>CM071852.1:25999793-26479034 GCA_036507275.1 Sicyos edulis
GCGCAAGTTCTCGAGTATGGATATTTTGCTCCTCGGTTGATTGCCACCCCGAGTGAAGATTCGGAAGTTCATATCCGGATTGAGGCGGGGTGTTTCCCAGGATGTCGAGGGCTCGGGCCCACGACACTTATGCTAGAAGCTGTCCCGATTAGCCACGATCTATAATGGGAAGTATCCTTGAGCGGGGTTGTTGCCGCTCTGTCGGGCCCCGTCTGTCCCAGCACTGTATGGCGTAAGAGGAAGTTTGATTTTCGGAGGCGGCAGCGCCGCCAAGGGCGATTTGAAGCAGAGATCTGCCGAGAGCTCGATCCGTTCCAGCCGACAGCGAGGAGGACCCAGCGAGTTCCCGCTTGTGCTACTTGTGGGAAAGTCCACGCGGAGCTTGTCACTGGACCTAGATTGTGCTTCCGTTGTGGTAGAGAGGGCACATGGCCCGTTTTTTGTGATCGGCCCGGCTATGGCGGCTCGGCCAGTGCGCAGCCAGCAGGGTCGAGTGTTTGCTACGACCGTCAGAGGCCGAGCGTCACGGATTTGATGCCGCCGCGAGGTGCACGCTTCTTGTTTTAGATCATCTGCGCATTTGTCTTGTTTGATTACGGTTCCACGCATTCATTTGTATCTCGTGTTGTTTTCTTGAGCATGCTAAGTTAAGACTAGAGCCTCTAGGTTTCGAGTTATCTGTTGCAACTCCTTCCGGGAGTTAATATGTTGGCTAGAGATAAGATTAGGGATGGCCGGATCGAGATATCAGGAGAGTTGTTAGGCTACGCTCATAGTTACGCCTATGAGCGGTTTTGATGTGATTCTTGGTATGGAGTGGTTAGTTGCTAACCACGCGTCGATTGACTCGCCACCGGAAAGAAGTAGTGTTCAGCGCCCAGTCGTGACTTTAAGTTTCGTGGAGTCAGTGGTGGAGTTTGCCCACCGATGGTGTCACCGTGGAAAGCTCGTCGTTTGCTAGCTCATGGAGCTTGGGGCTATCTAGCCAAGTTGTGCAGGAAGAGCCGCCCCTCGCTATCTGCTGATCGGTGCCGGCCGTGCGGGAGTTTGCGGACGTGTTTCTCGAGGAGTTACGGGGTTGCCCAAGAGAGAGAGGTTGACTTCACAATTGAGCTCGAGCCGGGGACCCTCCCTATCTCGAAGGCTCCGTATCGTATGGCTCCAGTGAGTTAAAGGAATCGAAGATTCAGATTTGCGGGAGATGTTAGATCGAGGGTTCATCCGTCCGAGTGTGTCCCGTGGGGAGCACCGTTCTATTTGTGAAAAAGAAGGATGGTTCTATGCGCTTATGTATTGATTACCGCGAGCTTAATAAGGTGATGATGAAGAATAAGTACCCGTTGCCCGTGATCGATGATTTGTTCGATCGGCCGGGGAGCTTCTGTGTTCTCCAAGATAGATCCGAGATCCGGTTACCATCGATTGCGGATCGGGGATGCCGACATTCCTAAGAGCGACTTTCAGTCTAGATATGGTCACTATGAGTTTGTGGTCATGTCGTTTGGATTGACCAATGCCCCATTTGCGTTCATGGACATGATGGATAGGGTGTTCAAATCATTTTTGGGACAGCTTCGTCATCGTGTTCATTGACGATATTCGATTTATTCGAGGTCTAAAGAAGACCATGCAGAGCATTTGAGGCGAGTATTGGCGGCTTTGAGGAAAACCAGCTTTATGCGAAGTTTTCCAAATGTGATTTCTGGTTGGAGCGGTGGCCTTCCTAGGCCACGTGGTTTCGAGAGATGGTATAGCCGTGGACCCGCGAAGATTGAGGCCGTGAGTTCATGGGCCAAGCCGACTTGATTGCCGAGATTTGTAGCTACGGGTTTGGCGAGTTACTACCGTCGGTTCGTCAAGGACTTTTCTGCTATAGCCTCGCCCTCACACGTCCTCGCGAGGAAGGGTGCCGAGTTTGTTTGGGGACGAAGAGGTGTGATGAGAGCTTTGCGTGCTCAAGCGCAGTTTGACTTGGCACCGACTGTGTTGGCGATCCGGAGGGGAGGTGGTTTTCGTGGTCTCTGATGATGCTTCCAAGTTTGGATTAGGTTGTGTGTTGATGCAAAGACGGGAAGGTCATTGCCTATGCTTCCCGTCATTTGAAGCCGTATGAGCAGAACTACCCGACTCATGATATGGAGTTGGCGGCGAGTGGTGTTTGCACGAAGATTTGGAGGCATTACCGTATGGTGAGCGGATTGAGATGTTTACCGATCACGAGCCTCAAGTATCTCATTTACTCGAAGGAGTTGAATATGAGGCGAGAGGAGATGGTTAGAGTTGGTAAAGGATTATGATCTGCGAGATTTTGTACCATCGGGTAAAGCCAACGTAGTGGCCGATGCTTTGAGTAGAAAGACGTCGCACTCTGCTGGCGTTGTTGAGTTCCGGCCCAGTTTGCGAGAGAGAGTTCGAGCGGCCGAGGTTGCAGTGTTGTTGGGTGAGGTTACCGCGTAGTAGCTCGACTGCTCAATTGGCCGTCGATTAGGCAAATGGATTATAGATGCCCGGTTGGGTGACCCCGCACTTAAGAGATTGGTTGATAGAGTTAGTGCCGACGGTGACTTTGACTTTGTATATTCACGAGACAGTGGGTTGACTTATAGAGGCGGTTGTGTGTTCCGGACATTGCGAGTTTCATGAGCGAGTTGCTCGGAGGCCCACAGTTCCCCTTTTGCTTGGCACCAGGGGTACCAAGATGTATCGAGACCTTGAGCACCTTCCGTGGATGGGAATGAAGAGAGATGTGGCAGAGTTTGTCACGGTGTCTCACTTGTCGACAAGTGAAGGCACCCAGCAGAGGCAGCGAGTTTGTTGCAATGCCGAGAGTGTACCCGAGTGGAAATGGGAAGAGATCTCCATGGACTTTATCTCTGGTTTGCCAAGGACTCGAGGAAGTTCTCTCGCATTTGGGTGATAGTCGACCGTTTGACCAAGAGCGCACACTTCATTCCCGGTAGAGACACTTATACCGTGGGAACAAAGGCTAGATTGTTTTGGAGCAGATCATCCGTTATCATGGTGTGCCGGTGAGGATTGTGTCCGATCGTGACTCATGGTTCACTTCTCGTTGCTCGAGAGCGCTCCGTAAGGGTTTGGGCACAGAGTGCGATTTCAAAGACACTTTTTCACCCGAGACGGATGGTCGACCGAGAGAGTGAATCGATTCTCGAGGATATGTTGAGGGCTTGTGTGTTGGATTTCCCAGTGATTGGGACCAGATTCTGATTTGATGGAGTTTGCCTATAACAACAGATTACGATCGGCGATTCAGATGGCTCCATTCGAGGCATTGTATGGTAAGCGTTGTCGGTCCCCTGTGTTCGGGAAGAGGTTGGTGATAGGCAGTTTTGCGTCCCGAGTTCACTGCGATTGACCAATGGTGCGAAGTGCAGGAAGATTAGAGCTCGTATGTTGTGGCAAGAGCAGAGCAGAGAAGAGTTACGCCGATGTTCGGCGTCGAGATTTGGAGTTTGAGGTTGGTCGGCATGTGTTCCTTAAGGTTGCTCCGTCGCGAGGTGTTCCTGAGGTTTGGTAAGCGTGGGAAGTTGAGTCCCCGTTTGTTGGTCCATTTGAGATCCTAGAGAGGATTGGCAGAGTTGCTTACCGGTTAGCCCTACCTCCGTCTACTATCGGTGCGTGCATAGTGTTTTTCATGTATCGATGTTGAGGCAAGATGTGCCGGACCCGTCGCACATTGTGGACTTTGAGCCTTTGCGGTGAATGAGGATTTGAACTTCGAGGAGAAGCCGTGAGGATCCTTGCCTTTGAGACCAAGACGTTGCGTAATCGCGAGATTCGTTTGGTAAAGGTTGAGTGGAAGAGTCGGGGTTACGAGGAAGCCGCTTGGGAGCGGGAAGACGAGATGAGATTGCATTACACTGAGCTATTTCTGTCTTAAGGACTTTCGAGGACGAAAGTCATAAAAAGGAGGAATATTGTAACGACCGAGTTTTTCTTCCGGTCTTCAGGTATGCCCTAGGGTAATTTGGTAATTTGGTCGGCCGCCAGTCGAGAGTCGTTTGTGTCTTTTTCGATTACTAAAATTATTGGATGGTTTTTGTAGGTTTTGGAGGGTTTTGTGGTTTGGTTTGAGCAAGGTTTGATGCAAAAGTAAAAATAAAGGAATTTGTCTTTGCAGTGGGGTTTGAACCAGGTCTCTGGGAAGCTTGTAGAGATGTGTGCCAATTGAGCCATTAGGTGCTCTTGTTGCTCTCTTCTGCATCACATCTTAGTTAACCTTGGATTTTGGAGTTTTGGTGCATTTGGTTAAATGAAATAGAATTAGGTTTATTCCATCTTCTTCTCCAAATCTCCTCTTGGCGCACAAGCTCTCCTCTCCATAGCCTTTGCCGATTCTTCTTTCCCTTGCATCTCCTTGGGTTCGATCATCATCATTCCGGGTAAGTCTTCATCCTCTTCATCTCCTCATTTTGTTTTTGATGCTGGCCGAAGGTAAGATGTAGAGTGTTGTGTGTGTTTGTGTTGATTGCGGCCACCGAGAGAAGCGACCACCATCGTCGCCGTCCAACCGGCCAGCTCCTCGCCCAGATCTGTTGAAGCAGCCCCTGCCGCACGCCAAGGCGGACAGCGGCGCGCCAGATCCACCGTCGCAGACCTCCCGCACGCCATCGCTCTCCAGGTCACCCAGATCCATTGGCGGCCCCTCACCGTCGCACGATCGCGAGATCTGTTGAAGCAGCCCTCCCGCACGCCATCGCTTCGCGATCGTGCGATCGCGCCAAAGAAGAGACGCCAGACGCCAGCGCCGCCGCGCGATTTCGCTGCTGCTCGCCGCGCGCCCGGCCGCGTCCGCGTCGCTGTCGCGACGCGCCGGCGCCGCGCGCCTTCGCGGCGGCTCGCCAAGACGCCAGAGCGCTCGCCGCGCGCGCAAGGCGGCTCCCTACCGCGGCATCCGTCGTCCGTGCGTGCCGTGCTACCGCCAGCGGCTCCAAGCTCGTGTCGCCGCCGCGCGTGAGTCCCCGAGCCGAGCTTGCTGTTCTATTATTGTTTTAGACGTTTTAGATCTTTGATTATTATTGGTTTGCTAGGTTCCCGCCGCTAGCTCGGGATTGTTCCGCAGACTTAGGATTTGTGTGTAGAAGCCTCCCGACCAAGGAAAGGATTTCTTACAGGAGTTGTGTGGGCCTGCAGTATATTTGTGATTGTTGTTTTGTATGCTGTGTATGATTACTAGCATGTTTAGCCCTAGGTGCTCTGCATTCGAATTCTGTGGCATGAACTCTTGTATTGTTTCTCATGTTAGCCCATGCTAGGTTGTTCCATTCGGCATGTTCGATATCTATTCTTGCTTCGTAGTATCATGCTAGGTTCCTTATATCCATTGAGCACGTATTGGGTGCATTGATTGAATTGTTATTATTGTTACGGTTTAGAGTTGGGTAGGTAGCATCATCCGGGCCGGATGCATAACGTAACTTGCATCCCAAGCGAGGGGGCGTCACGAGATGGTACTCAGTCCCCGATCCCGTTAGGGTTTAGCTAACCCTAACGGTGGCCCCGCAATCTTGGGTGAGGGTGGCGGTATTAAATGCCCCAACGGTCGGGATGATGACTTGGCATTGCCTCGTCCCGGCGATCGGCACGCGTCCTCGGCGTGTTCGGCCGTAGCCCTTGATTGCCACTGTTAGGGCAAGGACCGCTTCTGGTGTAAGCCTACCACGGCCGGTTCCTTAGCCTCAAAGTGCGGTGGTACAGTGACATAGTTCACGTGTCCGGTCTCACACCCTATGTCGGTGACACCGATCCAGAGATTTAGTTAGGCATGGTGGATCGAACACGGGCGGCTTTTTGCCACTAGACCCGGCACCCCGAGTTTGCGTGAGCATGCGGTGCGCGCTTACGCTCATTACTGGCGTGCCACGATCGAGAGCTCCTCGGGATCTTGAGCGATGCACCTTTCGTATCGTCGATGACAGCCGAGGCCGGGACTTGTTCCGTATAGCGCGTATAGTGTGTTGTGGTATTTTATGGACTAAGACCACGAGTTGGCATCAGAAGTCCAAGTGTGGACTTAGCTATGTGCTCCGCTCTGTGTTTGTACTCATAGCTTGCATACATTCTTCTAGATGATCATGTATATCGTATTGTACCCGGTTGGGGATTCTTCTTGGGTAATTCGTTACTCACCCTTATTCGTGGTTTTCCACGGGTAATCAAGGCGGGAGACAGGATGGTGAAGGAGGAGCTGTGATCATGGAATCCTGCTGTCATCTCTGACTATTTTATTTTATCATGACTCTTGACTTTTGTTATTTCCCCTGAATGCATGTAGACGGGCACAGAGCCCCAGGATGTTTTCTTACGTTTTATGGATTCCAGCATATTTGTACTTGTGGATTGTTTTAATGGTTTAAATAAATCTACGATCGAGTATGCTTTTAGAAATGTATGTTTTGGTTGTTATATTTCTGTTTTTACTTGGAATCCGAAATGTGTTTTTCATAATGTCTTCTATTTTCAATACATGCATTGGGGTAAAGGCCATTTAGAGCCCCTTTTGGGTCGGGTCTTTACATAGCTATACTCAGAGAACTTCTTTTCATAGGCAGCAATACTATCTGATCCCTGTTTCAGATTCGAGAAGGCCTCTACCATCTCTTGCTGAGCCTATTCATTAACATACTTAGCTCTGAACTTCGTTCTAAAGAACTCCCAGGTGGCTGGAGAAGACCCAGCTGGTCTAGCTCTATCTGTCGACTCCCACCACCACTTTCGGTTTGTGTCGAGAGAGAACATGGGCACACATCTCGGCCTCTGTACATCCCGGGCATCCCATAACTCTAAAGATGTACTCCATTCTTGCCAACCACCTGACCTCCACAAGTGGGTTCTCTGAAGCATCAAATTCCCTTGGCTTCCACTTGGTGAAATCTTTCAACCACTTGCCAAACTCGGCAGCTCCCTCTGCACTATCAAGTGAGTCTGACTGGTCGAGATGACCTGCCCCTCGGTTGAGCTACCAGAGCTGGGGCTCTGGAGCTCTTTGGGAGTACATGAGTTCTGGGGTGCTCTTTGCATGATTTTGTGTCAGCCCTGGGCTATCTGTGCCCCTAGACTCTCTCTCTGCTTGGCCTTGCTAGGCGCTTTGAGTCTCGACTCTCTGCTCGGCCATTAGGCCCATCATCATATCTCTCATAGCAGAGATATCTCCTCTGAGTGTACCTTGAGGCATAACGGCCTCCACCCTTCTCTGGGCAAGTTAGCCTCTAGTGCCACGGGTGGCCTACGAGCCCGATATATACCACGGCTTCGGCTCTGCGGCATCTCTATTTGCGGTTCAGACGGACTGCTCCACTACGTGTAACCGGCATCTTGGCGATCTACACGGAAACCACAACGGGTTAGTCCACGCTCGGACTTTCTCTCGCCAACAAAGATAACACATGTGTCTTTGCATATAGTATCGTAAACAAAACCCTTAGCTTATTGAACTTAGACAAACTCTGGCGGCCGTGGAGTCTTTGGAGATCATGGGAACACAACCTACAAATAGGTTAGTCTACAGAATCTATGACTCTGCGCTCTGATACCAACTGTAAAGACCCGAGCTGAAAACAGTGCTAAACCTAGATCTTTACTCAGCATGCAAGTGAAAAGCATAAAAGGACCCGGCTTAGGTCGGTTTGTAAAACTTTTCAAATATAAGAGTGGAAAACATTAAAAACAAAGTAAACATTCATTAGGCAAAAACGAACCATTCAAAATAAAAACAGTGGTGATCGATTACTTTCCTTAAAAACATAAAATAGTTGAAATCATAAGTTTTCCCCTACGGACCCAAGTCCAACTACATCTTTGAAATAAAAAGCAATTAAAATAAGACACGACCAGTGTCGCAGCATCCATGATCCCCAGCTCCCTCCGCTTAGCCGCCTCGGTGTTGTCCCAAGTTACCTATGGAAGAAACCACAATAAGGGTGAGTATAAACATACTCGGTGAAGAATCCGACCGGGAGTGCGATACGATGCAATCAATCATCAAGCAACCTAGTACACATGCAACGATTATCAACAAGGATCTCACTCAACGAGCTCACAAGGCAAATCCGAGTCCTCGGAAGTCTCCTACCTCCGACCTAATGATTGGTTCTCATAACCAATCCGGGACATCTCGAGGGTCTTTCTCCCTCGGCCAATTGATCGACTCAAAAACCGGTCCCAAAGATGTCAGACACCCTCGAGGGTCTTTCTCCTCGACCAATTGATTAGCTCAAAAGCCAATCCCAATGGGTGTCCTCAAGGGCCTCTTACCCTCGCTATAAATCCGGACTAATGGGAGAGTACCGAAGTCCGGCTCTAAAGCTGGAAGGAACTAGTGTACTCACGAACATTAGCCCGGGAGCTCTCGGCGGCGACTAACGCGTGTGTGCGCGCACACACGCATCTTCTTGCAACCGGCGTAAATGTGGGGCCTAAGTACAAACTACGCGGGCAGCACGCATGCCTAAGACTCGAAAGCGGTGTCACTTTGAACATAGTAGTGCGAGGCCCTCGGCACTCATCTGTGCGACTGTACCACCGACACGAAGCTAAGAACCGGCCAAGGTAGGCTTGCACCGTTGGCGGGGTTCCGCTCTAGCGAGCTACAAACTAGGCGTATGCCAATGAGGTAGCTAATCCTCATTGGTGGCGGGGAAACAATGTACGTTATGCTTCGCTCTACTCCCGCCCGGTGGGGACAAGGTACGTTATGTCCGCTCTCGGCTCTCTAGATGATGACAGCCCTAACACACTAGCTAGAGTATAGAGTAAGCGATTCTGGCTAAACATACATAATCATCATCAATCATACATAACCTAGCATGATACTACGAACTTAAAGCGGGAATCTCAAGCATCTTTGGAAGAACAATCCTAGCATGGCACTAACATGTACAAACAAGCAAACATGCTAGCGGGAATGTAATCACAAGTTGTCCTATCCACTAATCATGTTCATAAAAGTAAACATGCATATAAAGGCGCAATCAAGAAAGCATCGCGAGGTCCACACAACCACGGTAAGAAATCCTTACGGAAAATAGCTATCACGAATCAAATAAGACCCTCGAGCTTAATAACGAACCTGAGCAACCAACCGAGAGGACACGAGCTCTCGACAACAAGGGGCGGTGTAAAGACCCAACTGTAAACGGTGCTAAACCTAGGCCTTTACTCGGCATGCGGTGAAAAGCTTAAAAGGACCCGGCTAGGGTCGGTTTGTAAAACTTTTCAATTATAAGAGTGGAAAACATTAAAAACAAAGTAAACATTCATTAGGCAAAAGCGAACCATTCAAATTAAAAGCGATGGTGATCGGTACTTTCCTTAAAAACATAAAATAGTTCAAATCATAGTTTTCCCTACGGATCTAAGTCCAACTACATCTTTGAAATCCAAAAAGCAGTAAAATAAGACACGGCCAGTGTCAAGCGGCATCCATGATCTCCCGGCTCTCTCCGCTAGCCACCTCGGTCTTTGTCCCAAGTTACACCGTGGAAGAAACCACGATAAGGGTGAGTATAAACATACTCAGTAAGAACCCCCGGCCAGGAGTGCGATGCGATCTGATGCAATCTATCATCTAGCAACCTAGTACACATGCCACAAATATCAACACGGATCTTAGCTCAACGAGCTCACAAGGCAAATCCGGAATCCTCGGAAATCTCCTACTTAGGCCTAATGATTGGCTCTCAAACCAATCCGGGACATCTCGAGGGTCTTTCTCCTCGGCCAATTGATCGGCTCTCAAAAACCGATCCCAAGATGTCAGACAACCTCGAGGGTCTTTCTCCTCGACCAATTGATTAACTCTAAAGTCAATCCCAATGGGTGTCCTCAAGGGCCTCTTTACCCTCGCTATAAATCTGGACTATCGGGAGAGTGCCCGAAGTCTGGCTCTAAACGGGAAGGAGGCGGTGTACTCACGAACATTAACCCGGGAGCTCTCGAGGCCGGCTACTAATGCGTGTGTGCGCACACCGCATGCTCTTCACGCAACCGGCGTAAATGCGGGGCCTAAGGGCAAACTACGCGGGCAGTACGCATGCCTAAGACTCGGAAATGGTGTCACCGAACACGGTGAGTGCGAGGCCCTCGGCACTCATCTGTGCGGACTGTACCACCGACTGAAGCTAAGACCCGGCCAAGGCGGGGCTTGCCGTTGGCGGGGTTCCGCTCTAGCGGGCTACAAACTAGGCTTATGCCGATGTGGTAGCTACATCCACATCGGTATCGGGGAAGCAATGTACGTTATGCTTCGCTCTACTCCCGACCGGTGGGGACAAGGTACGTTATGTCCGCTCTCAGCCTCTAGATGATGACAAACCCTATTATACTAGCTTAGACTACCAAGTACGTGATTCTGGCTAACATTCACAAAGACATCATCATCATACATAGCCTAGCATGATACTACGAGCTTAAAGCGGGAATCTCAAGCATCTTTGGAAGAACAAACCTAGCATGGCACTAACATGTACAAAAGGCAAAACATGCTAGCAAGAATTCAATCACTAGCTATCCTATCCACTAACATGCTCATAAAGGTAAACAAGCATACAAGGCAGGCACAATTAAGAAAGCATAGCGGGGTCCACACAACCACGGTAGGAAGTCCTTACACGGAAACAAGTGGAGAATAGCTATCACAACCAAAAATACCCTCGAGCTTAATACGAACTCGAGCAACCTAGGCATAAATAAAGCATCCTAAGTAAATACATACAGTGACGAAGCTTAGAAAACACAAAGGGATTGGTTGGGAATTACCACCGAGAAGACACGGGCCTCGCGGCAAGGAGGGTGGCTTGGGCGGCTGCTTTGGTGTGGTGGTTGGCGGCTGGCTGGCTGGCGCGTGCGCGCGCCAGGCGGCGGCGCAAGCGCGTAAAGCGGGCAGCGGGTGTCGGTTTGCAAGGCGCGCGCGAGCGGAAGCGTCTCCCAGGTTGGCGCGCTTGGCGAGGGGGTCGCGCTGGAGTGGGCGAGGCGGTCGTGCTTGGAGTGGCGGGCGGCGCGCGGGCGCGCGTCGAGGCTGCGTTGCGGCCTTTGTGCGACCACACAGCGACGTCGGGCGGTCTTTGGCGGCCGCCACGGCGGCGTCGGCGGCGATGGGTGTCGCGGCGGTGGGGCCACAGTGCGGCGTCTGCGATGTGGCGAAGAGAGTGGGCGGCGTGGTGCAGTGCGCGCAGGGTGGCAGGCGCAGTGGTGTGCGAGCGGGGTGGTGCGATGGAGCGGTGGTGCGTGCGGCTAGGGTTGGGTGGCTCGGGGGTGGTTCGATGGTGGTTCGATGGTGTGGCTAGAAATTTTGCTCGGCGAGGGTTTTAGGAGAGAGAGAGAGAGAGAGAGAGAGAGAGGCGGCCAACAAAGGGAAAAATAGGGGTTTCTTGATTTTCCTTCTCTTCCTTATTTTAAATAGGGTTAGGAAACCTAAAATTCCCTCCCAAGGATTTTTCTCTTGCGGGTCCGGCTAAAGAAATTCTTTTCTCTTTTTAGTTCAAATTCTTATTTAAAACTCCAATTCCACCATCTAGGGCAAAGGGTTCAAATCCCAAAGGATCCAATTAATTCCCAATTAATTTTGCTATTGCTTAGGGAGGAAAGCGGCCGTTACAATACTCCCCCTTAAAAGACTTTCGTCCCAGAAAGTCCTAAGACTGGAACAACTCAGGGTCATTGAGTCCTCATCTCATCCTCTAGCTCCCACGTCGCTTCCTCACGCCTCGATGCCTCCAAAGAACCTTTACTAAACTTATCTCTCGGTTGCGCAATACCTTGCGCTCATAAGCCAAAATCTGCACGGGCTTCTCCTCGAAGGATAAATCTTTAGTCAACTCTAAGGGCTCATGCTCTAGCACATGCGAAGGATCACGCCACGTACTTTCTCAACATCGAAGCGTGGAACACATTATGCACGGCCCGACAAAGGCGGGGTAAAGCTAACCGATAGGCCACTACTCCGATCCGCTCAAGGATCTCAAAAGGCCCTACAAACTGGGGCTCGACTTGCCTCGCTTTCCAAACCTTAACACCCCACACATAGGTGCTACCTTTAGGAAAACATGTTGACCCACCTCAAACTCCAAGTCTCTACGCCTCACATCGGCGTTACTTTTTTTGCCTACTCTGTCTTTGTCAACATGCGAGCCCTTATCTTACGCCTTCTGCGTCGTTCGTCATCTGCGATAACTCGGGTCCCAGAACACGCCTATCCCCAACCTCCTCCCCGAACACTGGGGATCTGCAGCGCTTACCATACAACGCCTCGAATGGGGCCATTTGAATAGTCGCGATGATATTTTGTTGTTGTAAGCGAACTCCATCAAGTGCAGTCTTGGTCCCAAGCTGCACAGGAAGTCCAAGACACGGGCTCTCAACATGTCTTCAGAATCGATTCACCCTCTCGGTCGACCATCGGTTTGAGGTGGAAGGCGATCTTGAAGCGCACTCGATTCCCAAACCCATACGGGCGCTCTCGAGGCGAGATGTGAACCGAGAATCCCGATCGACACTATCTTCACGGGTACTCCGTGGTACCGCACAATTTGCTCTAGAAATAAGCGTGCCCTTTGCTCCTTTGTATAACTAATCCTCACAGGGTATAAAGTGTGCACTCTTAGTCGGTAGGTCCACTACTACGGATCCGAGTAAACCCTCTTGGTGTCGCCAGCAACCGGAGAGATGTAGTCCATCGAAATCTCGTCCCACTTCCATTGTGGAACACTTAGCGGCTGCAATAAAAACTGCGGGCTTACGCGCAGGAGCCTTCACTTGCTGACAAGTGAGACACCGGCTAACAAACTTCGCTATATCCCGCTTCATGCCCATCCACCAAAATGTCTGCTTGAGATCCTGGTACATCTTGGTACCTCACGGGTGCCAAGTGAATGGGAACTATGTGCCTCGGCGAGCAACTCTGCTGCTCGAATCTCTGCGTCATCTGGGACGCACAACCGACCTCTGTACCTTAAGCCTCCGTCTGGTGCCACAACAAAGTCGAAATCGCCATCAGCCTCAACTCTCTCGAGCAATCTCTTTAACTTGGGATCACTCAGCTGACTGCCGATGATCCTCTGCTTAAGTGATGGTGGTGAGCGATATTTGGGCTACCACTGGCGGTAACCTCTCCCAACAAGGCGCAATACCGGTTCGCTCAAACTCATTCCGCAACTCAACTTGGGAGCTCGGCAAAGGCTCTTTGAATGCGACGTCTTCCTACTTTAGCGCATCGGCCACAACATTGGCTTTTCGGGATGGTACAAAATCTCACGATCGTAGTCCTTTACTAACTCGAGCCACCTCCTCTGCCTCATGTTCAACTCCTTACGAGTGAAGAAATATTTGAGGCTACGGTGATCCGTGAACAATGAATCCTCTCACCATATAAGTAATGCCTCCAAATCTTTAGAGCAAAAACAAGCTATGACCAACTCCATATCATGAGTTGGATAGTTTTTCTCATAAGGCTTTAAGCACGCAGGAAGCATAAGCTATCACCTTCCCATCTTTGCATCAATACACAGACCTAAACCATATTTGGAAGCATCACTATAAACTACGAAACCTCCTATTCCTCCCGAAGCTGCCAACACAGTGGTGTCGTCAAAAGTGAGCTTAAGTGGGCAAAACTTTCCTCACATCTAGCATCCCAAACAAAGTCAACACCCTTCTTGGTCGGACGGGTTAGGAGTCTTGCTGCCTTAGCGGAAAAGTCTTTCACAAAGCGCAGGTAATAACTGCGGACCAGAAAGGCTGCGTATCTCGGCGACCGTCGTCGGCACTGCCCACGAGCTAAGCGCCTCTATCTTCGCGCGGGTCCACCGCTATACCATCTGCCGACACGATATGACCAAGGAAGGCTACTTTCTCTAGCCAAAACTCACACTTAGAGAACTTTGCGAGCAGTGGTTCTCATAATCTTGTCAAAACTTGCCTCAAATGCGAAGCATGGTCCTCCTTAGTCTTGGAATAAATCAAAATGTCGTCTATGAATACGATGACAAAGTTATCCAAGAATGCCTTGAACACTCTGTCCATCATGTCCATAAACGCTGCAGGGGGTTGTGAGTCCAAAGGACATGACCACGAACTCATAATGACCATACCTTGATGCGAGCGCGGTCTTCGGGATATCGCATCTCGAATCCTCAACTGATGGTACCACGACCTCAAATCAATCTTAGAAAATCACGAGGCTCCACTGAAGGTGATCGAATGAGATCATCTATCTGCGGCGAGGATACTTATTCTTCACCGTGACTTTATTGATTCTCTATAGTCTATACACAAGCGCATGGATCCATCCTTCTTCTTAACAAGCGGGACAGGTGCTCCCCACGGGGACACACTCGGACGGATGAAACCTCGATCCGGCATCTCTTGCAAGCGCACTTTGAGTTCTCTCAACTCGGTGGCGCCATACGATACGGGGCTTTAGAAATGGGAAGAGTCCTGGCTCCGGCTCAATGGTGAAGTCTAACTCCCGCTTGAGGGTAAACCCAAGCAACTCTTGGGAAAACATCTCGCAAACTCTTGCACCACGGGGACCATGTCAGCGATCAACGCGTACTACTACTATCTCTGGCGGCTTTGCCAAGAAGCCCCAAGCTCCTCGAGCCAACAATCTATGGGCTTTCATTTGCTTTGAGATCAATGGCGGGCAAGTTTCGCCTGGACACCTGCATGAAACTTGAAGCTCGGCCACGAGGCGGCCTAAACACCACTTCTTTCCGTGGCGGTCTATCAATGCATGGATCTCTCGCCAACCAATCCATGCCAAGGATCACATCGAAACCGCTCATAGAGGCGGCACTATGAGGGTAGCCTCTAAAATCTCATCGGATATCTGTATCGGCCATGCTTAACTCTCTGCTAGCTAACATACTCACACCGAAGGAGTGGCAACACACAGCTCAAACCCTAGAGGTTCGAGCTCCACACAAGCTTGTCTAACGAATGCATCGAAACAAAGGAATGGGTCGAACCGAATCAAACAATACAAATGCATAGTCTTTGTAAGACAAGCAGCGTACTGCAAGCTGTATCATCGATGCGCTCCGCCTCTGGCGAGTAGTGGCAAACACCCGGCCCCTTTGTTGGGCGGTCCCGCTCTTTGCTAAATCACGAGTGCGAGAATCGGCCAAATGCCCCTCCTTGCCACATCCGCAGCAAGCGCGGGCGATGCTCCACAAAGACCATAAAGTGCCTTTCCGCACTTGTTGCAATGGTGTTTTGCTGGCCGCCCGCCTCGCTGGCGATCACGGGCTCTACCGAGGTCGTGGCCGATCTCGATCACTAGGCTGGCCTGCCGCGAGTCTCTTGACGATTGAGCGGAAACCACTAGAAGTCCCAGACTTCCTCTTACGCCGGAATCTGCTGGGTAGGGTGAATGGACCAGCCAAGCGCGCATGAGAATCCTGCCTTTGGCGGATACTTCGGGTTATAAATCGTGGCCAACTCTACTCCTCGATCATAACTCTCGGAGGCGAGTGCTCGAACATCTGAGCAACCTCCTTCCTCAGCCCACAAATGAACTTCTTAGTATTGAGCTCCTCGGTGGCAATGAGCTCCGGTGCGAAATAGCTATACTCGAGAGAACTTCTTCTCACAGGCGGCAATACTATCTCGATCCTGTTTGATTTGAGAAGGCCTCTGCCATCTCCTGCTGAGCCTCGTCATTAACATACTTAGCTCACGAACTTCGTTCTAAAGAACTCCCAGTGGTGGAGAAGACCCAGTGGTCTAGCTCTATCTGTGGACTCCACCACCACTCGGTGTGTCGGAGAGAACATGGGCCGCACATCTCGGCCTCTGTACATCTGGGCATCCCATAACTACGAAGATGTACTCCATTCTAGCCAACCACCTAAGCGCCACAAGTGGGTTCTCTGAAGCATCAAATTCCCTCGGCTTCCACTTGGTGAAGTCTTTCAACCACTTGCCAAACTCGCAGCTCCTCTGCACTATCAAGTGAGTCGGGTGGTCGATGACCTGCCCCTCGGTTGAGCTACAGGGGCTCACTGAGGCTCTTTGGGGTGCACTCTTTGCATGAGTGTGTCAAGCCCTGGGCTATCTGTGCCCTAGACTCCTCTCTCTCTTGCTGCTGCTAGCTGCGCTGAGTTTCAGCTCTCTGCTCGGCCATTAGGCCCATCATCATGTCTCTCATAGCGAAATATCTCCTCTGGAGGCTGTACCTTGAGGCATAGCGGCCCGCCCCTTCTCGGGCAAGTTAGCCTCTGGTGCCACGGGCGCCTATGAGCACGATATACCACAGGCTGCTGGCTCTGCAACATCTCTATTTGCGGTTCAGACGGACTGCTCCACTACTGAGTAACAGCAAGCATCTTGGCGATCTAAGCGGAAACCACAGCGGGTTAGTCCACGCTCGGACTTTCTCTCGCCAACAAAGATAACACATGTGTATCTTGCATATAGTATCATAAACAAAACCCTTAGCTTATTGAACTTAGACAAACACTGGCGGCCTTGGAGTCTTTGGAGATCATGGGAACACAACCTACAAAGCAGGTTAGTCTACGAGAATCTATGACTACGTGCTCGATACCAAGCTGTAAAGACCCAGCGAGCGGTGCTAAACCTAGGCCTTTACTCGGCATGCGGTGAAAAGCTTAAAAGGACCCGGCTAGGGTCGGTTTGTAAAACTTTTCAATTATAAGAGTGGAAAACATTAAAAACAAAGTAAACATTCATTAGGCAAAAACGAACCATTCAAATTAAAGCGTTGGTGATCAAGTACTTTCCTTAAAAACATAAAATAGTTCAAATCATAGTTTTCCCTACGGATCTAAGTCCAACTACATCTTTGAAATCCAAAAGCAGTAAAATAAGACACGGCCAGTGTCAGCGGCATCCATGATCTCCCGGCTCTCTCCGCTAGCCACCTCGGTCTTTGTCCCAAGTTACTGTGGAAGAAACCACGATAAGGGTGAGTATAAACATACTCGAGTAAGAACCCCGACCGGGAGTGCGATACGATGCAATCTATCATCTAGCAACCTAGTACACATGCCACAAATAACAACACGGATCTTAGCTCAACGAGAGCTCACAAGGCAAATCCGGAATCCTCGGAAGTCTCCTACTTAGGCCTAATGATTTGCTCTCAAACCAATCCGGGACATCTCCGAGGGTCTTTCTCCTCGGCAAATTGATCGACTCAAAACCGATCCCAAGATGTCCGACACCCTCGAGGTCTTTCTCCTCGACCAATTGATTAACTCTAAAGTCAATCCCAATGGGTGTCCTCAAGGGCCTCTTTACCCTCGCTATAAATCTGGACTCGGGAGAGTGCCGAAGTCCGGCTCTAAACGGAAGGAAGGCTGGTGTACTCACGAACATTGGCCGGGAGCTCTCCGGCCGGCTACTAACGCGTGCGCGCACACCGCATGCTCTTCTCACGCACCGGCGTAAATCGCGGGGCCTAAGGGCAAACTACGCGGGGGAGTGCACGCATGCCTAAGACTCGGAAGCGGTGTCACTTCGAACACGGAGTGCGAGGCCCTCGGCACTCATCTGCGGCACTGTACCACCGACTGGAAGCTAAGACCCGGCCAAGGCGGGCTTGCACCGTTGGCGGGGTTCCGCTCTAGCGAGCTACAAACTAGGCTTATGCCGATGTGGTAGCTACATCCACATCGGTGTCGGGGAAGCAATGTACGTTATGATTCGCTCTACTCCGGCCAGGTGGGGACAAGGTACGTTATGTCCGCTCTCGGCCTCTAGATGATGACAAACCCTATTATACTAGCTTAGACTACCAAGTACGTGATTCTGGCTAACATTCACAAAGACATCTCATCATACATAGCCTAGCATGATACTACGAGCTTAAAGCGGGAATCTCAAGCATGTTGGAAGAACAAACCTAGCATGGCACTAACATGTACAAAAAGGCAAAACATGCTAGCAAGAATTCAATCACTAGCTATCCTATCCACTAACATGCTCATAAAGGTAAACAAGCATACAAGGCACAATTAAGAAAGCATAGCGGGGGTAAACACAACCACGGTAGGAAGTCCTTACACGGAAACAAGTGGAGAATAGCTATCACAACCAAAAAGACCCTCGAGCTTAATACGAACTCGAGCAACCTAGGCATAAATAAAGCATCCTAAGTAAATACACACAGCTGACGAAGCTTAGAAAACACAAAGGGATTGGTTCGGGAATTACCACGAGAAGACACGGGCCTCAGCAGCAAGGAGGGTGGCTTTGGCGCCGCAGTGTGGTGGGGCTGGGCGCTGGCGCTGGGCGCTGGCGCGCGTAACACGTCGAGCGCAGCGCAGGCGCAGCAGCGGGTGTCTGTTGCAAGGCGCGCGAGCGCAGCAGCTCGGCCCAGGTTGGCGCTTGGCGAGGGTCGCGCTGGAGTGGGCGCGCGCGGGGTCGCGCTGAGCGGCGGGCGAAGCGGCGGCGGCGCGTCGCGAGGCTGCGTTGCGGGCATCGTGCGACCACGAGCGACGCCGGCGGTCTTTGGCGGCCACGGCGCGGCGTCGGCGGCGATGGGTGTCGCGGCGGTGGGGCCCAGTACTGCTGGCCGTCGCGATGCGGGCGAGGGCGAGCGAGCGGCGTGGTGCAGTGCGGCGCGAGGATGGGCGGTGTAGGGGTTGTGCGGGCGGGGGGTGGTGCGATGGAGCGGGGTGGTGCGTGCGGCTAGGGTTTGGGTGGCTCGGGGTGGTTCGATGGTGTGGCTAGGGTGCTCGGCGAGGGTTTTAGGAGAGAGTGAGAGAGAGAGAGAGAGAGAGACGGCCAACAAAGGGAAAAATAGGGGTTTCTTGATTTTTCCTTCTCTTCCTTATTTTAAATAGGGTTAGGAAACCTAAAATTCCCTTCCCAAGGATTTTTCTCTTGCGGGTCCGGCTAAAGAAATTCTTTCTCTTTTTAGTTCAAATTCTTATTTAAAACTCCAATTCCACCATCTAGGGCAAGGGTTCAAATCCCAAAGGATCAATTAATTCCCAATTAATTTTGCTATTAACCGGAGGAAAAGCGGGGCCGTTATAATGAGTTTAAGCGCTGCTTTGGCGCGGCGAGGACGCTCTTTGGTGCTGGCGCTGGCGCCGGGCGCACGGCAAGGCAAAGTGGACACCGAGCGGCGCGCGGCAAGGCGAGCGGACGGGCAAGAGCGGGCGTGCGGCACGGTGGGGTAGTGTGTTGGCGATCGGGCTGTGGAGGCGACGCGCGAGCGAGCGGGCTCGCTGGGACGAGGCTCGGAGCGATGCGGCGCTGGGAGTGCGACGGCGGGGTGTCTGGACCGCAGACGAGCGGTGGCTAGGCGAGAGCAAAGGCCGAGCGGCAGTCTTGTGCGCGCAGTGGTGGTGAGAGAGGCTGTGTGCGATGCAGTGCGGTCTGGATGGTGGTGAGTGGGCGGGTGTGGTGCGGTGTGTGGTTGGGTTGGCTCTCTGAGTGGTGGTGTGGTGGGTTAGGGTGGCTCAGTTTTAGGAGAGAGAGAGAGAGAGAGACTACCAAGGGAACAAAGAGGGTTTTCCCTAATTTCCTTCTTTTTCCTATTTTAAAAGGGTTAGGAGACCTAAAATTCCCTTCCCAAGGCTTTCTCTTGCGGGTCCCGGCTAAAGAAATTCTTTTCTTTTTAACTAAATCTTCTTTTTCTAAAAACTCCAATTTCACCATTAGGGCAAGGGTTCAAATCTCAATGGGACCAATTAAATTCCAATTAATTTTGCTTTCAACCGGAATGTCTCCGAACTTCTAATAAACTAACCCAAACTCCTTGGGTCTTGCAACCAACATTAATCAAGTCTCAACGAAGGCCGAAATGACCATGAAGCCCTGAAAATCCTCAACCTCTGACCGGGAAGCAAAAAGACCAAAATACCCTTAAAGGTTAAAAAGCTCTAACGGCCCAACCGATTGCCCCAATACTGAACCGAGAGTACCTGGGAAACCGAAATGGAAAACTGGGCCGTTACAGAGAGACCGGCTGGGTCTCCACCTGCCTCCTGGGATTTCTTCAAGGCTGAGTACAAGGAAAAATTTATCAGTGAAGAAGCCCAAGAAAAGAGGATTGAGCGATTTTCAAACCATAAGCAGGGGACTGATTAGATCGAGATTTATGAGAAAAAGTTTTCTGAGTATGGATACTTCGCGCTGCAGTTGATTGCTACCCCTGAGTAGAAAATCAGGAAGTTCATTATGGGTTTGAGACAGGGAGTGTCTCAGGATGTTAGGGCACAGGCCCTAGAGACTTTTGCCAGGGAAGTGCAGTTGGCAACGATTTATTATGGGAAGTATCCTCTAGAGCAGGTTGCTAGTGCTGCTGTGCAGAAGGCCTCAGTATACACGGGCCAGAAGCGTAAGTTTGACTCTGGAGGCAATAGCCATGTGGGCGGTCAGCGCTGTCAGGATTCTTATCAAGGTAGAGACCAGCATCGGAACCGAAACCATGATCAGCCTCACCAGCAGGGCGTAGGGAGGCCGCCACCGTATTGTAAACTTTGTGGGAAGCTGCATTGGGGTCCCTGTGGAGGTAACCCTAGGGCTTACTATAACTGTGGCAAGGAAGGCATCAGGCCCGGTATTGCAACGAGCGGTGGTTTGCGCGGCCACTCGGCTGAAAGAGGCGAGTGTATGCTACAACCCGCCAGGAGGCTGAGCAAGCCGGGGCCGCAGTGGCAGGTACGCTCCTAGTTCTCGATCACTTTGCCTTTGTATTGTTTGATTCGGGTTCCACTGTAACGACCCAGTTTTCTATTCCGGTTTCCCAGGTGTTTTAAGTTCAATATTCGGTTGTTCGGTTGGGTCGTTAGAGATATTTTAACCCTTAGGGGTATTTTGGTCTTTTTGCTCCCCGGTCAGGGTTTGTGGATTTTCAGGATTCCAGGGTCATTCCTGCCCTTTATCGAGGTTTGATTGTTGTTGGTTGCAAGACCCAAGAAGTTGGTGCTAGTTGTTTGGAAGTTTGAAGGTGTTGTGGTTATTAACAAAATTAAAGTTAATTAAAGTGCTTCCATTAGGATTTGAACCCTTGACCTAATGGTGATTTGGAAGCTTGTTCTAAATGAGTTTTAATTTAAGAGAAAAGATTTCTTCAGCTGGGACTCGAAGGAGGAAGCCTTGGGAAAGGATTTTGGTCACCAAGGCCTATTTAAATTAGGAAAAGGAAGGAAAACCAAGAAAATTCCTTCCCTTGTTTTGCCGCTCACCCTCCATCACTCCTTCCCTCCCACCTTGCCGTCCTCCAAGAATCAAGAACCGAGAGCCAAGACCAGCGCATCGGACCTGGCCGCTCGCCTGTGCACCAGCCCTAGCGCCGCGACGCATCGCTCGCCCGGCCCAGCCAAGACAACCTCGCCTGTCGTGACGGCCCACCGAGCAGCCAGACGCCCAAAGATACTGTACGCATAGCGCCCAGAAGCCCCGCCAGCCTGCTCAAGTCGCGCCGTCGCCCGATCCGTGTCGCCGTGCGTGCTGGGTGCGCCCTTTCTCTGTCGTGCAGCGCCACGTGTCTCTCTCGCGCGCGCCGCCCCCGGCCCGCCGCCGCGCCCGCGCGCTTGCCTTGCCTTTCCTGCTGCCGAGAGCCTGTTTTATCAAGAGAGAGTTGGGCCGAGACCTAGTGCCTTCTCGGTTGGTAATTCCCGAGCCTCCACTCTTTTGGACCTTAAAATGTTAGTTGTTGTTTGCTTAATTAGGATGATTTTATTGATTTCTTAGGTTGCTCGGGTACACTTAGAAGCTTGAGGGTCGCTTATTGATTTGTGGTGGTTATTTTCTGCTAGTTTCCATGTAAGGAATTCTTACCGTGGTTGTGTTGACCCTGCAATGCTTTCAGGATTGTGCCTTGTATGCTTGGTTACTATTATGAGCATGTTAGCTATAGGACATCTTGTGTTTGAAATCTTGCTAGCATGTTTGCTTGTTGTTCATGTTAGTACCATGCTAGGTTTGTTTCTCCAGCATGCTTTTGATTCTTGCTTGAATTCGTAGTATCATGCTAGGGACTTTCCTTACCCTGGCATATCCATGTTTCCTGCTCGTAATCTGTTGGTTTCTTGCTAGGGTTAGACAGGTAATGTTGATTGTCTGATTGTTAGGCTAGTTTGTGTCCCTGTACTTAGGAGACCGTTAGGGGTTGTAGGTTTAGGTTTCGCTTGGGTAAGTCCCCGATGGGCACTACATTGTTGGCTTATGTGTAAGTCCCTGGTAGGCGTCATAAGGTTGCTAGGAAGTGTAAGACCCTGATGGGCATCTCCGTGATCCTAGCTGGAGTAAGACCCCGATGGGCATCCTAGATGTGTAAGACCCCGTTGGGCAGCATTGATGGCGAGAGGTGTAAGACCTTGATGGGCATCCGTATGTGTAAGACCCCGATGGGCATCATCAATTTGAGGTGTAAGACCCCGATGGGCATTATCGATTTGAGGTGTAAGACCCTGATGGGCATCCGTATGTGTAAGACCCCGATGGGCATCATTGATAGCTGGAGTAAGACCCCGATGGGCATCCTAGATGTGTAAGACCTCGTTGGGCAGCATTGATAGCTAGAGGTGTAAGACCCCGATGGGCATCCGTATGTGTAAGACCCCGATGGGCATCATTGAATTGTAGAATAAGACCCCGATGGGCATCCTTGTGTGTAAGTCCTCGATGGGTATCACTGGGTCTAGCAGGTGTAAGACCCCGATGGGCATCCTTATGTGTAAGACCCCGATGGGCATCATCGCTTCCTAGGTTGTGTAAGACCCCGATGGGCATCAAGGTGTAGAACCTAGTGTAGGTTGTGGTTGTAAGTCCTTGAATAGGCAATTCCTAGATCGGCGGTTAGCCTGAGACAACTTGTTGCTTCTGAGCTCATATTGTTTGCATGTATACTAGGGTGCTAGATGACTGATGTATCGTATTGTACCCCGGTCGGGGATTCTTACTGAGTATGTTTATACTCACCCTTATTTCTATGGTTTTTCCACCAGGTAACTTGGGACAGCACCGGGATGGCTAGCGGAGGGAGCTGATTGATCATGGGAACTGTCGGCACTCTTTCGTTTACTATTTACATTATTTGTTCAGCATGTAGATGGACAGGAGTCCTAGGGGAATGATGTTAATGTTGTTTAAACTGTTTTGAATGTTCTTTTATAAATACTGGCCAGGCTTGTTTTACCTTGTTGGATTTTCTTTATGAAAATTGTTGGTTATGTTTAAAGTGTTCCCTGTTTCCAAATGTTTTGAAAAGTTTTAAATATGAGCACTAAACCGCTTGTTGAAATATTTAACTTGCATGCTGAGTAATAACCTAGGTTTAGGATCGTATTTCAGGTCGGGTCCTTACATCCACTCATTCTTTTGTGTCTGCTATCTTTGCTGAGCATGCCTGCATGATTTTAGAGCCATTAGGATTTGAGTTATCTGTTGCTACTCCTTCGGGAGCTAGTATGTTGGCTAGTCAGAAGGTAAGGGTCGGTCGGATACAGGTAACCGACGAGTCTTTGCAGGTTACGCTCATAGTTCTGGCTATGAGTGGTTTTGATGTGATCCTCGGCATGGATTGGTTAGCTGATAACCACCCGATGATTGACTGCCGCCGGAAGGAGGTGGTGTCCAGAGCGGGGTGTGTTCGCTAGTGATTTCGGCAGTTAAAGCCCACCGTTTGCTAGCTCGAGGAGCTTGGGGCTTTATAGCAAAGTTGACTGGAGTGAGCCGCGAGCAGTTATCTGTTGAGCAAGTGCCCATCGTGCAAGAGTTTGCAGATGTATTTCCTGAAGAGTTGCCTGGTCTGCCGCCAAAGAGGGAGGTTGATTTCTCTATAGAGCTTGAGCCAGGAACTCATCCTATCTCGAAAGCTCCCTATCGTATGGCGCCAGCTGAATTGAAAGAGTTAAAGGAGTAGCTGCAAGAGTTGCTTGACAAAGGTTTTATTAGACCGAGTGTGTCCTCGTGGGGAGCACCGGTGCTGTTTGTTAAGAAAAAGGATGGCTCGATGCGTCTATGCATCGATTACAGGGAACTGAATAAGGTAACCATGAAGAACAAGTATCCACTGCCACGTATAGACGACCTGTTTGACCAGCTCCAGGGAGCTTGTGTGTTTCGAAGATTGACTTGAGGTCGGGCTACCATCAGTTAAGGATCCGGGATGCAGATATCCCTAAGACAGCTTTCAGGTTGAGGTATGGTCACTATGAGTTCGTAGTCATGTTTTTCGGATTGACGAACGCCCCAGCTGCATTCATGGACATGATGGACAGAGTGTTCAAGGCGTTCTTAGACCGCTTTGTCATCGTGTTCATAGATGACATTCTTGTGTACTCTAAGTCCATGGCGGACCATGCTTCACACCTAAGGCAGATTTTGACAGCCTTGCGTGAGAACCAGCTTTATGCGAACTTTTCTAAGTGTGACTTTTGGCTTGAGGAGGTAGCTTTCCTAGGGCACGTTGTATCAAAGGAGGGAGTCGTTGTGGACCCGTCGAAGATAGAGGCAGTTAGTTCGTGGGCTAGACCGACGACTGTGTCAGAGATTCGTAACTTTCTGGGTCTGGCCGGTTACTACTGCCGCTTCGTTCAAAACTTTTCTGCTATAGCTACACCGCTTACTCGGTTGATGAGGAAGGGTGTCGATTTCGTTTGGGATGAGAAGTGCGACGAGAGTTTCGCTAAGCTGAAGAGCAGTTTGACATCCGTGCCAGTGTTGGCAATTCCAGAGGGAACAGGGGGCTTCGTGGTGTACAGTGATGCCAGCAAGTTTGGTTTGGGTTGCGTTCTGATGCAGCACGGTAAAGTAATAGCGTACGCCTCGAGGGAGTTGAAACCACATGAGTAGAACTATCCGACCCATGATATGGAGTTGGCAGTTGTCGTCTTTGCACTTAAGATTTGGAGGCATTAGGTGTATGGGGAAAAGATTCAAATTTTCTCGGACCACCAGAGCCTCAAGTATTTCTTCACCCAGAAAGACCTGAACATGAGACTGATACGAACCCGGGGTCGTTGAAAGTTTACTCAAGGCGAACCAAGAAGTGACGGATCTCTTTTATTGCTTTATTAAATATAATTATGTTTTTTTATTTAAGTTGTATTGGGCTTTTGGGCCTTAATAGGGATTATTTACTAAATTAGGTTAAATACTAGGTTTACTATAAATAGGTCATGTTAGGCCTCTAGCAATTCATTCAAACAGTTGTTGTCTTTGTATTTGGCTCTTTGAGAGATCCTCTCGAGAGATTATCATAGTTTCTTAATAATAATAGTAGAAGATTCTATCAGAGACAGAGGAGGTGGTTGGAGCTTGTAAAGGATTACGACTGTGAAATCCTGTATCACCTTGGGAAGGCAAATGTTGTAGCAGATGCATTGAGTAGAAAGACCTCGCATTTAGCAACGCTGACAAATCCCAAAAGTATTATAAGGAAAGACATTGAAAGAGCTGGAATAGCAGTGTTGTTAGGAGAAGTTCTGCGCGAGGTAGCCCGATTGACTATCCACCTTCTCGATAAAGCGGAGAGGATTATTGACGGCCAGCTGCATGACTCTAAGTTAAAGAGTTTGTACGAGAGGATTCAGGCCGATGGTGACTTCAATTTCGTGGTATCTGCAGATGGGGGCTTGAGATATAAGGGTCGGTTATGTGTCCCAGCCGATGCCGGTATTCGCACAGAGTTGTTAACCTAGGCTCACACTTCGCCTTTTACATGGCACCCAGGGGGTAACAAAATGTACAAAGATCTTAAGCAGACTTTTTGGTGGATGGGAATGAAGCGAGAAATTGCCCAGTTTGTCAGTCGATGTCTCACTTGTCAGCAAGTGAAGGCGCCTAGGCAGAAACCAACAGGTTTGTTGCAGCCACTTGGGGTGCCGCAGTGGAAGTGGGAGGAGATTACCATGGACTTTATTTCGGGTTTGCCCAGGACTCCCAGAGGTTATGCACAAATTTGGGTGATCGTCGACAGGTTAACCAAGTGTGCACACTTCATTCCCGGCAGAATAAATTATACCGTGGAGCAGTGGGCACAGTTCCTTGAGCAAATAGTTAGGTACTACAGAGTGCCAGTTAAGATTATCTCTGTCCGAGATTCCCATTTTATATCACGGTTTTGGAAAGCCCTTCAAGCAGGTTTGGGCACAGAGTGCAGCTACAGCACAGCCTTCCATCCACAGACCGATGGTCAGACAGAGCGGGTGAATCAGATCTTAGAGGATATGTTGCGAGCCTGTGTGTTAGATTTTCCTGGCAGTTGGGATCAGTACTTATATTTAATGGAGTTTCCCTACAACAACAGTTATCAATCAACTATTCAGATGGCACAGTTTGAGGCATTGTATGGTAAGCGTTGCAGATCCCCGGTATTTTGGGAAGAGGTTGGAGACAGGAAAGTTTTGGGTCCTGAGTTGCTCCAGTTGACCAATGAAGCGATCCAGAAGATCAGGGCTCGTATGTTGACTGCCCAGAGCAGGCAGAAAAGCTACGTCGACGTCAGGCGTAGTGTAACGGCCCAGTTTTCTATTTCGGTTTCCCAAGTGGGTGTTCAGGATTTCGGGGTCACCCCTGCCCTTGTCGAGGCTTAATTGTTGTTGGTTGCAAGACCCAAGATGTTTGGGCTAGTCGTTTGGAAGTTTGGAGGTGGTTTGGGTTTTGGCAAAATTATTGTTAAGTTTAGTGCTTCCCTTGGGATTTTAGACCCATTTTAATTAGGAAAAGGAAAGAAAATCTAGAAAATCCCATTCCCCTTGTTTTGCAAGACTCTTTCTCTCTCTCTCTCTCTCTCTCTCTCTCTCTCTCTCTCTCTCTCTCTCTCTCTCTCTCTCTCTCTCTCTCCAAACCCTAGCAGCACCAAGCCTTGGAACTGAGCCATGGAGCCCAGCCGAGCCACCACACTTCAGCCGCACCAGACCGCCCAGGCTGCCCAGGCGCTCCGCACCAGACCACCCACGCCACCTAGCCGCTCTGCACAGGCTTCCCAGCCGCGCCTCACCGCTCTACACCAGACAGCCCAGCCGCGCCGCACCGCCTCGCACCGACCCACCAGCCCCAAGCTCACGTGCACCGCACGTCGTCCTCGTCGCAGACCAGACGCCTCGCCGTGCCGCTCATCCGCGTCCGCTCCCAGCGCGCCGTGTCTCTGTCGCCGTCCGCGCCTCAGCTGCTCGTCTACGCGCCCGTTCTAGCGCGTTCGCTAGCTCGCGCCGGCCGTGTCGCCGCGCGTACCCGTGCGATTCTGCGCCCAAGACGTGCTCGCCGCCAGCGCCCAGCGCCGCCGCCTCATTGCTACCGACAGCCTGCCTTGCCATGTGGGTTGGGCCGAGGCCTTGTGTTTTCTCGGTTGGTAATTTCTGAGTCTTTTCTCTTTTGGACCCTAAGCTGTTGGCTGCTGTTTATTTAATTAGGATATTTTTTATTAAATGCTTAGGTTTCTCGGGTTCACTTAGAAGCTCGAGAGTCGCTTGGTTGATTTGAGATAGTTATTTTCTTCTTGTTTCCAGGTAAGGATTTCTTACCGTGGTTGTGTGGACCCTGCGATATTATCATGATGTGCCTTGTATGCTTGTTGACTGTTACGAGCATGATAGTGATAGGGCAGCAATGATTGATCTCTTGCTAGCATGTTTGTCTGATTGTACATGTTAGTGCCATGCTAGGTTTGTTCTTCCAGCATGCTTATGATTCCTGTTTTAAGTTCGTAGTATCATGCTAGGTTAAGTGTGATTGATGTGGATTATTGTTTGTTAGCCAGGAATCATTTACTCTGTACTCTTAGCTAGCATAGTAGGGTTTGTCATCATCCAGAGGCTGAGAGCGGACATAACGTACTTTGTCCCCATGGGTCGGGTGTTAGCGCGAAGCATAACGTACATTGCTTCCCCCCGGCCGCCGATGTGGATGTAGCTACCACATCGGCATAAGCCTAGTTTGTAGCCTGTTAGAGCGGAACCTTGCCAACGGTGCAAGCCTGCCTTGGCCGGTTCTTAGCTTCAGGTCGGTGGTACAGGCTGCACAAATGAGTGCCGAGGGCCTTGCACTACTGTGTTCAGTGACACCGCTTCCGAGTCTTTAGGCATTCGTACCTGGCCCGCGTAGTTTGTACCTAGGCCCCCACATTTACGCTGATTGCAGCAACATGCGGTGTGCGCGCACCCGCGTTAGTCGCCGGTTCGGAGAGCTCCCCCGGGCTAATGTTCCTGAGTACACCAGTTCCTTCCAGTTTAGAGCCAGACTTCGGGTACTCTCCCGATAGTTCAGATTTATTAGCGAGGGTAAGAGGCCCTTGAGGACACCCATTGGGATTGGTTTTTGAGCTGATCATATGGTCGAGGGAGGAAGACCCTCGAGGGTGTCGGACATCTTGGGATCGGTTTTTAAGCTGATCAATTGGCCGAGGGAGAAAGACCTTCCGAGATGTCCCGGGATTGGTTTTGAGAACCAATCATTAGGCCGGAAGTAAGAGACTTCCGAGGATTCCGGATCTTGCCTTGTAATCTCGTTGAGCTATGATCTGTGTTGGTAACTGTTTGCATGTATACTAGGGTGCTAGATGACTGATGTATCGTATTGTACCCCAGTTGAGGTTTCTTGCTGAGTATGTTTATACTCACCCTTATTTCCGTGGTTTTTCCACGTGTAACTTGGGACAAGACAGGCGGTAGCGGAGGAGGCGATTGATCATGGGAGCTGGCACACTCATTTTATTATTTGCATTATTTGTTCAGCATGTAGATGGACAGGAGTCCTAGGGGAATGTTGTTTAAAAGTTGTTTAAACTGTTTTGAGTGTTCTTTTATAAATACTGGCAAGGCTTGTTTTTACTCTATTGGATTTGTTTAATGAAAAATTGTTGGTTATGTTTTAAGTGTTCCTGTAAGGACCCGACCCAAGAATCGGTCTCTAACCTAGATCCTTACTTAGCATGCATGATTAAGAATGAAGAAAAAAAACATTGTTCGGAGTGCCAAATTTAAATCTTTTCAATCAACACATTTAAAACAAACCATAAATCCATTAAAATAAAAATCATCAAATATGTGACTGATCAGTACTTTCTTAAGAAAACAAAGGAAACGGTTCGAGAACATAAAATAGTTTTTGAGTGCTTTCCTAGGGACTCAAGTCCCACTACATGCTAGATCATAAAACACAATAAAAGAACGTGCAACTCAAAGTCAGCTATCCATGATCATCCAGCAGCCTCCTCCTAGCCATCCAACCTCTGTCCCAAGTTACCTGGTGGAAAACCACATAAATTAAGGGTGAGCAACGAGTTACTCAGTAAGAATCCCCAACCGGGGTACAATACGAAAACATCTCATCTAGCGCACTGACATGCAATCATACAAAAACTTAGAGCAGAAACGGTTGGTTTAGGCTATGAGCTACTTCTAGAGCGAGCCTATTCAAGGCCTTTCATCTACAGCCTATCCTAGGTTCTACACCTGGATGCCCTTCGGGCCTTACACAACCTAGGATTCAGTGATGCCCATTGGGGCCTTACACACCTAGGATACCCATCAGGGTCTTAAACCTCCAGACTCAGTGATGCCTAGTGGGGCCTTACACACCTAGGATGCCCATCAGGGTCTTACACCTCCAGACTCAGTGATGCCCAGTGGGGCCTTACACACCTAGGATGCCCATCAGGGTCTTACTCCTCCAGACTCAGTGATGCCCAGTGGGGCCTTACACACCTAGGATGCCCATCAGGGTCCTACACCTCCAGACTCAGTGATGCCCAGTGGGGCCTTACACACCTAGGATGCCATCAGGGTTTTACACCTCCAGACATAGTGATGCCTAGTGGGGCCTTACACACCTAGGATGCCCATTAGGGTCTTACACCTCCAGACTCAGTGATGCTCAGTGGGGCCTTACACACCTAGGATGCCCATCAGGGTCTTACACCTCCGGATGTCCATCGGGGTCTTACCCGAGAGGGACCTAACTAGTTACCCCTACAGTCTTCTACACTATACATCACCCGCCTATGCCTAGCATGGAACTAACAGGATAAAATAGGACAAGGTATGCCAAGATAATTAAACCCCTAGCAATATATCATGAATACAAGCACAACACCATCTGGAAGCAAGATAGAGCATGAAACCTATTGTAAGGACCTGACCCAAAAGAAGCGGTCTCTAACCTAGATCCTTACTTAGTATGCATGTCTAGGAATGTAAAACACCATCCAACGTACTAATTTAAAACTTTTGCAATCAACAGAACTTTAAACAAACCACAAAAGCCAATGTAAAAATCAAGAGTAATTGACAGATCAGTGCTTTTCTTAAAAACAAACAAGAGTGCAGATGCGAGAACCATAAAATAGTTTGAGTGTTTCCCTAGGGACTCAAGTCCCACTACATGCTAAATCATAAAGAAAACAATAAAAGAACATGCATCCCAGAGTCAGCTATCCATGATCATCCAGCCGCCTCCTCCTAGCCATCCTGCCTATGTCCCAAGTTACCTAGTGGAAAACCACAGAAAATAAGGGTGAGCAACGAGTTACTCAGTAAGAATCCCCAACCGGGGTACAATACGAAAACATATCATTTAGCACACGGACATGCAACCATGCAATGACTCGAGAGCAAGCAGATGGGTCAACAGAACGTCACTCTTGGGGCTTGCCTATTCGAGGCTTACTGACTACCCAACTACCCTAGGTTCCACACACAGGTGTCCTTGAGCCTTACACAACCTAGGACTCGGTGTTGCCCATCTGGGGACTTATACACCTAGGATGCCCATCGGTCTTACACCTCCAACTCGGTGATGCCCATCTGGGACTTATACACCTAGGATGCCCATCGGGTCTTACACCTCCAACTCGGTGATGCCCATCGGGGACTTATACACCTAGGATGCCCATCGGGTCTTACACCTCCAACTCAGTGATGCCCATCGGGGACTTATACACCTAGGATGCCCATCGGGGTCTTACACCTCTAACTCAATGATGCCCATCGGGGACTTATACACCTAGGATGCCCATCGGGGTCTTACACCTCCAACTCAGTGATGCCCATCGGGGACTTATACACCTAGGATGCCCATCGGGGTCTTACACCTCCAACTCAGTGATGCCCATCGGGAACTTATACACCTAGGATGCCCATCGGGGTCTTACACCTCCAACTCAGTGATGCCCATCGGGGACTTATACACCTAGGATGCCCATCAGGGTCTTACACCTCCGGATGTCCATCAAGGCCTTCCCCGAGCGGGACTGTAACAGCCCAGTTTTCAGCTAAATGTAAAATAAGGTTTCCTTTTATATTTTTTTTTAGTTTGGGAGGAGCTGTTGGAAGGACTCGAACCCTTGGCCTAAAAAGGGGTTTGGAAGCTTGGGTTTAAATAAGGAAAATAAACACGTCGTAGGGGCTCGAAGAAGGAGTCTTGGGAAGGTCATATGAGATTCCCAAGTCTATTTAAGTTAAGGAAGGGAATTATATTTAAAGAAAAAGGAAAGAGAAAATAAGGACAAAAGAAAGAACCCAAAACCCTAGACTTCTCCTTCACCCTCGCCAAGCCGTCGACGCGCCTGCGGCGCGCCCCACCACCGCCGCCCACCGCCCTGCTGCTCCGCCCACGCCATCGCACACCCGACGACCATCGCGCACCGCACCGAGCCACCGCCGGCCGGATCGCGTCGGCGGCCCGCTCCACCACCGCCGCAAGCGGCCCGGCCTCCACTCCGCACCAGTCGCCCAGCGACTGCCGTGTAGCCGCCTCCGTGCCCGCGACGACACCACCTAAGCGCGTCGCGCCCGCCGCCTACGCGCACCGCGCGCGTTTGCGTGCGTGCGCTTCGTCGCGTCGCGCGCCGCGCGCGCTGCGCTCGTCCCGCCGCGCGCGCGCGGCCAGCGCCGGCGCTCGTCCCTGCGCTCCAGTGCGCCAGCTGAGCGCCGATAGCGCCAAGATCTGCGCAGCGCCAGCGCCTGCTTTGCCTAGCGAGGGCAGCTGTCTGGGCCTTCTTTGCTCTGCCGAGGCGAGTGCCTTCTCGGTGGGTAAATTCCGAGCCTCCACCCTTTGGACTTCACGATTTTAGATGTTGTTTATTAATTAGGATGTTTTATTACTTGTTTAGGTTGCTCGAGTTCGCTTAAAAGCTCGAGGGTCGTTATTTGATTCGGGATAATTAACCTCCACTTATTTCGTGTAAGGATTCTTACCCGGGGTTGTGTGGACCTGCGAATAGTTGATAGCACGCGACGATTCTTTGTAATTATATGAGTTTCTAGTGATAGGTTTCATGTTTTCTTTTGATTCATGTTCGTGACATGTTTACATCCCGTTAGTTCCATGTTAGGCTTTCCTATCTTGATAGAACCTTCTTTGCCTATTGTATCTTTGCTAGATCCAAGTTACGGTTAGATGTGTGATGTATAGTATAGAGGGTCGTAGAGGTAACTAGTTTGGGGTCCGCCAAGGCAAGACACGATGGACATCCGGAGGTGTAAGGCCCTACGGGCATCCTAAGTGGTAAGCCCCTTTGGCATCACCAGTCCGGAGGTGTAAGGCCCCTACGGGCATCCTAGGTGTGTAAGGCCCACCGGGCATCACCGAGTCCGGAGGTGTAAGGCCCTACGGGCATCCTAGGTGTGTAAGGCCCTTTGGGCATCACCGAAGTGCGGAGGTGTAAGGCCCTACGTGCATCCTAGGTGTGTAAGGCCCCACCGGGCATCACCTGAGTGCGGAGGTGTAAGGCCCAACGGGCATCCTAGGTATGTAAGGCCCTTTGGGCATCACCGAGTCCTAGGTTGTGTAAGGCCGAAGGGCATCAAGCGTTGGACCTAGGAGAGGTGTTGATGGAAGCCCTAGAAGTAGCTCATAGCCTAAGTCACCGTTCGTGCTCTAAGTCTTTGTATGGTTGCTGTCCGTGTGCTAAATGAGATGATTTCGTATTGTACCCGATTGGGGATTCTTCTTGAGTAACTTGTTGCTCACCCTTATTTTCTCGTGGCTTTCCACCGGGTAACTTGGGATAGAATTTGGATGGCTAGGAGGAAGCGGCTCAATGATCATGGATAGCCGACTGGGTCATACGTTTCTTTAAATGTTTTCCTTAATGATTTAGCATGTAGTGGGACTTGGGTCCCTAGGAAAAAGCACTCAAACTATTTTATGTTCTCGCACCGTTTTCCTTTGAATTGTTTTAAGAAAGTCTTGATCAGTCATTTACTGTTTTATTTAATTGAAATCATGGTTTTGTTTTAAAAGTGTTTCTTCGCAAAGGTTTAAACTTCCGACTCTGAATGATGTTTATATTCTTAATCATGCATGCTAAGTATGGACTTTAGGTTAGAGACCGTTTCTTGGGTCGGGTCCTTACAGATGGTATCGAGAGCCGAGGCATCGAGGCCAGGTGTCTGGGTCCATCGGGGACCCCTGGACCTCTAAGGGAGGTGGAAACCCATAGGGAATCCCACATCGTTTGGAAAGGGGCGAAGCACTCCTTATAAAGTGTGGACACCTTTCCCTAGCAAGAGCGCGTTTTCCCATGGGGAGAAACAAATCCGTGAGGCCGGTGGGCCAAAGCGGACAATATCTTGGCTAGCGATGGGTTTGGCCCTTACGGTTGGTATCGAGCCCGAGTTATAGGTTACGTAGACCGACTGCAGATTGTAGGTTGTTTTCCATGATCATCGGGCGCTCGCTTGACCATCGGTATGTCCGTAAGTTTAAAGTTAAGGGTTAAGAAATTACAATACCGGTTGCACCTTGCATGTACATGACTTGTTGTTGTAGAGCGGGGAAGGCGAGTTCGACCCATTGTTGGTTTGGTGTAGATTTTGGTATGCGAGTCACTCGTAGAGGGCGAGGGAGGCTCGAGGCCGACCACCCAGGCATTCGTATCGATTCTCGACACCAGGGGACTCCTCGTCCCTAGGCGATCTTGAGGTTAGGCCACCATCAGGCCCTTCAACCGTGTTGCCGGAGAGGGTGTAGGGGCAAGCGAGTCTCGAGAGGCTGCAGGGAGCTGCTTTTGTGGAGTCTATGAGGGCTCTTGTGGTTGGGTTGCTAGCCGACCGGAGGGCCGAGCAGAGAGCTCAAACGCAAGCTTTGTTAGGCTGCTTGAGAGGAGGAGTCCCGCATTCGAGATACTGGCGGTGGCCGAGTTGGTTCAAAGAGAGGCTGCAGATGCCACCAAGACCGCCAGCCCGCAGAGCCAATTGTGAATGAGGCCGTTCGCGAGAAGGTGCCGAGGATCTAGGCAAGTGGGTGAGGATTTTGTGAAATGGAAGCCGGAGAAGTTTAGCGCCCCGGGGTTCTTATCATGGCGAGACCAATACCGAGGCCGTGAATCGTGATCGGCCCGCCAACAGGCGTAGGGAGGCCGCCACCGTATTGTAGATCTGCGGGGAAGCGGCATTGGGGACCCTGTGGTGGTAACCCTAGAGCTTGTTTCAAGCTGTGGAAAGGAAGGGCATCGGGGCGACCTTTGCACCAGAGAAAGCAAAGTGATGGCACGACCAACTCAAGATAGGGAAGAGTATATGCTACGACTCGCCAGAGGTGAGAGAGAGCTGGACCATGATGGCGAGTGCACGCTCCTAGTTCTTGATCACCTCGCCTTTGTGTTGTTTGATTCGGGTTCCACCCATTCGTTTTGTTTCATTGCTTTTTTCTTGAGCTTGCTTGCATGAATTTAGAGCCTCTAGGTTTTGAGTTGTCTGTCGCTACTCCCTCGGGAACTAGTATGGCTAGCAGCGGAAGGTAAGGGGACGGTCGGACACGGTATCCGACTGGACTCTGCGAGTTACCCTCATTGTGTTAGCTATGAGCGGTTTTGATGTGATCCTCGGCATGGATTGGTTAGGCGATAACCACGCTATGATTATTTATCGTTGTAAGGAGGTGGTGTTCGGGCCGCCGGTAGGCCTACCTTTAAATTTCGGGGCACCTAGAGTGGGGTGTGTCCACCGGTGATTTCGGCGATTAAAGCTCACCGTTTGTTAGCTCGAGGAGCTTAGGGTTTCTTAGCTAAGTTGGTTGGGAGAAGCGTGACCCACTATCTGTCGAGCGGTGCCCATCTTTGCAAGAGTTTGCAGATGTTTTTCCCGAAGAGTTGCACGGCGCCGCCCGAAGAGGAGGTGGACTTCTCAATAGAGCTTGGTAGGGGACTCGCCCTATCTCAAAGCTCCTTATCGCATGGCGCCAGAGAAGTGAAAGAGTTAAAAGAACGACTACGGGAGATGCTTGACGGAGGATTTATTAGGCCGAGTGTGTCCTCGTGGGGAGCACCCGTCTTTGTTTGTTAAGAAAAAGGATGGCTCGATGCGTCTATGCATCGATTACTGGAACCGAACAAGGTAACCATTAAGAACAAGTACCAGCCGCCTCGTATCGATGACTGTTTGACCGGCTCGGGAGCTTGTGTGTTTTCGAAGATTCACTTGAGGTCGGGTTACCACCGGTTGAGGATTCGGGATGCGAGATATTCCCAAGGCAAGCGTTCGTTGAGTCGAGGTATGGGCATTATGAGTTCAGTAGTCATGTCTTTCGGATGACGAACGCCCCGCCCGGTGCATTCATGGACATGATGGGCAGAGTGTTCAAGGCATTCTTGGACCGCTTTGTCATCGTGTTCATAGATGACATTCTTGTGTACTCTAAGTCTAAGGAGGACCATGCCCTCGCACCTAAGGCGATTTTGGCGACCTTGCGCGAGAACAAGCTCTATGCGAAGTTCTCAAAGTGTGACTTTGGCTCGAGGAGGTAGCATTCTGGGACACGTTGTGTCTAAGGAGGAGTGGTGTGGACCCTTCGAAGATAGAGGCCGTTAGTTAAGTGGGCGGACCGACGATCGTGTCGGAGATTCGTAGCTTCACGGTCCGGCCCGATATTACCGACGCGCCGTTCAAAAATTTTCCGCTATAGCCGCCCGCTTACTCGATTGGCGAGGAAGGGTGTTGATTTCGTTTGGGATAGGAAGTGCGATGAGAGTTTTGCTAAGCTAAAGAGCGGTTTGACGTCTGCCGGTGTTGGCGGTTCCGGGGAAGCGGGGGTTTCGTGGTGTCTGATGATGCCGGCAAGTTTGGTTTGGGATGCGTTACGATGCAACACGGTAAGGTGATAGCGTCACGCTTCGGCGATTGAAACCGCACGAGCGAATTACCCGACTCATGATATGGAGTTAGCGTGATCGTCTTTGCACTTAAGATTTGGAGGCACTACTTGTATGGGGAGAAGATTCAGATTTTCTCGGATCACCAAAGCCTCAAGTATTTCTTCACTCGAAGGACTGAACATGAGGCGAGAGGAGGTGGTTGGAGCTCGTGAAGGATTACGATTGTGAGATCTTGTATCACCACCTGGAAAAACAAATGTTGTGGTGATGCACTAAGTAGAAAGGCCTCATGATCGGCAACATTGGCAAACCCCAAGAGTATCATCGGGAAGGATCTCGAGAGAGGCGGAAATAGCGGTGTTGTTAGAGGATGTTACCGCTTGTAGGTAGCTCGATTGACCATCCGGCCGATAAGGCAAAGGATTATCGACGACCCGGTGAAAGATCCTAAGTTAAAAAAGTTTGTATGAGAGGTTGGTGATGGTGACTTCGACTTTGTGATACTTGCGGATGGGGTCCGAGATATAAAGGTCGGTACTGTGTGTGTTCGGCCGATGCCTGTGTTCGCGCAGAGTTATTGACCGAGGCTCACACCTCGCCTTTTTCTTGGCACCTGTGGGGTAACAAGATGTACCAAGATCTTAAGCAGACTTTTTGGTGGATGGGGATGAAGAGGAGATTGCCCGGTTCGTTAGTCGGTGTCTCACTGTCAACAGTGAAGGCGCCCAGCAGAAGCCAGCGAGGTTTGTTGCAACCGCTCGAGGTGCCCACAGTGGAAGTGGGAGGAGATCACCATGGATTTTATCTCGGGTTTGCCCGGGACTCCTAGAGGATAAGCCTGATTTGGGTGGTCGTTGATAGGTTGACTAAGTGTGCCCATTTCATTAAGGCGGGGATAAACTACACCGTGGAGCGATGGGCACAACTGTTCCTTGAGCGAATAGTGAGGTACCACGGAGTGCCAGTTAAAATTATCTCCGACCGGGATTCCCGTTTTACATCACGGTTTTGGAAGGCCCTTGAGCGAGGTTTGGGCACGCAGTGCGGCTACAAGATGACCTTCCACCCATTGCATCGATGGCGGCCGGCCGAGCGGTAAATCAGATCTTAGAGGATATGTTTGCGAGCTGCGTGTTGGATTTCCACTGGCGATTGGGACCAAGATGCTTGTACTTGATGGAGTTTGCCTACAACAACGATTTTTGATCGACCATTTGAGATGGCACCGTTTGAGGCGTTGTATGGTAAGCGCTGCAGATCCCGACCTTACAGGAAGAGTTTGGTGACCGGCAGTGTTAGGCCCGAGTTGCTTGGTGACCAATGAGGTCATCCGAAAATCGAGCTCGTATCTTGACCGCCCAAAGCAGCGGAAGAGCTACGCCGATGTTAGGCGTAGGGAGCTGGAGTTTGAGGTTGGCCGGCATGTTTTCCTCAAGGTAGCTCCGATGCGAGGGGTCCCGAGGTTCGGTGAAAAAAGAAGCGAGCCCCGAGTTTGTTGGACCTTTCGAGGTCCTTGAGAGGATTGGGGTTGTGGCCTATCAGTTAGCACTTGCCGCCGTCCTTGGCTGCGAGTGCATAGTGTGTTCCACGTTTCGATGCTCGCCGGTATGTGGCGAGATCCTTCGCACGTCATAGATTTTTAGCCTTTACAGTTGAACCATGACCTGAGCTTTGAGGAGAAACCCATAAGGATCCTGGCATTTGAGAAAAAGGTTTTGAGGAACCGGGCCATTGACCTAGTGAAAGTGCAGTGGCGGAATCAGGGTGTTGAGGAAGCTACTTGGGAGTTGGAAGGGAGATGAGGAGGAGTTACCCGAGTTGTTTTAGGAGCGGCGACTTAGGGGACGGAAGTCTTCTAAGGAGGGAGTATTGTAACAGCCCGATTTTCAGCTAAATGTAAAATAAGGTTTCCTTTTATATTTTTTTTTTAGTTTGGGAGGAGCTGTTGGAAGGACTCGAACCCTTGGCCTAAAAGGGGTTTGGAAGCTTGGGTTTAAATAAGGAAAATAAACACGTCAACCGGGGCTCGAAGGGGAGTCTTGGGAAGGTCATATGAGATTCCCAAGTCTATTTAAGTTAAGGAAGGGAATTATATTTAAAGAAAAAGGAAAGAGAAAATAAGGACAAAAGAAAGAACCCAAAACCCTAGACTTCTCCTTCACCCTCGCCCAAGCCGTCGCACGCCCTGCAGCTCCGCCCCACACCGCCGCCGCCCAACGCCCTGCTGCCGCCCCACGCCATCGCACGCCCTGCTGACCACTACCGCACCGCACCGAGCCACCGCCAGCCCAGATCGCGTCGGCGGCCAGCACGCGCCACCGCGCGCGCAGCCCGGCCTCCCTCGCACGAGTCGCCAGCAGACGGCCGTGTAGCCGCCTCCGCACCGCGACGACACCACCCAGCGCCGTCGCGCCCGACGCCCTACACCGCACCGCCGCGTCTGCGCGTGCGTGCCGCTCGTCGCGTCGCCCGCCCAGCGCAAGCGCCTTCGTCCCCTGCCGCGCGCGCCGCGCCCAGCGCCCGAGAAGCGCCAGTGCGGCGCGGTGCCTCTGGCGCCTAGCGGCGCTATCCATCGCTTGCTTGCTGCACGTAGAGGCGAGTGCCTTCTCGGTGGGTAAATTCCCGAGCCTCCACCCTTTGGACTTCACGATTTTAGATGTTGTTTATTAATTAGGATGTTTTATTACTTGTTTAGGTTGCTCGAGTTCGCTTAAAAGCTCGAGGGTCGTTATTTGATTCGGGATAATTAACCTCCACTTATTTCGGTAAGGATTCTTACCCGGGGTTGTGTGGACCTGCGAATAGTTGATAGCACGCTGATTCTTTGTAATTATATGAGTTTCTAGTGATAGGTTTCATGTTTTCTTTTGATTCATGTTCGTGACATGTTTACATCCCGTTAGTTCCATGTTAGGCTTTCCTATCTTGATAGAACCTTGCACGCCTATTGTATCTTTGCTAGATCCAATTTACAGTTAGATGTGTGATGTATAGTATAGAGGGTCGTAGAGGTAACTAGTTTGGGGTCCCGCTCAAGGCAAGACCCGATGGACATCGGAGGTGTAAGGCCTACGGGCATCCTAAGTGTGTAAGGCCCACTGGGCATCACTGAGTCTGGAGGTGTAAGGCCCTACGGGCATCCTAGGTGTGTAAGGCCCACTGGGCATCACTGAGTCTGGAGGTGTAAGGCCCTACGGGCATCCTAGGTGTCTAAGGCCCACTGGGCATCACTGAGTCTGGAGGTATAAGGCCCTACGGGCATCCTAGGTGTGTAGGGCCCACTGGGCATCACTGAGTCTGGAGGTGTAAGGCCCAACGGGCATCCTAGGTGTGTAAGGCCCACTGGGCATCACTGAGTCCTAGGTTGTGTAAGGCCCGAAGGGCATCCAAGCTGTAAGAACCCGACCCAAAATACGGTCTTAAACCTAGGTTCTCACTCAGCATGCAAGTTAAATATTTCACCGAGCGGTTTAGTGCTCATATTTAAAACCTTTCAAAACATTTAGAACGGGGAATGCTTAAAACATAATTAACAACTTTGTTTAAGAAAACCAACGAAGTAAAACAAGCCTGGCCAGTATATATAAAAACATTCAAAACAGTTCAAACAACTTTTTATAATGTTTCCCCTAGGACTCTGTCCATCTACATCTTTGAACAAATATGCAAACAATAAAGACAGAGTGCTTGCGGCTCCCATGATCAATCGGCTCCCTCCGCTAGCCGTCCGGTCTTTGTCCCAAGTTACACAGTGGAAAACCACGAGAAATAAGGGTGAGTATAAACATACTCAGTAAGAATCCCCAACAGGGTACAATACGATACATCAATCATCTAGCACCCTAGTATACATGCAAGCGATTACCAACACAGATCATAGCTCAACGAGCTTACAAGGCAAAATCTGGAATCCTCGGAAGTCTCCTACTTCCGGCCTAATGATTGGCTCTCATAACCAATCCCAAGACATCTCCGAGGGTCTTTCTCCCTCGGCCAATTGATCAGCTCAAAACCGATCCCAAAGATGTCCGACACCCTCGAGGGTCTTTCTCCCTCGACCATATGATCACTCAAAAGCCAATCCCAATGGGTGTCCTCAAGGCCTCTTACCCGCTATAAATCTGGACTATCGGGAGAGTACCCAAGTCCGGCTCTAAACAGAAGGAACCGGTGTACTCACGAACATTAGCCCGGGAGCTCTCCGAACCGGCGACTAAAGCGTGTGCGCGCACACCGCATGCTCTTCGCAACCGGCGTAAATGCGGGGGCCTAAGGAAAACTCTACGCGGGCGGTATGCATGCCTAAGACTCGGAAACGGTGTCACCGAACACGATGAGTGCGAGGCCCTCGGCACTCATCTGTGCGGCCAGCACCACCGACACTGAAGCTAAGAACCGGCCAAGGCAGCTTGCACCGTTGGCGGGGTTTACGCTCTAGCGAGCTACAAACTAGGCTTATGCCGATGTGGTAGCTACATCCACGTCGGTATCGGGGAAGCAATGTACGTTATGCTTCGTTCTACTCCCGACCGGTGGGGACAAGGCACGTTATGCCCGCTCTCACCTCTAGATGATGACGGCCCTAACACACTAGCTAGAGTATAGAGTAAACGATTTCTGGCTAAACATACATAATGATCATCAATCATACATAACCTAGCATGATACTACGAACTTAAAGCAGGGAATCTCAAGCATCTTTGGAAGAACAATCCTAGCATGGCACTAACATGTACAAACAAGCAAACATGCTAGCGGGAATGCAATCACAAGTCGTCCTATCCACTAATCATGTCCATAAAAGTAAACATGCATATAAGGCACATTCAAGAAAGCATCGCAGGTCCACACAACCACCGTAAGGAATCCTTACACCGAAACGAGCGAAATAACCTTCACAATCAAATAATGACCCTCGAGCTTTAAAAAAGCGAAACCGAGCAACCTAAGCATTTTAAAAGCATCCTAAATAAATATACAGCAGAATGACGGCTTAAAAATCTAAAAGGGATAGGTTAGGAATTACCAACCGAGAAGGCACGGGTCTCGCAGCAAGAAGCGATTTTGGCGCTGCTTTGGTGCGGGTGTAGGGGCGCTGCTCGGCGCTAACGGCGCTTGGCTGGGCGCGCTGGCGCGTGAGGGGAGGGCTGGCTGGCGCTGGCTGCTGGCTGTGGCCGCGAGCAGGCGCAGCGCGCTGGCGGCGAGCGCGACGCAGCGGACAGTGCACGCACGCAGACGCGGACAGTCTTTGAGCGCGGCGCGCGCAGACAAAGGGCGACGCGTCTGGCGTGTGGTCTGGCGGCGGCAGTGCGGGACGACGCGGCGCGTCTGGGCGACCGATCTGGTCGGTCTTGGCGCGTCTGGCGACTGGTGGCGCGGAGCGGCTGGGCTGTCTCAGTGCGCGCTGGCTGGGCCAATGCTGGTTTGCTGCGTGCGCTGAGGGTGTCTTGGTGAGTGCTGGTGCGCGCTGGGCCGAGCAGTTTGAGCGTGGGTGCGGCTAGGCGGCTAGGGTTTCTTGGTGAGGTCGGAGAGAGAGAGAGAGAGAGAGAGAGAGAGAGAGAGAGAGAGAGAGAGAGAGATTGCAAAACAAGGGGAGAAGGGATTTTCTTGATTTTCTTTCCTTTTTCCCTAATTAAATAGGTCTAAAATCCCTTCCCAAAGCTTCCTCTTTGAAACCCACTGAAAGCAAACTTATTTTAAAAATAAAAATCTCTTTTCCTCTGAACTCCCCAAGACCATTTAGGCAAGGGCTCAAAACCCAATGGAAGCACCAAAATTACAATTAATTTTGCCATTTTCTAAAACACCTCCAAACTTCCAAACAACTTGCCCAAACCTCTCGGGTCTTGCAACCAACAACCATTAAGCTTCGACAAAGGCGGGAATGGCCTGAAATCTTGAAAATCCTCAAAACCCACCAGGGGCAAAAGACCAAAATACCCCTAAGGGTTAAAATAGCTCTAACGGCCCATCCGAACATCCGAATAATGACCGAAATCACAGGTAACAGGAAATAGAAAAGCGGGCCGTTACAATACTCCCTCCTTTTAAGACTTTCGTCCTCGAAAGTCCTAAGAAAAAAACAACTCTAGGAAAACTCCACCGATTCTTAACCAACCAAGCTCCGGTTAAGACAACACAAATCCTTCTTGAAACCGAACCTCTTGGTTTCCCAAAGTCTCAAGCCCAAAAGATACCGAGTGCGCTTACAAACTATCTCAACCAAGACCGAACTAACATCGAGCTTGAAGAAATCATGCGATAGCTAGTCGGTGAGTCACACCCTCCGACTCGCACCAACTCTCAAACGGTCTCACGACTCTAGGGCTCACTTATCCTGCTAACCCAACTCGGAACGCCTCTCTCACGGCGCTACTCTCAACAAACTCGTGGACGGGTCACAAGCTCTAAAACTCAACGCCACTCTCCGGTGCCAGACTTCTCCGAATGCTCATAGCATTTGTTATCAAACGACCTCGACCCTTCACCATCTTTGACCAAACAACTGAACCTCCGTGTTTAAGAAACTAAACGGCCTAGGTGAACATCGCCCGACGGAAAACAAACAACATTCCTCTCACGGAAACTCGAATGAGCAAGGAATATAACATTACGTGGCTACTAGCAACACGATAGGCGGAGGATCGAAACTCGAGGGCTTTACCACCCAATGCCACGGCACCTCTGTGCCAACTCACTCAAGCGTGGCTCGGCTAAAATGCCAATGCGAATGCACTGTGACTAAAAGAAAAGCCCGAGAAAGGCTTGCTTAGCGTAAATTCAAACCAAGCTCATAACGAGCAAAGCTCGCCTCCAAGCCGCCACTCAACTCTTAAGCCCATCCGTTGCTCCAAGGACTTCCTCCTTATAGCTTAGACCTAACTCTTCTTCCAATCCGAAACTCCACCCACGAAACATCGCGAGGAATAAGGATAGCGGCGACCACAAGCTTGCGGATCCTGAACCACACGAGTCGGCAAGACTACCTCAAAAGTTAAAACTCGAGGCACGGCATCCACGGTGCAACTCAACTACCAAAGAACTAAGGGGGTCTACAAGCTCCAAAGATCCAACAACCTTCCGCCAACAACTCAAGCCTTTGAACTGGTGGCCTTCGCCCTCGCGGGAACAAACAACTTTCCACTTGCTAACAAGCAGACGAGGACACTCTCGCTAGGTGATCATCGCGCTACTCGATCAACTACACAACTCAGAACTAAGCTAACTCCTCCCTCTACAGAACGATTTCCTAGCAAGCGGACTTAGAAGGACAGTGAATTTCACACACGCTCATTGTCTTGCTCAAACTCAACCGGTAGCAACCACCAACTCTCTCGGAAGAAACATCCAAGGATTCCTCAATCGCTTGAACCACCAACTAAGCACTAGCGGTACTACTCAACCGCCGAGGGGTGGCCAACTCCCAAAACTACCCGACTAGGAACAAGTCCTCGGCGACGCTTGACTTGGTCGAACCAAGCTAGCCCTAGAAAACAAAGACAAAGGAACCAAACCTTGGCCAACGCCAAGCACCACCTTGCTAAGAATTCTAAAAAAACAACGCGGAGGCTACTAAGAACAACTCTAGCTTGTCAACCGCCTACAAGCATCCAAACAACTCAACCGAGGAACACCGCCTGGAGTGACTGGTGAGCTCGGTGAGGCTCTCCTCAAATTAGGGTTCCTCCGATCTCCTCCGACACACACCGCCGTCAAACGGTCTAAGCCCGACAATCGCTACACGAGCACATCTCCCAACGGCATCTCAACTGTCTTTGCAAAAGCTCTTCCTTGCCACATCGCAGCAAGCGCGGGCGATGCTCCACACAATCCGAAAAGCGCCTTACCACACTTGATGCAATGAGTGGTGCTGGCCCCGCTCTTGCGGCGATCTCGAGCTCTAACTGCGGTGGCGATCCCGACCCTAGATCGGCCCCGCTTCGGTGAGTCGCTAACCATCGAGCGAGAACCACCGGAAGACCCAATCTTCCTCTTGCTCAAAGCATCGACCACATCGTAGCTTCTACCTGCGGTAAGGATCCGAACAACTCTCTTAGCCATGGCGGCAAGAAACTCCGCGATTTTACTACCATCGCCCTGGATCAGTTCCAACTGAACTCCAACCATCGATCAACAAGAAATGCCTCTACCCAGGTCAAGGGCCAACTAGCATAACTTGCCTACGCAACAACCCGCGACTCGCACACGGTAACCTCTCGACCCAAGCTAGGGCACTTGCCAAGAACTAAAGTCCTAACTCCTCGGAATCGAGCTTTGGTTTCACAACCCAAACCCCTCGTGGTTCTTGAAAAATACCATGGAACGAGGCTACACAAAAGTACAATGGCGTGTCTGACTCCAACTTGGTTCCTTAAGATCCAAACCAACAAGTATTCTCACACAAGGCAACTTTTGCCTCCCAATAGAGCCACTTCTAGCAAAGGAGCAACAAGAGTTCAACCCACTCGGGGTCAACTCACCACGGAATGCCACATTGGTCGACTCACTCTTACAAGAGCATAGCCACACCAAGCTAACTTACCTCCTACCGATGGTCCACTAAACGTGCTCCGATCAACCATCCAACTCATGGCTCTAACAATGGATCAACCACGCATCATCGATGCCAACCCTACTCATATTAGGGTAACTCCGTGGTAATCGAATCACACTACCATCCAAGCGGCTCACAAGCCCACAACACAAAGCGCGAGATCTCGGGACGCGTTAGCCCTTAACAACCAACGGTATCCTTTGTACCCAACTCTGGTGACCCTGAAAGGCTCCTACTTATCCCTTGAACGACCTCAAACTTGTAGTTCTCTAGCTACCACCGAGCTAGATCTCTTATGCAACCCAAATAGGTGAAATCTCATGAATGGGTACAAGACTAGTGGGGATGCTAAACTCAGGGCGGGTCTGGAACCACTGCAAAAAGTGCCAACTGGCCCGAATCTAGGCCTCCTCTCAAAGCTTGGTGCCAACAGCACTACTTCCTTTACAACACAAACATCCCTTTACGGGCTTTAAGCCACTCCGAGGGTAGGGAAGGTCACACTCCGTGTGTGGGGCAATGGCACTCAACACAAGAGTCTCAAGAATCGAGTAGACTACTCTCGACATCACGTCTAACAGACAAGCCAAGGCCCACTCCTCGCATCCCACTCGATGCTCAACGAATACTCAGGCCAACCCTCGGGTGGCAGCACCTAGCTCCACACGGAACATGCTAATGAAGGTGCTTCTCTCTAATAGCCGTTTGAAAACCACGGACGGATTGAGTCTCGACAAGCAAACTCCACACTACCCCACAGCTACGAGGGTACTAAAGAAGCGGGTGCAAAACGATTGCAGACTTGCAGGAGGACAAGATGTCTCTACATCTTCCTCAAAAGCTACTAACTTGGCGGTGCCAATTCGACCGGGTGGGTGGTGGAGACTCTCTTTGGTCCGCCTCTCACAGGCACTTCCACCACCACACCTGCCGCATCAAACAACACGAACAGCGCGCCTCGACCTCTAAACATCCGGTCATCGGCCTTTGAACACCAGTCATCACAACACTTGGATGATAAACTCGATCTGGCCAACCACCTTGCCGCGCTAGCGATGGGTCTCAAAACATCCGGCTACAAAGCTTCCACTTGCCAAACTCGGCGGCTCGATCAACGCCAACTATCTTATCAAAGCATAAACCTGCTGATCAAGCCCTCCAGGGAACCTGCAGGGCTACCTGGAACTACAAGGAGGGGTGTCTCCTAAATAAACTCTACCAGTGGGCTATCTATGCCCAAGACTCCTCACTTCGCGCTATAAGCTGCGCTGGGTCTCCGCTCTCTATTAGCTAAAGGACTCGCCATCAACTCCCTCATGGTGGAGCACACTCGCTCAAGGAGTCTCACTCGAGGCGTGCTAGCCTCAACCCCCTACTCTTGGCAACTCATCCGCCGGGGGCAAAGGTGGCCTCTTGGTCTAGACAACCCTAGACGTGGTCTCATGATCAACATGAGCAGTCCAACTCCTCTGTTGGAAATACCAAACGCCCTCGCTCCTCTAAGTGCAATCAACATACTAGCGATCTACACAGAGCACCTCCACCCTCTCACTAAGGGAGAACCACAACTGGGCCACAAATGGCCTACGGGAGTCTAAGCTCTACCTCCCTCTGGGTGCGATCGACACACTGGCGATCTGCACAAAGCATAAAACCTAGCCCACGCTGGGCTCTCACTGCCAAACAAGGGTAACACATGTATACTAGATGCCAGTATTGTAAAATAAAACCCTTAGCTTAATGAACTCGGACAAACCGACGGCCGCGAGTACGCGATGATCATGGGGCAACAACCGCAAAGCGAGTTAGTCTCTGAGAATCTATGACTCGTGCTCGATACAAGCTGTAAGAACCCGACCCAAAATACGGTCCTAAACCTAGGTTCTCACTCAGCATGCAAGTTAAATATTTCACCGAGCGGTTTAGTGCTCATATTTAAAACCTTTCAAAACATTTAGAACGGGGAATGCTTAAAACATAATCAACAACTTTGTTTAAGAAAACCAACGAAGTAAAACAAGCTCTGCCAGATATATAAAAACATTCAAAAGCAGTTCAAACAACTTTTTATAATGTTTCTAGGACTCTGTCCATCTACATCTTTGAACAAATATGCAAACAATAAAGACACAGAGTGGCGGCTCCCATGATCAATCGGCTCCCTCCGCTTAGCCGTCCGTCTTGTCCCCAAGTTACACGTGGAAAACCACAGAAATAAGGGTGAGTATAAACATACTCAAGAAGAATCTAGCAGGGGTACAATACGATACATCAATCATCTAGCACCCTAGTATACATGCAAAGCGATTACCAACACGGATCATAGCTCAACGAGCTTACAAGGCAAAATCGGAATCCTCGGAAGTCTCTACTTCCTAGGCCTAATGATTGGCTCTCATAACCAATCCCGGGACATCTCGAGGGTCTTTCTCCCTCGGCCAATTGATCACTCAAAAACCGATCCCAAAGATGTCCGACACCCTCGAGGGTCTTTCTCCCTCGACCATATGATCGACTCAAAAGCCAATCCCAATGGGTGTCCTCAAGGCCTCTTACCTCGCTATAAATCTGGACTATCGGAGAGTACCCAAAGTCGGCTCTAAACAGGAAGGAACCGGTGTACTCACGAACATTAGCCGGGAGCTCTCCGAACCGGCGACTAAAGCGTGTCAGGCGCGCACACCGCATGCTCTTCTGCAACCGGCGTAAATGCGGGGCCTAAGGGAAAACTACGCGGGCGTGCACGCATGCCTAAGACTCGGAAAGCGGTGTCACCGAACACGGTGAGTGCGAGGCCCTCGGCACTCATCATGCGGCAAACTGTACCACCGACACGAAGCTAAGAACCCGCCAAGGCAAAGCTTGCACCGTTGGCGGGGGTTACGCTCTAGCGAGCTACAAACTAGGCTTATGCCGATGTGGTAGCTACATCCACTTCGGCTATCGGGGAAGCAATGTACGTTATGCTTCGTTCTACTCCCGACCGGTGGGGACAAGGTGCGTTATGTCCGCTCTCACCTCTAGATGATGCGGCCCTAACACACTAGCTAGAGTATAGAGTAAACGATTCTGGCTAAACATACATAATCATCATCAATCATACATAACCTAGCATGATACTACGAACTTAAAGCAGAATCTCAAGCATCTTTGGAAGAACAATCCTAGCATGGCACTAACATGTACAAACAAGCAAACATGCTAGCGGGAATGCAATCACAAGTTGTCCTATCCACTAATCATGTCCATAAAAGTAAACATGCATATAAGGCACATTCAAGAAAGCATCGCAGGTCCACACAACCACGGTAAGGAATCTTACACCGAAAGCAGCAGAAATAACCTTCACAATCAAATAATGACCCTCGAGCTTTAAAGCGAAACCGAGCAACCTAAGCATTTTAAAAGCATCCTAAATAAATATACAAAGAATGCAGTGACTTAAAAATCTAAAGGGATAGGTTCGGGAATTACCAACCGAGAAGGCACGGGGTCTCGCAGCAAGAAGGGCGATTTTGGCGCTTCGCAGTGCTGGCTAAGCCCGGGCGCTGGCGCTGGCGCTGGCGCTGCTCGGCGCTAACGGCGCTGGCTTTGGGGCGCTGGCGCGTGAGCAGGGACGGCGCTGGCGCTGGTGCGCTGTGCGATCGCGACGAGGCGCAAGCGCTTAAGCGGCGGGCGACGCGACGAGTGGCACGGCACGCAGACGTGGACGTCTTTGGGCGCGGCGCCCGGCAAGGGCGACGCAGCGCGCGGCGCGGTGTGGCGCTCAGTGCGGACGACGCGCGCGTTGCTCGCGTCGGCGACGCAGCCTTGGTCGGTCGCGCTCGCGTCTGCGCGAGCTGGTGCGGGCTGCTGAAATTTGCTCAGTGCGCTGGGTGCAGGCCAGCTAAATTTGCGTGCGCTGGGTGTGGCAATTGGGAAATTGCAGTGCGCTGAAATTGAGAGGTGGCGAGCGTGGGTGGCTAGGGCGGCTAGGGTTTCTTGGTGAGGTCGGCTAGGAGAGAGAGAGAGAGAGAGAGAGAGAGAGAGAGAGAGATTGCAAAACAAGGGGAGAAGGGATTTTATTGATTTTCTTTCCTTTTTCCCTAATTAAATAGGTCTAAAATCCCTTCCCAAAGCTTCCTCTTTCCAAACCCGGCCGAAGCAAACTTATTTTAAAAAATAAAAATCTCTTTTCCTACGAACTCCCCAAGACCATTTAGGGCAAGGGCTCAAAACCCAATGGAAGCACCAAAATTACAATTAATTTTGCCATTTTCTAAAACACCTCCAAACTTCCAAACAACTTGCCCAAACCTCTCGGGTCTTGCAACCAACAACCATTAAGCTTCGACAAAGCGCGGAATGGCCCCAAATCTTGAAAATCCTCAAAACCCGGACCGGGGCAAAAGACCAAAATACCCCTAAGGGTTAAAATAGCTCTAACGGCCCATCCGAACATCCGAATAATGACCCGAAATCACCTAGGTAACCGAAATAGAAAACTGGGCCGTTACACAAGCGTAGGACCTAGGAGAGGCTGTTGATGGAAGCCCTAGAAGTAGCTCATAGCCTAAGCCAGCCGTTCGTGCTCTAAGTCTTTGTATGGTTGCCTGTCCGTGTGCTAAATGAGATGATTTCGTATTGTACCCCGATTGGGGATTCTTCTTGAGTAACTTGTTGCTCACCCTTATTTCTCGTGGCTTTCCACCGGGTAACTTGGGGACAGAGGTTGGATGGCTAGGAGGAAGCGGCTCGATGATCATGGATAGTCGACTGGGTCGCACGTTTCTTTAAATGTTTTCCTTAATGATTTAGCATGTAGTGGGACTTGGGTCCCTAGGAAAAAGCACTCAAACTATTTTATGTTCTCGCATCAGTTTTCCTTTGAATTGTTTTAAGAAATCTTGATCAGTCATTTACTGTTTTATTTAATTGAAATCATGGTTTTGTTTTAAAAGTGTTTCTTTGCAAAGGTTTAAACTTCCGACTCTGAATGATGTTTATATTCTTAATCATGCATGCTAAGTATGGACTTTAGGTTAGAGACCGTTTCTTGGGTCGGGTCCTTACAGGGACGCACTAGTTACCCCTACAATCTCTTACACTATACATCATCCGCCAATTCCTAGCATGGCACTAACAGGATAACAAGGTCACGGTTATGCCGAGACAATTTAACTCCTAGCATGAAAGTAACAGGATATATCAGGAATCTCAAGCACAAAAATCCTCTGGAAACAAGAAAGAGCAAGCAACCTATCCACTAGAAATTCCATACAAACACAACACATGGCATGCTATCAAGTAATCGCAGGGTCCACACAACCCCGGTAAGAAATCCTTACCTGGAAGTGAATAGAACCAACGATCAACGGATGACTCTCGAGCTTCTAAGCGAACCCGACAACCTAAGCAAGTAATAAAATCAACCTAATTAACCAACAGCAGCTAAAAAGAACATAAAGTCCAAAGGGTCAGCCTCGGGAATTTACCAACCGAGAAGGCACTGTGCTCGGCAAGGCAAAGCGGCGTGCGGCGGGCGTGGGGATCGGCAGTATTGCGTGGCGATCTAGCACTGGGCTGCGTTGTTGGGCGCCCGTGCAAGAGAGGCGTTTGGGCGCGGCGCGCGAGTGCAAGGGGCAAGCGCGTGGCCCTCGGCAAAGACGGCAGTGCGTGCGGCGCCGGCAGATGCGGCCGTGCAGACGCGGTCGGCGTGCTGGCGCGCGGACGCGGACGGTGCTGGGTGCCGAGCGGGGCGTCGCGTGCGGACGAGAACCGGCGCGGGCGGCTGGCTCAGCTGGAGCAGCGCGCGCGGCGGCGACGAGCGAGGCACGGACGGGACGGCACACGGTGGGTGCATGGACGCTGATCTCGCGAGTGCGTCGGGTCGGGCGACGCTGGGCGCGGCTTGGTGCGGCGACGGACGGCGCTGGGGCTCACGGTGCAGGCAACGGACGGCGCTGGCTGCAAGGCTGCTCGGTGCGGCGTGGGCAGTCGGCTGAGCGTGCCGGGGAGGGGCGATGGACTGCGACGGGAGGCGGCGGTGAGGGTGTGGGGAGAGGGTTTTGCGAGAGAAGCTTTTTTTTTTTTTTTTTTTCTTTCTTCCTCAAATTAAATAAGCTTTGGGAATCTAAAATTCCCTTCCCAAGGCTTTCCTCCTTCAAACCCTAGTTGACGCATTTATTTTCCTTAATTAATTCCAAACTCCCATCTCTCTTTGAGGCCGAGGGTTCGAGTCCTCCAAATAACATCTTTTAAACCTTATTTTATATTTAACTAAAATCCGGGCTGTTACAATACTCCCTCCTTGGAGGACATCCGTCCTCGAAAGTTGCTACACTAAAACAACTCCGGGTAATTTCTCCTCATCTCCCCTTCCAACTCCCAAGTAGCTTCCTCAACTCTCTGATTCCGCCACTGCACTTTCACTAAATCAATAGCTCGGTTCCTCAAGACTTTCTTCTCAAATGCTAAGATCTTTATGGGTTTTTCCTCAAAGCTCAGGTCATGGTTTAGCTGCAAAGGCTCGAAATCTATGACATGCGAAAGGTCTGCCACATACTGGTGGAGCATCGAAACATGGAACACACTATGCACTGCAGCCAAGGATGGCGGCAATGCTAACCGGTAAGCTACGGCCCCAATCCTCTCGAGGATCTCAATGGTCCAACAAAACTGGGCTCGGCTTCCTCTTCCTACCAAACCTCGTAACTCCACGACGGAGCTACCTTAAGGAACACGTCTTTGGCCAATCTCAAACTCCAACTCTCTACGCTCGACATCGGCGTAGCTCTTTCCGCTGCGCTCTGGGCGGTCAACATACGAGCTCGATCTTCCGGATGACCTCATTGGTCAAGCTGGAGCAACTCTGGACCCAATACACGCTGTCTCTAACCTCTTCCCCGAATCATCTGGGGATCTGCAGCGCTACCATACAACGCTTCAAAGCGGTGCCATCCGAATGGTTGGATCAAAACTATTGTTGTAGGCAAACTCCATCAAATACAAATCATGGTCCCAATCGCGTGGAAATCCAACACACAGGCTCGCAACATATCCTCTAAGATCTGATTTACCCGCTCAGTCTGGCCATCGGTCTATGGGTGGAAGGTTGTGCTGTAGCTGCACTCTGTGCCCAAACCTGCCTGAAGGGCTTTCCAAAACCGTGATGTAAAACGGGAATCCCGGTCGGAGATAATTTTAACTGGCACTCCGTGGTACCTCACTATCTGCTCAAGGAACAACTGTACCCACTGCTCCACGGTGCAAGATGATGTGTCATATGCTTTTTTTGTGGAACACCATATGCATTTTTGTGAAAGTCTCCGGTTGGCCTTAGGAGAACGGTGTTCAAGGAAACATAGTTTCTAAACTTAAACTACTAATTTGGATTTTGTATTTTGAGCAATATATTTTTGGAGTACTCTTAACAGCTGCAACAAGTGAACATTTTACCAAGTAAGTCTAATCTCTAACTTCTAAAAATGATGTTATACTCATTGCAATATCTTTGAATAGTGATTATGTGGCTATCCTGCAGTTATGGTAGCAAAAAACTAAAATCTAGATATACTCATATTCCTCATTTTCTTTAATAGATTGAATACTAAGTTGTTTTGGTTGGAAACAACAATGGTTTTTGTCAATATGAATGGAAAGCATGGATGAATAATCAAGTAAGGCTATCTTTTTGTCATATCATTATTATTAGTTATATTTTTGTTGTGTCTTTTTCATTTGAAAAAGTAACAAAAAAAAAAACAGGCATTGGATTTGAAGACAATTGGAGCTGAATATGGAGAGGGTTTGAGAATTAGGCTAGATGGTCCTATGAAAGTGGATGTGTTTGAATGTTTTGGTTGCAAACGTTTAGCTTCATTTGAGAGTTTTAGCCTAGAATTTGTGGTAAACTTTTTATCTTCTTATCAACTCAACATTTATGCTTAGTTGTTAAATTTATTTATTCTCATATAACATCATGTTTTAATCATAAAGATGTCGTCTGATGATATATATATATAATTGTTTCACTAGTAGAAATTTCCCTATAGGTGGCAGGCTAAAAAGAAGAGGTTTAAAAAACACGGATGAAAGATGGCGGGCGTGAGGATTGGTGGCGGGCAAAATTGGGCCCGCCTTGTTTATTTTTTGGTGGCGGGCCCAAGCCCTCTGTTAAAAGCTTTTGGTGGCCGGCAAGGACGCCCGCCTCCTTTAGCTTTTGGTGGCGGGCCCAAGCTAGCCTCAGAAAGGATTTGGTGGCTGGCATGGGCCGCCCGCCACCTTTTTCTTTTCCTCCTTTTTCTTTTCCTTTCTTTCCTTTTCTCTCTCTACCTGAGCCATTTTTCCTCTTTTCTCTCTTCTCTTCTCTTCAACCAAACCCTACCCTCACGCCGCCGCCGCCACTTCTCAGGTCATTTCCCATCCATTTTTCCACCATCAACGCCGCCGCCACCGCCACTTGGTTTCCCTTTCTCAAATTTGTGTATTTCCTTCCCAAAAACTAGGTAATTTCTAGTCCATTTTCATTTTCTAAAGAAAGAGTTTTTTTTTTCAAGGAAATTTTTCATGGATGCATTTTTGTAATCTTTCCATATATGATTCAAATTTGTTCATTTGTGCTTCAAATCTCATATATTTCTCAAATTTGTGATAATGTGCTTCAAATCTCATCTATTTCTCAAGATGTGCTTCAAATTTGTTTGTTTCATATATGGACATTTTTTATATAATTTAAGAAACTTTTGTTTCCAAAGTTAGTTTAAGAAACTTAAATTTTCATTATGCCTTTTGTATTAGGTTAGTTGTGTATTATTAATGCATGATGAAAAATCTTTCCATGCATGTGTTGGGTGTTGAGATAGCATATAAACAATGCAATACGAGTGAGATGTGTGACTCAACTTTACCTTTTTGGAAAAAATTTGTAGGTTAAGTTTCTATAATTGACTAGAATTACTAAAATGACTATGGATAAGTCATGGATGTTTAAGGATCGAATGTCACTGGAATACGGATTGGGTGTTGAGATATTTATAAACAATGTCATACGACATTCGAAAGGATTGAATGTCGTGTGTTGTCTATGTTTGAAATGTGTGAATGCCAAGTACCAAAATGTGAATGTAATAAGAGACCATTTATTTTGGAAGGTTAAGAAGAATAAGAAAGAAGGAGTGAAAAATATTCCAGCAAAAGTCATGTGGTATTTCTCTCCGATTCCAAGATTTAAAGTAGACGACATGGGATTTACGACCATAGACCTTAATCGCATTGGACATAAATCCGACTCCTTCATTTTAGCCACTCAAGCCAAACAAGTATTCTACATAAAAGATCCAATTAACCCTCGTTGGTCAGTGGTGCTAATGCCTTCACAAAGAATAGTTGTAGAACACGGTCATGATGAAGTAGATATTAGCCAAGATTGTGGGTATGGAATCATAGAATCCCTACCTAATATTGTTGATGATGACTCAGACACCTATGTTAGAACTGATTGTGATGGTATATGGATTAATAAATAGGTTTGTGGTATTATTTGTATGATTATTTAACTCATATTCTGTATACAATCTTTTCTATTTGTAATTAACATAAATTCTTTCTTATGCAGGTTTACATTATGTTTTAGTTGGATAGCGTTCATGCCGATGATGTTCCCAATGCCAGACGGACTTCTTGAAACCGAAATACCAGAGGAGTTACAGTATTACGCGAGCTTGCTCAAGAGTGGATGGCAGGAGAGCGTCGCACTGTACAATACAACTCCATGGGCCAAGATATCGGTGAGTCTTCAACCAAGTTGCGTAGTTATATTGGTATGTGTGTTAGGGCCCAAATACCTATCACATACGAAGATTGGTATGCTGTTCCTGATGCACTAAAAGAGTTGATCTGGGATTCTATAGAGGTAACTACATATCATCTAAATTTCATTATGTATTTCAATACCGTAACAGCCCAGTTTCCTATTCCAGTTTTCGAGGTGCCTTCGGGTCAAGATTCGGTTGTTTGGTTGGGTCTTAGAGCAGTTTTGACCCTTGGGGGTATTTTGGTCTTTTGGCTCCCCGGGCAGGATTTATGGGTTTTCAGGGCTTCGAGGTCGCTCCTGCCTTTGTCGAGGCTTGTTTGTGGTTGGTTGCGAGTCCCGAGGTGTTTGGGCTAGTCGGTTGGATGCTCGGTTGTGGTTTGGGCTTTGGCAAAGTGATGGTTGGTTGTGTGCTTCCTTTGGGATTCGAGCCCGGGCCCTTATTGTTGATTTGGGAGTTGGATTTAAGTGAGTTTTATTTATTGGAAAAGATTGCTTCGGTCTGGTCTCGAAGAAGGAAGCTGGGAAATGGGATTTTAAGGTTTTAAAAATTGGATTAAAGTGGATAAGTATGGAAAAATGGATAAAATCCCATTTATTTCCTTTTTTGCCATTTTCCTTTTATTTCCCATTTTTTCTTTTATTTTTTTCCCAAAATCCCTTTTCTCTCTCTCTCTCTCTCTCTCTCTCTCTCTCTCCCCGAGCCCCCCACCCTAGCCCGAGCCAGCCCCTTGGGTCGCCCAACCCAGCCAACCCGCTCGCCCAGCCAGCCCGAGCGCCCAGCCTTGGTCGTCAGCCCTACTCGCATCGCCCAGCCAGCCCGAGCCCCTAGCCGCGATAAAGGTTGCCGCCACCGGCCGCGCGCGCGCTCGCCTGCCTAGGTCGCGTCGCCCAGCTCGCCCGAGCCTCGCCCAGTTTGCGTCGCCAGCCCAAGCTCGCCCAGCCCGGCCGCACAGTGTTGCTTGTCTAGTCTGCGCCCGTGTGGCCCAGTGTTGAGCCGTCGCGTAGTGTCGCTCGCGCCAAGGCTTATACTGTTCGAGCGAGCGCGCGCGCATACTGCTTTTGCCCAGCGCCCGTCCGCGTATGATCAGCGCCTTGACTCCCGAGTCCAGCAGACCAGCGCCCATCCCTGCACCTGTCTGTGCCCATCAGCTGCCTAGCCCGTGCAGCCGGCTCGTTCGAGTGTCAGCCGCGCCTCGTGAGTTGCTCCCGAGCTGAACCCTGTTTATTTTATTATTATTTAGGCCTATTTTGTGATTATTGATGTGTTTGTTTGGCTCGCAATAGGTTGCACGGGTTCGATCGCAGTTAGGTTTGTTGTGTGTTTTTGCCTTCCGACCAGGTAAGGATTTCTTACTGGAGTTGTGTGGGCCCTGCGATATATTATGTGATTGTTGATTGTATGCTTGTTTGTGTTTATTGACATGTTTAGTGATAAGTGCTCTATTCTGAATTCCCGACTGGCATGATTTCCTATATTGTTTCTCATGTTAGTCCATGCTAGGTTGTTCCTTTCTGGCATGCTCGTATCTGTTCTTGCTTCGTAGTATCATGCTAGGTTCGTTGTATTCTTATTGAGCACGTATTGGATTGATTGGATTGTTTGCTGATTACTATGACAGGTTAGAGTTCAGGTAGATAGCATCATCCGGGTCGGGTGCATAACGAACCTTGCATCCCCGACAGGGACGTACGAGATGGTGCTCCGTCCCTGATCCCGTTAGGGACTAGCTAACCCTAACAGCGGGCCCTGCAATCTTGGGTGAGGGTGGCAGACTGTTAAATGCCCCAACGGTTGGGATGATGACTTGGCATTGCCTTGTCCCCGAAAGCCGGCACGTCCTCAGCGTGTTTCGGCGGTAGCCCTTGAGTTGCCACCTGATAGGGCAAGGACGGTTTCCTGGTGTAAGCCTACCACGACCCGTGCCTTAGCCTCAGGTGCGCTGGTTCAGGCTGACATAGTTCACGTGTCCAGGTCTCACACCCCTATGTTAGTGACACCGATCCAGAGATTTAGTTAGGCGTGGTGATTGGACATGGGCAGCTTGCCACTAGACCCGGCACCCCCCATAGTCTGCAGTAGCACGCGGTGCGCGCGCACGCTCATATTATAGCGCACACCGAAGAGCTCCTCAGGATCTTGAGCCAGTGCACCTTTCGTCGACAGTAGACAGGCTGAGGCCGGGACTTGTTTCTCGTATAGGGCGTATTGTGTGGTGAGTTATTTATGGACTAAGACCCTGAGTTGGCATCCGAGGCCCAAGTGTGGGCTAAGCTATGTGCTCTATTCTGTGTTTATATTCATCGCTTGCATATCTTTCTGCTAGATGACCATGTATATCGTATTGTACCCCGGTTGGGGATTCTTACTGTGTAATTCGTTACTCACCCTTTGTAACAGCCCGGTTTACAGTTGAACGCAAAATTAGGTTTGTATATATTTTATTTTGAAACGTGTTGTTGGGAGGACTCGAACCCTTGGCCTAAAAGGGGTGGGAAGCTTGGAATTAAATAAAGAAAATAGGTACGTCCGCTGGGGCTCGAAGGGGGGAAGCCTTGGGAAGGGAATTTGGGATTCCCAAGACTTATTTAATTTGAGGAAGGAAAGCAAAAAGAAAAAAAAAAAAAAAAAGCTTCTCTCGCAAAACCCTCTCTCCCCATACCCTCGCGCGCGCGCGCGCCGTCGCCATCCATCGCCCCTCCCCGCGCGCGCTCGGTACACGACCACGCCGCACCGAAAGCAGCCTTGCGGCCGGGCTGCCGTCGCTGCCGCTGCTGCCGTGTGCTCCTGATGCCATCTGCACCGCTGCCGACCGGCGCCCAGCGCCCGTCGTCGCTCGCTGCCGTGCGCCTCAGCGCCGTCCGTCGCCTGCACCTCGTGCCCCAGCGTCGCTCCGACCGACCGCACCCGCGAGACCGCGTCCCAGCGCACCCACCGTGTGCCGTCCGTCTGTGCCTCAGCGTCGCCCGCACGCCTGCTCCAGCGAGCCCGCTCGCCCGCGCCGGCTTCGTCTCGCGACGCGACGCTCGCTCGGCACCAAGATCGTCGCGTCGCGCTCCAAAGACGCCGACCGCGTTTACGCACGCGCCGTCTCGCCGGCCGCACGTCCCGCTCGCTGTGCCGCTTCGCGGGCCACGCGCCTTGCCCTTGCACCCGCGCACCCGTGCCCAGCGCCCCTGCTGCACACCGGCCGCCAAAGAGCGCAAGAACCCTCGGCCAGCTGACCGCGACGCGCAGCAGCTGCTGTCGCTCCCAAGACGCCCCTGCTCGCACGCCTCCTTGCCGAGCCTGGTGCCTTCTCGGTTGGTAAATTCCCGAGCCTCCACCCTTTGGACTTTATGTTCTTTTGAGCTGCTGGTTGCTGTTTATTTAATTAGGATGTTTTATTAAATGCTTAGGTTGTTCGGGTTCGCTTAGGAGCTCGATAGTTGCTTCTTGACTCGTGATAGCTATTTTTCCACTTGTTTCCAGGTAAGGATTTCTTACCCGGGGTTGTGTGGACCCTGCGAACACTTGATAGCATATTGATTATTGTAACTGTATGAGTTTCTAGTGGATAGGCATCATGCTTGCTTTTGATTCATGTTCGTGTTATGTTCGCATTCCGTTGGTTCCGTGCTACGTTCTTCCATCCTGTCATATCCATGCTTTATGTTGTATTCTATTAGTTCCGTGCTACGTTCTTCCATCCTGACATATCCATGTTCTCCGTTGAATGTTGTTAGATCCATGTTAGGTTTAGACAGGTGTCGTATAGTGTAGAGGGTTGTAGGGGTAACTAGTGTAGGTCCCGCTCGGGTAAGACCCCGATGGACATCCGGAGGTGTAAGACCCCGATGGGCATCCTAGGTGTATAAGACCCGATGGGCATTCTTGAGTTGGAGGTGTAAGACCGATGGGCATCCTAGGTGTATAAGACCCGATGGGCATCACCGAGTTGGAGTGTAAGACCCGATGGGCATCCTAGGTGTATAAGACCCGATGGGCATCACCGAGTTGGAGGTGTAAGACCCCGATGGGCATCCTAGGTGTATAAGACCCCGATGGGCATCTTAGGTGTATAAGACCCCGATGGGCATCACTGAGTTGGAGGTGTAAGACCCCGATGGGCATCCTAGGTGTATAAGACCCCGATGGGCATCACTGAGTTGGAGGTGTAAGACCCCAATGGGCATCCTAGGTGTATAAGACCCCGATGGGCATCACTGAGTTGGAGGTGTAAGACCCCGATGGGCATCCTAGGTGTATAAGACCCCGATGGGCATCACTGAGTTGGAGGTGTAAGACCCCGATGGGCATCCTAGGTGTATAAGACCCAGATGGGCATCACTGAGTTGGAGGTGTAAGACCCCGATGGGCATCCTTGGTGTATAAGACCCCGAAGGGCATCACTGAGTTGAAGGAGTAAGACCCCGATGGGCATCCTAGGTGTGTAAGTCCCCGATGGGCAGCACTGAGTCCTAGGTTGTGTAAGGCCCGAAGGGCATCCAGGTGTAGAACCTAGGGTAGTTATAGATGTAAGCCTTCGAATAGGCAAGCTCCAGGAGGGGCGTATGGTCTAACCCAACTATTTGCTCCAAGTCGTTGAATGGTTGCATGTACTTGTGCTAAATAAGATGTTTTCGTATTGTACCCCGGTTGGGGATTCTTACTGAGTAACTCGTTACTCACCCTTATTTTCTGTGGTTTTCCACCAGGTAACTTGGGACAGAGGCTGGATGGCTAGGAGGAGGCTCTTTGGATGATCATGGATAGTCGACTACGAGATTGCACATTCTTTTACTGTTTTTATGAATTAGCATGTAGTGGGACTTGAGTCCCTAGGAAAACACTCATAAAACTATTTTATGTTCACAAACCGTTTCCCTTGATTGTTTTAAGAAAGTACTGATCAGTCACTTACTTGATGGTTTTATTTATTGGAATTATGGTTTTTGTTTTAAATTGTTGATTACAAGGTTTTAAATTTGGAGCTCTAAATGACGTTTTACATTCTTAATCATGCATGCTAAGTAAGGATCTAGGTTAGAGACCGCTTCTTGGGTCGGGTCCTTACACCCTTATTATGTGGTTTTCCACAGGTAACCATGGTGCGAGACAGGATGGCTGGAGGAGGAGCTGTGATCATGGAAACCCGTTGTTCAACTCTGAGTTTTATGTTTATGATTTAAATGTCCTCTGAATGCATGTAGTTGGGCCTGGAGCCCTAGGGTGTTTTCTGAATGTATTTCCGGATTCTAGCATTGTTGTAACTATTGTAAAGTTTGTATGTTTTAATAAATCTCTTATCAGAGTAAGTTTTGTAAATGTATTTGTCTTGGAACAGGTGCTTGGAAACAGGGACAGGTTCCAGGAATTGATGTTGATTTTTTAAATGGATGTTTTATGTTTTAGTTTTTACTTAGAATTCGAACACCATATTGCGAATTTTCTGTAGATTTGAATGCATGCATTGAGGTAATGGCCTATTTTAGAACCCTTTCGGGTCGGGTCGTTACAAATACTAAATTATTAATCTAACTTATTCTATTGTTAGTAGATGACGTTTCAAGTTGATCCTATGTCCAAACATAATGTCATGATGTGTATGTCGACGGCGTTCCGAACGTTTAGATATAATCTAAACAAGAAGTACGTCCAACCATTTCTAGACCAACCCGAGAGATTAAGAACACCACCTGTTAAATACACTGCGATCACACAAAAGCAATGGGATCAGTTTGTAGACATCAGATTGTCAGAAAACTTCAAGGTAACTATTTTTTTATGAGTGTAATGTCTATAACCTTCAATATATTCATATAATTATATGTTATACAGAAAGAAAGTGACGAGAAAAAAGCATTGCAAGCTAAACAAAAGTATCATCATCGTACGGCTCGAAAAGGATAGGCTCAACTTGGTCATGAACAAGTAAGAAACTATCTACCCTAAGAATTTATGTTTCTTATCATGTATTTTTTACTTTACTAAATCTCATGTGCTGTTAATTTTAATTGTAGCATATAGATATCAAAAGTAATCCCTCAGGTCGTGCTGAATTATGGAAAGCAGCTCGAAAGGGGAAGAATAAAGAGTACGTTGACGAAGACACAATTGAAACGGTCGAAAAAATTGTAAGTTGTTGTTTCATTTATTTTGTATATTGTTTGGGTTCAACTCTTTGAATGTGAATCTAAAATATTTTTTCAACAGGATAACTTGGAACATACAAATGAAGGTCAAGATATTTTGGCTCAAGCATTGGGAACGTCGGAACATCGTGGGCGTGTAAGGGGAGCTGGTCGCTTTGTAACTCCATCAGTTTTCTTTAAGATATCTCATCCGAAGTCGAAGATGGGTGAACGACCAACTCAACCAGACCCACAAGTAGATTTCTCTCAACGATTTAACTCTCCGTGTGAGGGAAGCAATAGAGATGGCATAAGGGAAGAAAATCAAATTCTTCAAGGGGTTGACATCGTTGAAGAACAAATTGATCATCCTAATGATGTCCCAGTTGATTTCGGAGGAGTAAGTATTATATTATTGAACTTTAATAATATAGTTGAATCATTGTATGTTAATTATGATTTTTTTCTTTTTTTAAAGGGTACGACATGTAAACTAGCCGTTGAACACGGAGGTGACATTGTTGCCATTGGTACATTGTATGAATCGAGCGACCTATCTGATAGGATACATGGTATGCCTTTGGGAAAATTCAATGCACGTGTCACAATCGATTTGATACTTGAAGGCAACGAGGACCTATACTTGCCCATCCCTTTAAACGAGGAGATGCAATACCTCAGACAAGCTTGGAACACTTTCGTGCCATGGCCAAAATCATTAATTAAGACACATACTACAACAACGGAGGTATATATAATCATACATTATAATAATTTAATATGTAACACATTTATTTTACTAATAATCGAAAATGTTTATTGTCAGCCATCTAAACCCAAAAAAATGACTACTAAGAAGTCTATATCAGCTACTAGTAATAAGACAGTTTCAGATTCGCAATCTCATCAATCAAACATGACCATTCCAATTATGATCAAGCTAGTACGTAACTACGCTAGAGATCAACTAGGTGTTGGTGGACTAGTACGTATCCCACTTACCATAACCGGTTTTCTTCCCGATTGTTATATTGCACAAGATGAGATTTTGGAATATTGTAATATGGAAGAAATTGGATATACTTCCATACTTTGTTACATCGGGTAAGTAAACTGTTTTCTTCCTCAAATATTATATTCGCATACCACTTTAATAACGTTTCTATATTTTATTTCAGTTACATATGGAAAATTTGCGATAAAGAGATACTGGTTAACTACATACTAGTAGACGGTGGCGATTTTGCAATGGTTTCGACGAAACAAAATCTAGAAGAACGAGTTGAACGTGTAGTTGATAAGTTCAACACGTTGGTTGATATGAATCAGCGAATATTTTTTCCCTTCAATACTGGGTATGTGTTCTACATTTTGGATTTTTAATACTTATGATTATGTTTATATCAAACTCAATACTGGTTAATTAATTTCTATAGACACCATTGGATTTTGGTCGTCATCATTCTTGCGGAACATACGGCATACATTTTCAACTCGTTGGGCGAAAATCCGGTCCATGAGAGTTTATACCAAATCATAACTTCGTAAGTTTCTAAATAGAAAACTTTTGGACTTTGAATTTATATTTAATCATCCTAATGTTTAGAATTATTAATATAGTGCTTACCGAGTTTGGCATTTAAGACACAATTTGAGGCCGAAACAATTATATTGGAAATGGGTGAAGGTAAAGTTAAATCAAATTCGTTTGTTTATAGTCTTTTTTTTTGTGATGCTGATCAATTATCGTTTACTAAGTATATGTAACTATTTTTTCCCCCAGAGCCCTCAACAAATTGGATCAATAGTATGTGGATTTTACGTCCAAATATTCATACGGAAGATGATATACAACACATCCACGCACGTATTGAGACTTGTAAGTTTTATTTACATGTTAAATAGCATCATATAGAACATATACTAATTTGGTGTTTTTATTTATGTCTTAATACTTTGTAGTTCAAGACTGGCCCAAATACATTCACTCAAGCGGATATTGATGAGGTACGAGTTGAATGGGCAGAGTACATAGGTAGACATATGATAGAAAATTAGTGTTTATCTATGGAGGAATGAATTAGTTGTAGTTTAAATGTTAATTGAATAGCTAGATGCATGTTAATGGATTATGGAAGGATAAAAGTCTCATTTGGTGTGTACTGGATTTTTCATTATGTTCATATACAGGTGGAGAGTTTTGTTATATAACAGGTGAAATTTTTTGGGATCACATTATTGCCCCGTCATGCTGCCGAAATTTCGTGTGCATATCTATTATTGTGTTAAGAACACATGCATATATGTTTATAAGTTAGAATTCCATATAAGTTAGTGTGTGGGGTGATTGATTTCATTAAAAACTAGAGTTTAATAGGGGATTGGATAGTTATTAGATAGTTTAGAACTGACTGCCTCTATATTCCTTTTTTTTTATAAAGTATAATAACTTTTAATGGCGGGCGTAATATATATCATTTTTAATAAATTATATCTATAGTGTCTTTTAATGGCAGGCAATCTTGCATTTTTTCTCGATCTTTTGTTTTTTTATAAATATAATGTCTTTTAATGGCGGGCACCCGATGATTTACCATCAAATTCTCAATAATTGACCATTCTTTAAAAACAGCCCGAACCCCTTTGTTGGGGTGTTTTAAAAAAAAAAAAAATTAAAGGTGGCGGGCATAAAAGCCTGCCATAAAAAAGGATTAATGGCGGGCAAAAATGCCCGCCTTTGTATTGGTCAATATTGGTGGCGGGCGTGCCCGCCATCTTTTCCCTGCCCGCCACTGAAACGTTACGATGACAGGGGCATTGATGGCGGGCTTGTGCCCGCTATTGTTGTTTAATAATGGCGGGCAATGCCCGCCATCTATAGTGGAAATTCTACTAGTGTTTTCAACCAGATACTCAAACTTGAAGTTGAAAAAGTGTGGAAGCAACTTGCCTTAGAAGGTATTGTTCTATTTCTTTGAAAGCTAATATATAGATGCATATATTTGAAGTGAAAAACAGAAAGTAAAACAAGAAAATTACACAAGCATTTATTTAAGATTTTCGTAAGGTTCTATTTAATTGTCCGCTTGGTGAAAAATGATAAACCGTTTTTACTTTCTTTTTTTTTTCTTATTTTGAGATATAATTGATATAGGAAAAAGAGTTCCTGAAGATGGTGATGTGCATAAGCTAATACTTTATGTAGGTTCATTCTTTGTTTCTTGTTTTTCTTTGTAATTGTCTCCATCCAGTTATATATTTCTTGAATTTAACATGCCAAGGTTTATAATTATATCTACCAATTGTGTTTGCAAATATATGGATGGTTTGAATTGGGTGGCTAGGTTATGCAGTAAATATTATTTTACATTCACTTAAAATTTTATAATTATATTGTGTAGGTACTTTGTTCAAGGTAAGGATCATTTGCAGACAGTTATCATTCAAATTGTCAGTCATCGTACAAGTGGTCGATGTATTTGATTCTCATTCTAGGCTTTATGAGAAGTTGAATGTAAATTCATTTACAACTTATATATATAAACTATATTTGTATAAGCTTTAAGTGTTTGTTAAAGTCTTATTTACATTGTGATCAATTAAATCTATTTCTCTTTTATGTGGATCGTAACAGTATTTTTGGAATGCACAATTATTTAATAGCTTAAATGTTAGAGCTTTTGCATTAATAAATTTAATTGTAATTAATATGAATTATATGAATAAATCAATGAATAATTTTCAATTTTAAAATTTTAAAACTGTCATGATATATCTTTTATGACAACTTTCAACTATCATGAAATAAAAATTATGACTATCACAACTGTCATGAAATTCATTTTATGACAACTTTAAACTATCAAGAAATACAAATACGATGATCACAACAGTCATGTTATCTCTCTTATGAAAGATTTAAATTATCATGAAATAGAAATCATGACTATGATAATTGTCATGAATGGTGAATTCATGACAGTTTACAATTTAATTTTATTTGTAAAAATAACCTTGTTTCATGACATTATAAAATTGTCATAATAGGAAAAGCTATAATTGCAAAAGTATCATAATTTATGACAATTATAAAATGTCATAAATAGTTATAATAAACCCTATTATTCATCATTTCATGACAATCTTTAGTTGCCACTAATAAAAATTTATGACAATGTTATAATTGTCATAAATTATATGTATGACATTGTTATTAATTGTCATAAAAGTCTTACCATGATAGGAGATACCATGACATAGTATATTTTGGAGATAATTGTCATAATAAATGAACTATGACAATTAAAAATTGTCATGAAAGGCTGAAATTGTAGTAGTGAAACATACAAAGAATCTTAGATATATTCATATAGAATAAATCCCAATCGGACTAGAAATTGTCTAAAAGAAAATATTAATATCTATAGTAATTGCATCTTAGTTATGTAGTTATTTAATTTAGCACAAAATATTGGCTACACATTATCAAAATAATAATTATAAATTGCCTCAAAAAATATTATTATTATAAATAAATAAAGAATAATAAAATAATAATTGCCTAGTTTTCAGCCTACCAAAAGAGTCTCTTTTTAAATAGCTTGCACCTAAAATCGAAAGATTTTTTAATTAATACCAAGGCATAAAATCTTAATAATCACATGAAAGATTTCATAGGAGGACTAATTCTACTAATATTTCCTTAATTTGATTGTATAATCTCAACTCTCTGTATCAAATAAAATTATGAAGTAAACGAAGCAATGATTCATGTATGGAGAAATTCATATTCATCAATTCTTCTCAATCCCTAGTTGATCCACTTGTTTTGGTCAAATTTGACCCTTCATCTGTTTATGAGTAATTGAATTTTGTCTTCATATTGAATAAAAACAAAAAGGTGAGGGTCCCTTTTGGATTAGTTGAGAATGTATTAATTGCTTGATCAATCAACTAAGTTAAACAATATCTTTCTTTCTTTTTCCCCCGCAACGTCTCATGGTTGTAAATCATTTGGCGGTTGTTGTATTCATTTTTAAGAATTATTATTGGATATGAAAATTATTATGGTAAAATTTTGTTATGAAAAAAATTTTAATTCAGAGAAACTGATGATAAAGCAACCAGGTATCTGAGCGTAGTGCTTGCCACACAAACCTTGTCAGAGAATAAGCAAAAGGTAGCAAACTATAATTTAGATAATGAAGATCAAAGTAAAGCTACCTTTCTTTGAACAATAATAATGAATTTATAGAATCTTGTAGTCGAATTTCGCCTTTCTTTTCCAGATAAGTATTTAAATAGGGTATTTAAAATTGGCTAAAATCACCCGTCAATATGAAAAAGATTTTATTTTATTTATTTATTTATTTTTTAAATTTTCTTTCCAACTATAACTTCTCTCTTTATTATTATTGTTTTTTTTTTTTACAAGCAACTTCTCCCTTTATTTGCATGGTCATGGTTTTAGGTTGGTATTTTCCCACTAGATTAAAGGCCGCCACATGGTTGATGCTTTTTAAACTTTGTTTCATAGAAGGAGTAAATTAAAATATCCATCATGAGATTCAATATTTTTATCGTGAATTTTACTCATGATAAGATTCAATAGAGGTGAACGTAGTTCGGATTAAATTGGTTAGGGGGATTTTTAAGACCAATTTAAAGTTTTGAGTTAGTCAATCCTTCGATCCGTCTAATTCTATGTAGTGTAACATCTCAACCCAACCAATATTTACCGATTGGATTGGTTTCTTGGGTTTGACTAATCTCCTCTTTCCTTTATAAAATTATAAAATAATTCTGTTCACTACCTGTAAAAATATAAACAAATGAATGAAAAGATGGATGATAATATATTTAAACTAGATTACATGCATATTTAATTAGTGCATATTATTTATCAATATGCTAAAAACCTATTTTATTATTAATTTCTCTTCTCCTTCAATTGAGTTGAATAGTAAAAAATTAGTCAACCCTACAATCAACTCAATCCAACGAAAATTAGAAAATCATAACTCAACCCAAGTCAACTAGAATTGTAACTCAACCCAACCTTTATGATTTGGGTTGGATAGTCTGGATTGTTCGCGTTGAAGGTTCTTTTGTACACCCGACCATAAATATATTGTATAAGAATACTCAATGATAATTTTCATGTTTTTTTTTAAATATACTAATTAATGTGGACCTCGAAATTTTTGTCAACCCTAGATATTTAAATCTTTGATTTTGATTTTGATTTTTTATGGATACAAACCAAGAAAATGATTCCCCACATAGACCTAGGAAAGAAACACATATGGACTTTTTGTTTTTTATCATAACTGTTTGCAAAATAGTGAACACAATCAAAAGAAACTCCCAGTTGACAATTAAGTTCGCTACAGCGAACCTCTACTTACATCAAGTGAATTGTGTTTGACTTCCTAATAATATGCAAGTGCACACAGTCTTGTTGTAATATAAATTATAGTCGTCTCCTCAGGGAATTGTAGTTTAAAAGTTAATACTATACATACGAGTCACGGTAACAGATGTAAAAGGGAAACTTTAGATTAAGTGTTTCAAGTCCTAAGAATTTAATAATGCAAAATTCAAAAAGTTAACGTTCGCGAAATAAATAGCAGCGACTCAAATATGACACATTCTCTCGAAGTGGTGAATAACTTACGTCGCTCCTTAGTGCTTCTTATCTCTAAGTACGCGTGAATTGTAAGTGCTAACTCAACAAAACCTAAGGCAGTTACACAAGATGTCAACTTATTCTCTCAAATATGTCAACCGTGGCTCTTCTCAGATACCTAACTTGTATAAACTCAACTTTTAACCATTTTGTGAAATGTAACTTGTAAATAAGATAGGTGAAGTAGTGTCAAGCGAAAACATCAAGGATATAAATTTCATAAATAAGAAATAAGTTCAAAACTACACGACATAAGAAACGATAACATCAATGCTTGAATTAACGAATGCAAATACAATAAAGACCAAAATGAGTTAACCACTGAGAATAACTTGGCTCAATGTAATGGCCCAGTTTTCCGTTCCAGTTCTTCAGGTGCTTCCGGTTCTTTATTCGGTTGTTTGGTTGGGCCGTTAGAGCTATTTTAACCCTTAGGGGTTGTAACGGCCCAGTTTTCTGTTCCAGTTTCCCAGGTGTTTCCGGTTCAATATTAGGTTGTTCGGTTGGGCCGTTAAAGCTATTTTAACCCTTAGGGGTATTTTGGTCTTTTGCTCCTCGGTCAGGGTTTGTGGATTTTCAAGATTCCAGGGTCATTCCTTCCCTTTATCGAGGCTTGATTGTTGTTGGTTGCAAGACCCAAGAAGTTTGTGCTAGTTGTTTGGAAGTTTGGAGGTGATTTGGTTATTAGCAAAATTTATGTTAATTAAAATGCTTCCATTGGGATTTGAACCCTTGACCTAAGGGTGATTTGGAAGCTAGATTTAAATGAGTTTTATTAAAGAGAAAAGATTGATTCAGCTGGGACTCAAAGGGGGAAAGCCCAGGGAAGGGAATTGCCAAAGCCTATTTAATTTAGGAAAAAGAAAAAAAAAAGAAAGGAAAAATCAAGAAAACCTTATTTCACCCTAGCTCTTGCTGCACGCCTCCCCCACCCTCTGCCTCTCACCTTGCCGTCTCTCCAAGAATCAAGAACCAAGAGCCGACACCAGCAGCAAGCCGTCGCACCAGCTGAGCCGCACCAGCGCATCGGACCCGGCCGCTGGCCCGTGCACCAGCCCCAGCGCCGCACGTTGCTTGCCCAGCCCCAGTACTGCACCGAGCAGCTCTGCAGCAGCCCCATCGCAGCGGTCGCAGCCAGCCCGCAAAGCCGCACGTCGTCGCCTGCATCACGCCCAGCGCCCACACGTCGTCGCCTACATCGCGCCCAGCGCCCGTACGTCATCGCCTGCATCTTCGCCGTCTCCCGTCCGCGCGCAGCCAGCGCCCTTATCCTCCAGGCGAGCCACACGTCGTCGCCTGCATCGCGCCCAGCGCCCAAGACGCGTTGTTACGCATCGCCTCTCTCGTCGCCCGTCCGCACTCGCGGCCCCGGCGCGCAGCCACGCCGCCCAGCAGCAGCAGGCCCAGCGCGCGCAAGCGCTCGTCGGCACGTGCAAAAGCCTTGTCGTCACGCACGCCCTGCCTACCCACCTGCCGCCGAGAGCCTGCTTTGCCAAGAGTTGGGCCGAGACCTAGTGCCCTCTCGGTTGGTAATTCTCGAGCATTTACTCTTTTGTACTCTAAGTTGTTAGCTGTTGTTTGTTTAATTAGGATGATTTTATTGATTGCTTAGGTTGCTCGGGTTCACTTAGAAGCTCGAGGGTCACTTGTAGGTTGTGGTTGTTATTCCCTGCTTGTTTCCAGGTAAGGATTTCTTACCGTGGTTGTGTGGACCCTGCGATGCTTTCAGGATTGTGCTTTGTATGCTTGGTTACTGTTATGAGCATGTTAGCTATAGGACAGCTTGTGTTTGAAATCTTGCTAGCATGTTTGCTTGTTGTTCATGTTAGTGTCGTGTTAGGTTTGTTCTTCCAGCATGCTTTTGATTCCTGCTTGAGTTCGTAGTATCATGCTAGGGACTTTCCTTATCCTGGCATATCCATGTTTCTTGTTCGTATTCTGTTAGTCTCATGCTAGGGTTAGACAGGTAATGTTGATTGTCTGATCGTTAGGCTAGTTGGTGTTCCAGAACTTAGGAGACCGTTAGGAGTTACTAGTTTAGGTCTCGCTTGGGTAAGTCCCCAATGGGCACCAATGCGTTGCTAGTGTATGTAAGTCCCCGATGGGCACTACACTACCGGCTTTATGTGTGTAACAGCCCAGTTTCCTATTCCAGTTTTCGAGGTGCCTTCGGGTCAAGATTCGGTTGTTTGGTTGGGTCTTAGAGCGGTTTTGACCCTTTGGGGTATTTTGGTCTTTTGGCTCCCCGGGCAGGATTTGTGGTTTTTAGGGCTTCGAGGTAGCTCCTCCCTTTGTCGAGGCTTGTTTGTTGTTGGCTGAGAGTCCCGAGGTGTTTGGGCTAGTCGGTTGGATGCTCGGTTGTGGTTTGGGCTTTGGCAAAGTGATGGTTGGTTGTGTGCTTCATTTGGGATTCGAGCCCGGGCCCTTATTGTTTTTTTGGGAGTTGGATTTAAGTGAGTTTTATTTATTGGAAAAGATTGCTTCGGTCAGGTCTCGAAGGAGGAAGCCGGGAAATGGGATTTTAAGGTTTTGATTTGGATAAAAGTGGATAAGGATGGATTTTTGGATAAAATCCCTATTTTCCTTTTTATTTTCCCATTTTCCTTTTCTTTTCTTTTTATTTTTCTCTTTTCTCTCTCTCTCTCTCTCCCCGAGCCCCCCACCTAGCCCGAGCAGCCCAGCCAGCCCGAGCAGCCCCAGCCCTTAGTCGCCCAAGCCCCAGCTCGCCGAGCCCAGCCCCCCGCGTGCCCTCGCCCAGCCCAGCGTTGCCAGCCCCAGCCCCGAGTCGCCCGCACAGTGTTAGCATCGCCAGCCCGCGCCATCGCGCAGTGTCGCCCAGCCCCTGCTCGGGTCGCCCTCGCCCTCGCCCAGGCCGTCTCGTTAGCGCACTTTGCCGTGTCGCGCGCCCTCGTCCCTGTAGCTCGCCGTGCCCGCGCGTGTGCCCTGTAGCCGTCGCGTCGAGTCGGCCCGCGGGCCGTCCCTGTGCCGAGACGCGCCGCGCGCCACGCCCAGCCGAGCTAGCGCCCGTGCCCGCGCGCCCATGTGCCGCTTGCGCTCCCGTCCGCGCGCAGCCCAATGCCCAGCCAGCCTTTTTAACTGCCTCGCCCGTGCAGCTAGCTCGTTCGCGTGTCAGCCGCGCCTCATGAGTTGCTTCCGAGCCGAGCCCTGTTTATTTTATTGTATTTGGGCCTATTTTTATGATTATTGATGTGTTTGTTTGGCTGGTTATAGGTTGCTCAGGTTCGATCGCAGTTAATTTTATTGTGTGTTGTTGCCTTTTGACCAGGTAAGGATTTCTTACCGGAGTTGTGTGGGCCCTGCGATATTTTCATGATATGCCTTGCTTGTTTGCTGACTGTTATGAGCATGTTAGAGATAGAGCTGTTTGATTGAATTCTTGCTAGCATGTTTGCCTGATTTTACATGTTAGTGCCATGCTAGGTTTGCTCTGCCAACATGCTTATGATTCCTGCTTAAGCTCGTAGTATCATGCTAGGTAAATGTGATTGATGTCGGTCATTGTTTGCTAGCCAGGAATCATTGATTTTACTCTGTACTCTTAGATAGAGTTGTAGGGTTTGTCATCATCCAGAGGCTGAGCGGACATAACGTACTTTGTCCCCACTGATCGGGAGTAAAGTGTGCGCAGCATAACGTATCTTGCTTCCCCTCCTGACCCACCGGTTGTGGAATTAGCTACCCACTTCGGCATAAGACTAGTTTGTAGCCTGCTAGAGCGGAACCGCCGCCATCGGTAAGCCCGCCCCGGCGGTTCTTAGCTTCAGTCGGTGGTGGATCATGCGCTGCAGATGAGCGCCGAGGGCCTCGCGCTACTGTGATCAATGACACCGCTTCCGAGTCATAGGCATGCGTACCTGGCCCGCGTAGTTTGCCCTTAGGCCCCCGCATTTACGCCGGTTGCACAGAGCATGCGGTGTGCTCACACAAGCGTTAGTTGCCGGTTCGGAGAGCTCCCCCGGGCTAATGTCGTGAGTACACCATTCCTTCCGTTAGAGCCTGACTTCGGGTTCTCTCTCGTAAGTCCAGTTTAGTGCAAGGGCAAGGAGGCCCTTGAGGACATTCTAGGGATCAGTGTATTCCCTCCGAGTGACAGATACCTCGGTGATGTCCAGGATTGGTCAGTGTATCCAATCCCTAGGTCGGAAGAAAGAGACTTCCGATGACTCCAAATCTTTCTTTGTAAGCTCGTTGAGCTATGATTTGTGTTGGTAGCTGTTCGCTTGCATGCTTTGGTACTAGATGACTGATTATATCGTATTGTACCCCGGTTGGGGATTCTTACTGAGTAATTCGTTACTCACCCTTATTTCTGTGGTTTTTCCACAGGTAACTATGGTGCGAGACAGGATGGCTGGAGGAGGAGCTGTGATCATGGAAAACCCGTTGTTCAACTCTGAGTTTTCTGTTTATGATTTAAATGTTCTCTGAATGCATGTAGTTGGGCACGGAGCCCTATGGTGTTTTCTGAATGTATTTTAGGATTCTAGCACTATTGTAAAGCTTGTATGTTTTAAATAAATCTCTGATCAGAGTAAGTTTTGTAAATGTATTTGTCTTGGAACAAGTGCTTGGAAACAGGGATGTGAGTTCAGGAATTGATGTTGATTTTTAAATGGATGTTTTATGTTTTAGTTTTTACTTAGAATCCGAACACCATCTTGCAAATTTTCTGTAGATTTGTATGCATGCATTGAGGTAACGGCCTATTTTAGAACCCTTTCGGGTCGGGTCGTTACAGGTAGGTATCAGAGCTCAGAGTCATAGATTCTGTAGACTGACCTTTTGTTGTAGGTCGTTTTTCCATGATCATCAGCACTCCGACAGTCATCAGGTACGCCTAAGTTTACTATTTTAAAGAAAGGGGTAAGAATTTACAATACTCATCTAGTGTTTGCCTTGTGTAGAGTTTGTGGAGCGGAGACGAGTAGGTTCTGACTCGTTATTGGTTTGGGCTTAGAGAGCCATCATGCCAACTTTCCGCAGTGCGAGCAGTTTGATAGCAGCTTGTTGAGGTATCCAGATAGATTCGGATGCCCTTGGGACGTCGTCCTCGAGGAAGGCAGAGCTTAGACTCCCGTAGGCCAATTGTGGCCCAGTTGTTGTTTTTCCCTTAGTGAGAGGGTGGATGTGCTTTGTGCAGATCGCCAGTATGTTGATCGCACTCAGAGGAGCAGGACGCTTGGCATGTCCGATCGAGGAGTTGGACTGATCGTGTTGATGTTGAGGCCGCGTCTAGGGTTGTTAGGCCCGCAGACCAGATTTGGCCCTGGCAGTTGAGTTGCCTAGTGGAGGGGGTAGAGGCTAGCAGCGCCTCAAAGTGTGACTCCTTGAGCAGAGTGTGCTCCAGCCATGAGAGATTGGATGGCAGGTCTTTAGCTATCAGAGAGCAGAGTCCCGGGCACAGATAGCTCAGCTGACAGAGTTTGTTTCATCATTTCCCCCCAGTAGCTCTTGTAGCCCCGGAAGTTCCCGGGAGGGCATGATCAGCAGGTTTATTCAGATGAGTTTGTTGGCGATGATGGAGCCGCCCAGTTTGGCAAGTGGATGCCTGTGGAGCTCGATGTTTTAGTAAGTCCTGCTGCTAGTAGTAAAGCGGTTGGCCAGGTTTGAGTTTAGCATCCATGTGTTGGGATGCCTGGCACATTCGTGAGGCCGAGGTGTGCTGCCTCTGCCGCTTTGTTTGGTACAGCAGTTGGTGGTGGAAGTCCCTTGAGAGAGGTGGACTAGCAGAGTCTCCACCAGTCGCCCGATTGATTGGCAAGTTGCCGTGTTAGTGGCTTGAGGCAGATGTAGAGACATCTTTGCCCCCTTGCAAGCCTGCTGTTGTTTAACAGCCTAGTTTCCTCAGATGTTGGTAGAGTTGAGCACTCTTCCTTGGTGAGCTCCTAGAGTGGAGTTAGCTGCTGCATGTTGAGAGATCCGGCCAGAGTTTTGTTGAGCATCATGTGGAGATGCAAGAGTAGGCTGTGAGCCTTCGGTTTGATGAGATGCCATAGGCATGGTTGTTTGAGTTGAGCCCTTGTATGCCTAGCCAGAGTTGTTGTCACTTGAGGTAGTGACCTTGCTGGCCCCATATGTAGTAAGATGTGGATTTGGTAGTAGTAGCACTTGAGGTGCATTGGTTGGTGTGCCACTTTGGCACTAAGTCTGGTTTGGCATGAGTTAGGCATGGGCATAGCAGATGGTTCTATGCCGTCCAGAGTTCAGCGCACTCCTTTAGCTTTGGATCCATTTATGGCAGTTGCACCTTTTGGTTGTGCAAGAGGGCTAGTTCAGTGGTAGTCGATGGACTACAAGCGAAAGGATGCTCGAGAGGAGCCGGAGCCTCTTCCCAGTGTTTCTGGAGGTTGAGTAAGTCAGCAGATTTGCGGTTGGTAAGTGTTGGTGCGCGTGAGTCTCGCGCTAGTGTTAAGGCCAAGAGTTTCCTTGTTGTTGGTAGTGCGGTCAACTACCTTCGAGTGCCTTTATCTGAGGAGAGTTGAGCATCGTAGATGCGAGTTTGGTCCAGCAGAGGGACCCTGAGTTGGATGCTCATGAGGCGAGTTGGATGCCTATGAGGCGAGTTGGATGCTTTTGAGGCGAGATGAGTTGATGCCTTGCGAGAGGTTTTGGATGCCTTATGGGTAAGCACCCTTGGTAGAGGCTTGGTATAAAGTAAGTTCGGTGTGGCATGGTTATGCCTTGGTAGAGCAAGGTTGCCTCAACTTTGAGCATCGTGTGGAGATGGAACTTTTGGTGTTCCTTTGGTTGGAGTTCAGTTGGAAACTGAACAAGAGCGGTGGTAGCAAAGCCACGCAGTTTCTGATCCCCTTGGCTAAGAGAGTGGTTTGGATCCTTTCCTTGGGTAGAAGCCTTGTTGTGGCTCATGATTGAGTAGGAGGACGACGCATTCGGTAGCGTTTCGGGTCCTCTTGGTTCCCAAGGAGTTGAAGTTGGCCAGCATGGTTGAGATGCTGGAGAGAGTTGTGCCTGTTCAGGCAGTTGGCTGTTAGCTCGTTTGTCAACAGTTTGTGTCGAGGGTTGCCGAAGAACCCTAGGTTGTGGAGAGCCTCTCCAGAGCTCAGTCAGGCCCAAGTAGTGAGTTTCAGTTGGCAAGTTGGAGGCGTGTAGTTTGTAGACTCGGTTGACTTGTAACGGCCCAATTTTCTATTTCGGTTACCCAGGTGATTTCGGGTCATTATTCGGTTGTTCGGATGGGCCGTTAGAGCTATTTTAACCCTTAGGGGTATTTTGGTCTTTTTGCCCCCGGTCAGGGTTTTGAGGATTTTCAAGATTTGTGGCCTTTCCCGCGCTTCGTCGAAGTTTGGTGGTTGTTGGTTGCAAGACCCAAGAGGTTTGGGCAAGTTGTTTGGGAGTTTGCGGGGAAAAGAGTTTTATTAGAAAGAAAAGTTTGTTTGGTAGGGTTTTGAAAGAGGAAGCTTTGGGAAGGGATTTTAGACCCATTTAAATTAGGAAAAGGGAAGAAAATAAAGAAAATCTCTTTCCCCCTTGTTTTGCAAGACTCTCTCTCTCTCTCTCTCTCTCTCTCTCTCTCTCCTTGCCGATCTCACCAAGAAAACCCAACCCTAGCCGCACCAACCTAGCAAAGACCAACCCGAGCCACATACCGCCTAACCGCCCGCACCACTACGATCGGCCCATGCCCAACCGCTCTGCACGAGCGCGCCGCGCGGTCAAATGCCACTCCGCCCGATCGCGCACAGACCGCCCCCCCGCACCAGGTCGCCAAGACGTGCCGCGCCGCCTCGCACCAGCCGCACCCGCGACTCGCCGCTCGTTGCCGTCCCAAGACGCTGCGTGGCCCAGCGCCCGCCGTGCGCTCGGCCAGTGCGCCTAGACGCGCCGCGCCGTTCCACACCAGCCGAGCGCGCGCGCGCGCCGCCGCTCGCTGCCGCCGCTTGACACGTCGCCCGCTTGCTGTCCTCGCGCACCGACGTCTCGCCCAGGCGCCCGACCCAGCGTGTTCGCTCGCTGCGGCAACCAGCGTCAGACATCCCCTTCCTCGCTAGCACAGCGCCTAGTGCAGCGCCGGCGCCAGCGCCAGCGCCAGTAGCGCCACGCTTGTCCTTGTTGACGGACGGACGACCGCCCGCCTGCCGTGCGAGTTGGGGCGTGACCTTGTGTCTTCTCGGTCGGTAATTCCCGAGTCTTTTCTCCTTTGGGCACTAGGCTGTTGGCTGCTGTTTATTTAATTAGGTTGTTTTTACTAAAATGCTTAGGTTGCTCGGTTTCGCTTTAAAGCTCGAGGGTCATTATTTGATTGTGAAAGTTATTTCTGCTCGTTCCAGGTAAGGATTTCATACCGTGGTTGTGTGGACCCTGCGATGCTTTCTTGATTGTGCCTTATATGCATGTTTACTTGCCAGAATGGTACTACGAAGCAAGAACAGATATCGAACATGATACTACGAAGCAAGAACAGATATCGAACATGCCAGAATGGAACAACGAAGCAAGAACAGATATCGAACATGCCAGAATGGAACAACCTAGCATGGGCTAACATGAGAAACAATACAAGAGTTCATGCCGATCAGAATTGTAAACAGAGCACCTAGGGCTAAACATGCTAATAATCATACACGGGCATACAAAACAACAATCACAAATATACCGCAGAGGCCACACAACTCCGGTAAGAAATCCTTACCTTGGTCGGGAGGCTTCTACACACAAATCCTAAGTCTGCGGAACAATCCCGAGCTAGCGGCGGGAACCTAGCAAACCAATAATAATCAGCATCTAAAACGTCTAAACAACAATAGAACAAACAAGCTCGGCCGGGGACTCACGCGCACGGCGACACGAGCTTGGAGGCCGCGAGGCGAGCACGGCACGGCAGGCTGGGTGCGGTGCGCGCGCTGGCACGGTGGGGGCTGGGCGCTGGCTGCGCGCAGGCACACGGCACGCGCACGGATGCACGGGAGGACGAAGCGCGCGGCGAAGCGTCGCGGCGTGGCGGGCGAGCGCGCGGGCGGCGCGCGGGCGCTGGCGCGGCAGCGGCGACGCGCGGCGGGCTGGTGGCGCGGGCGGCTTGGGCGGCGGCGGCGCGCGGCGCTGGCGTCGTCGGCGTCTCTTCTGGCGCGATCCGCACGATCCGCGAGCGATGGCGCGGCGGGAGGGCGCTTCAGCCAGATCTGGGCGATCGGTGCGACGGCAGGGCCGCTCAACGGATCGGGCGACCGAGAGCGATGGCGTGCGCGGGAGGTTGCGGACGGTGGATCTGGCGAAGCTGCTGTCCGGCCTGGCGTGGTGCAGGGGCTGCTTCAACAGATCTGGGCGAGGGGCTGGCCGTCTGGACGACGACGATGGCTGCTTCTCTCGGCTTGCTGCAATCAACACAAACACACACAACACTCTACATCTTACCTTGGCCAAAGATATAAAAACCAAATGAGGAGATGAAGAGGATGAAGACTTACCGGAATGATGATGATCGAACCCAAGGAGATGCAAGGGAAAGAAGAATCGGCAAAGGCTATGGAGAGGGAGAGCTTGTGCGGCCAAGAGGAGTTTTGGAGAAGAAGATGGAATAAACCTAATTCTATTTCATTTAACCAAATGCACCAAAACTCCAAAATCCAAGGTTAACTAAGATGTGATGCAGAAAGAACAACAAGAGCACCTAATGGCTCAATTGGCACACATCTCTACAAGCTTCCTGGAGACCGGGTTCAAACCCTACTGCAAAGACAAATTCCTTTATTTTTACTTTTGCATCAAACCTTGCTCAAACCAAACCACAAACCCCTCCAAAAACCTACAAAACGATCCAATAATTTTAGTAATCGAAAAGACACAAACGACACGACGCCCGACCAAATTACTAAAATACCCTAGGGCATACCGAAGACCGGGATGAAAACACTGGTCGTTACAATATTCCCTCCTTTTTATGACTTTCATCCTCGAAAGTCCTTAAGACTGAAACAACACAGATCTGCATTCTCATCCGTCCTTCCCGCCACGAGCGGCCTCCTCGAACTCGGACTCCTTCACTAAACTTTTACGAACGGATCTCACTTCTACGCAACGTCTTCGACTCAAGACCAAAATACTCATTGGCTTCTCCTCGAAGCCCAAACCCTCAATCACCGCAAGGGCTCAAAGTCCACAATGAGCAATGGGTCCGCACATGCCGCCCCAACATCGATACATAAAAACACGTGCACAAATTGTCAACAAACAAACTCAACCCTACAAACAAATCGGCCAAACAACTGAACCTTCCAGATTCCAAAACTAAACGGCCTACTCTTACTTCACAAGAGACCAACAAACCTCAAACCTTGACTACTGACCTTAACGAGATACAAACGAACCACCAACCGACGATCGATCCAAAAAGACAAACTTCTCCAACTAGAACACGACCACAACACTTAAGCAACCATCTTAAGGAGAAAATCGCGCTGAGGCAAGGAACATCCAACATTCCTCTCAAGGAAAACTCGGAAGCAAGGACTAAACCATCACGCAGCTATCTCTGCGACACAACACCTTGAGGAAAAGCGGCTCGACGACTTACCAACCAATGCCACGGCACCTCTGCGCCAACTCACTCAAACGCGCTCGCTAACGCCAACTCGGGAACTCACAACAACTAGGAACAAAGCCCGAGAAGGGCTTGCTCAAGCAGAACTCAACCCAAACTTATAACGAGCAACGCCGCCTCCAAGCTACTACTCAACTCTTAAAATCCAACCTGGCTACTCAAAGGACTTCCCCTTTAAGCCTAAGCCTAACTCATCTTCCAACCGTAAGCTCCACTCCCAAAACCTCACAAGGAAAACGGATAACGACAACCTCAAAGCTTACGGATCCCGAGCCACACGAATCCGCAAGACTACCTCGCAAGCTATCACTCGAGGTGGCATCCAAGGAGCAACTCAACCACCACAGAGGCTAGAGGAAAGGAAATCTTCAATCCCCAAAGAACCAACAACTTGCCGGAACAACTCAACTCTTACTGGCCGCTCCGCCCTATGGGAACAAACAACTCTTGCTTGCTAACAACACAAAGCAGGGACCTCTCATTGGGGTGACATTGCGCTACTCGATCGACTACACAACTCGGGAGCTAAGTCGACTCGCCAAACGGGAAACGACTTCCCGGCAAGCAAACTCTGAAGGGCGGCGAACTCCACACACGCTCGTGACTTGCTCAAACCCAAGGCAACAAGAACCAACTCTCTTGGAAGCAACACCCAAGAGAAAACTCAACCAATCGGACCACCAAATCGAAACAAACAAAGACTTGCTCAATCACGAGGGAGGGGTCAACTCCCAAAACTTATCGACTAGGAACAAGACCTCAGTGGCAACGCCCTCGGCTAGAACGGAACTAGCTCTCGAAACAACAAACGAACCAAATCTTGGCCAAACACTCACAAGAGGCAGAACAACCTTTACTGCAGCCTCTAGAACACCATCCAAGAATCCGCTTAACTGGACAAACGACTACTTCCAAGCAGCCAACAAACTTTTCCTTCAAGCTAGCGCTTCCACCATTAACTCCAAGACCAAGGGAGTAACCTGACAACTCCCCGAAGGAAACGGCTCTTACAAGCAGACAACCAATGGACAGAGAACTCCACATACGCTCACTGTCTTGCTCCACCAGAGCAAAAACATCTAATCTCACGGGGCACAACAAGGGTCCATCTCAGACTGAACCTCCAAATGCCAAACGGGGCAACTCAACATCCTGGAAACAGGAAAAACAACCAACATGGCACAAACCACTCGCCCCCACGAGCAAAACTAAACTCTAGCAACTCCAATCCACACCTTGGTCAACACCAACCATCAACTTGCCACCACACCAAAACCACTCCGGACTTTACTCCAAACAAACACTAGCTTGCTAGTCTACCAAGACTGCTAGCAACTCCACCGAGGCTACAAACTACACGCCTCCGGCTAGCCAAGCCTGAAACTCACTAGCTGGGCTGACCGAGCTCGAGAGGCTCTCCACAACCTAGGGTTCTTCGGCAACCCTCGACACACACACCGCCTGGCATACGATCTAACATACAACTGCTGAACAAACAACTCCAATTTCCAAAGCATCCCAACCATTTGGCCAACTCCAACTCCTTGGGAACCTAGAGGACCCAAAACGCTATGAGAACGCGTCATCCTCCTACTCAAAGCATCGGCCACAACATAACTTCTACCCAAGGAAGGATCCGAACAACTCTCTTAGCCATGACGATCGAAACCACGCGGCTTAGCTACCATCGCTCTTGTTGGTTTCCAATCTGAACTCCAACCAACGATCAACAAGAAGATCCGCCAACCAAGCTTAGGCCCAACTTAACAAATCTTGCCTAAGCAACAACTTGATACCACGAGCACGGTATCCTTACCACCTCAACCAAAGCCTTACAACAACCACCGAGTCCAACTTCTCAAGGAACCGAGCACGAGATCTCCAAAGCAAACCCTACATGGATCTCAAACTCTCGCCACGGAACGAACCACACAAAACACACTTGTGTGCACAACTCCCAACCTTCCTTTAGAGATCCAAGACCAACAAGCGCTTTTCCACAAAGCAACGTTAACTCTGGCGATACACAACAAACAATCCAAGGAACACCAAAAGTCCCATCTCCACACGATACTAAGCCGAGGCAACCTTGCTCTACCAAAGCATAATCATGCCAAACCAAACTTACTTTGTACCAAGCCTCTACCAAGGGTGCTTACCCCCAAGGCATCCAAAACCTCTCGCAAGGCATCACTCATCTCGCCAAAAGCATCCAACTCGCCTCATAGGCATCCCGGCTCATCCGATAAGCATCCAACTCATGGTCCCTCAGCTGGACCAAACTCGCATCTACAATGCTCAACTCTCCTCAGATTTAGGCACTCGAAGGTAGTGGACCGCACTACCAACCACAAGGAAAATCTCTTGGCCTTAACACTAGCGCGAGACTCACGCGCACCAACATTTACAAACCGGCAACCTCACGACTTACTCAACCTCCAAAGAACATGGGAAGAGGCTCCGCTCCTCTCGAGCATCCTTTCGCTTGTAGTCCATCGACTACCACCGAACTAGCCCTCCGCACGACCCTAAACGGGTGCAAATCGCCATAAACAGATCCAAGGCTAAAGGAGTACACTGAACTCCGACGGCATAGAACCATCTCTGCTATGCCCAAGCCAAACTCAAGCCTGAACCAGACTTAGTGCCAAAGTGGCACACCAACCAATGCACCTCAAGTGCTACTACTACCAAATCCACATCTGAGGAAGCTGGGCTGTTAAACAACAGCAGGCTTGCAAGGGGCAAAGATGACCCTTCATCTGCCTCAAGCCACTAACACGGCAACTTGCCAAACAATCGGGCGATGGTGGAGACTCTCGCTAGTCCACCTCTCACAAGGGACTTCCACCACCATCCGATGAACCAAACAAAGACAGAACGACACACCTCGGCCTCGAATGTTAGGGGCATCCCACACACGGATGCTAAACTCAAACCTGGCCAACTACTTTACTACTAGCAGTAGGACTTACTAAAACATCGAGCTCTACAGGCATCCATTTGCCAACCTGGGCGTCTCCATCAACGCCAACAAACTCATCCGAATAAACCTGCTGATCATGCCCTCCAGGGAACCTCAGGGGGCTACAAGAGCTACTGGGGAAAATGTCAAACAAACTCGCGTCATTTTGGGCTATCTGTGTGCGGGACTCCTCACTACGCGCGCTACAAAATCGCACTGGTCTCCGCTCTCGATAGCTAAAGACACGCCATCAAATCTCTCATGGGTGGAGCACACTCTGCTCAAGGAGTCTCACTGAGGCGCGCTAGCCTCTACCCCTCCTCTAGGCAACTTAATCTGCCGGGGCCAAATCGGCATGCGGGCCTAACAACACCGACGCGGCCTCAACATCAACACGATCGGTCCAACTCCTCGGCCGGACATGCCAAGCGCCCTGCTCCTGCGGGTGCGATCAACATCTTGGCGATCGCACGAAGCACCACCACCCTCTCACTAGGGGAAAAGCAAGCAATCGGGCCACAAATGGCCAACGGAGTCTAAGCTCGCCTCCCTGCGAACGATGTCCCGGGGCATCAGAGATCTATCTGGATACCTCAACAAGCCGCTAAACAAACCGCTCAGACTCGCTGAAAGTTGGCATGATGGCTCACTAAGCCCAAACCAACAACGAGTCGAACACTGCTCGTCTCCGCTCCACAACACTACACAAGGCATACACAAGATGACGGTGTATTGTAAATTCTTAACCCTTTTTCAACAACAAATAGTAAACTTAGGCGCACTGATGACCGCTTGAGTCTTGATGATCATGGAAAAACGACCTACAACAAAAGGTCGATCTACAGAATCTATGACTCGAGCTCGATACCAATCAGTAAAGACCCGACCCAAAAGGGGCTCTAAATGGGCCTTTACCCCAATGCATGTATTCAAAATAAAAGACATTATGAAAAATAAGTTTGGATCCCAAGTAAAAGCAGAAACATTCAACAATCAAAACATACATTTCTAAAAGCATACTCGATCAGAGGTTTATTTAAACCATTTAAACATTCCACAAGTACAAATATCTTTGGAATCCATAAAACGTAAGAAAACATCCTAGGGCTCCGTGCCCGCCTCTACATGCATTCAGGAAATAACAAAAGTCAAGAGTCATGATATAATAAAATGGTCGAGATGACAAAGCAGATTCCATGATCACGGCTCCTCCTTGACCATCCTGTCTCGCGCCTTGGTTACCCGTGGAAAACCACGAGAATAAGGGTGAGTAACGAATTACCAAAGAAGAATCCCCAACCGGGGTACAATACGATATACATGATCATCTAGAAGAATGTATGCAAGCTATGAGTACAAACACAGAGCGGAGCACATAGCTAAGTCCACACTTGGACCTCGGATGCCAACTCGTGGTCTTAGTCCGGAAATAAATCCACCACACAATACGCCCCTATACGAGAAACGAGTCCCGCCTCGGCCGTCTCTCGTCGATACGAAAGGTGCACTAGCTCAAGATCCCGAGGAGCTCTCGGTCGGCGCTTGTAATGAGCGTAAGCGCGCCTTTGCGTGCTACTGCGCGAACTATGGGGTGCCGGGTCTAGTGGCAGCCGCCCATGTCCGATCCACCACGCCTAACTAAATCTCGGATCGGTGTCAGCGACATAGGGGTGTGAGACACGGACACGTGAACTATATCGTCTGAACCACCGCACTTTGAGGCTAAGGAATCGGTCGTGGTAGGCTTACACCAGAAGCCGTCCTTGCCCTATCGGTGGCAATCAAGGGCTACGGCGAACACGCCGAGGACGTGTCGATCTGCCGGGATGAGGCAATGCCAAGTCATCATCCCGACCGTTGGGGCATTTAACGATCCGCCACCCTCACGCAAGATTGCAGGCCACCGTTAGGGTTAGCTAAAGCGAGAACGGATCGGGGACGGAGTACCATCTCGTACGTCCCTGTCGGGGATGCAAGTTTCGTTATGCATCCGGCCCGGATGATGCTACCTACCTGAACTCTAAACCGTAACAATAATAACAATTCATTCAATGCAGTCCAATACGTGCTCAACAGATACAAGGAACCTAGCATGATACTAGGAAGCAAGAACGGATATCGAACATGCCAGAATGGAACAACCTAGCATGGGCTAACATGAGAAACAATACAAGAGTTCATGCCGATCAGAATTGAGCAGAGCACCTAGGGCTAAACATGCTAATAATCATACACAGGCATACAAAACAACAATCACAAATATACCGCAGGGCCCACACAACTCCGGTAAGAAATCCTTACCTTGGTCGGGAGGCTTCTACACACAAATCCTAAGCTACGGAACAATCCCGAGTTAGCGAGCGGGAACCTAGCAAACCAATAATAATCAGCATCTAAAACGTCTAAACAACAATAGAACAGCAAGCTCGGCTCGGGGGACTCACGCGGCACGGCGACACGAGCTTGGAGCCTGCCTGGCGAGCCTGGCATTGCAGCAGGCTGGCGCGGGCGCGCGCTGCGCACGGCAGGCAGTGGCGCTGCCGCGCGCGCTGGCGCAAAGACGACACGGATGCACGGCAGGAGCGAGCGCGCGCGGCGAAGCGTCTCGGCGCGTCTGGCGGCGAGCCGCCGGCGCGAAGGTGCGCAGCGCTGGCGTCGCGGCGAGCAGCGACGCGGACGGGCTGGCGCGCGCGGCGCGGCGCCAGCGGGCGTTAGCGTCTGGCGTCTCTCTTGGCTGGGCACGACCGGAGCGAGCGATGGCGCGCGGGAGGGCTGCTTCAACAGATCCGGGCGATCTCGTGCGACGGCGTGGGCCGCTCAACGGATCCGGGCGACACGAGAGCGATGGCGTCGCGGGAGGTTCGCGACGGTGGATCCGGGCGGCCGCTTTGTCCCGGCTTTGGCGTCGCGCAGGGCTGCTTCAACAGATCTGGGCGAGGGGCTGGAAATTTGACGCGGCGACGATGGCATTGCTTCTCTACTGGGCCGCAATCAACACAAACACACACAACACTCTACATCTTACCTTCGGCCAACATAAAAAACCAAATGAGGAGATGAAGAGGATGAAGACTTACCCGGAATGATGATGATCGAACCCAAGGAGATGCAAGGGAAAGAAGAATCGGCAAAGGCTATGGAGAGGGAGAGCTTGTGCGGCCAAGAGGAGTTTTGGAGAAGAAGATGGAATAAACCTAATTCTATTTCATTTAACCAAATGCACCAAAACTCCAAAATCCAAGGTTAACTAAGATGTGATGCAGAAAGAACAACAAGAGCACCTAATGGCTCAATTGGCACACATCTCTACAAGCTTCCCAGAGACCGGGTTCAAACCCTACTGCAAGCAAAAATTCCTTTATTTTTACTTTTGCATCAAACCTTGCTCAAACCAAACCACAAACCCCTCCAAAAACCTACAAAAACCATCCAATAATTTTAGTAACTGGAAAAGACACAAACGACCCTGACGGCCCGACCAAATTACTAAAATACCCCTAGGGCATACCTGGAAGACCGGGATGAAAACCTGGGTCGTTACAGTTCCTTACCGAGGGTGTGTGGATCCTGCGTATAATTGCTAGCAAGTCTTACCTTGTGATTGTATAAATTTCTAGTGGATAGGTTACATATTTTCTCTTGCTTGCAGGTTTGTATTGTGTTAGTGTTCCTATTATAATCTGTTAGTTCCATGTTAGTGCTTGGCAGGTGATCTAAAAATAGGTAAGTCCCCGATGGGCAACCTTTGCACCGATTCCGTATGTACTTGAGGTGTAAGACCCCGATGGGCATCCATATGTGTAAAACCCCGATGGGCATCATTGATTGAGGTGTAAGACCCCGATGGGCATCCATATGTGTAAGACCGCGATGGGCATCATTGATTGAGGTGTAAGACCCCGATGGGCATCCATATGTGTAAGACCCCGATGGGCATCATTGATTGAGGTGTAAGACCCCGATGGGCATCCATATGTGTAAGACCCCGATGGGCATCATTGATTGAGGTGTAAGACCCCGATGGGCATCCATATGTGTAAGACCCCGATGGGCATCATTGATTGAGGTGTAAGACCCGATGGGCATCCATATGTGTAAGACCCGATGGGCATCATTGATTGAGGTGTAAGTCCCCGATGGGCATCCAGGTGTAGAATCTAGAGCAGGTTGTAATTGTAAGCCCTTGGTAGGCCAGCTCTAATGTTAGCTCTTAGCCTAAACAACTGGTTTGTCCATTGTCATTGTATGGTTGCTCGTAGATGTGCTAAATGCTATGTTTGAGTATTGTACCCCGGTTGGGGAATTCTTACTGAGTAATACGTTGCTCACCCTTATTTTTCTGTGTCCTTCCACCAGGTAACATGGGACAGAGGCAGGATGGCTAGGAGGAGGCTGCTGGATGATCATGGATGGCCCAACTCTGAAACTATGTCACCTTATTATGTTCTTGTTGGTTTAGCATGTAGTGGGACTGGAGTCATTAGATCATCATTCATTCAAAAAGAAAACTTGTTTAAGACTTCTCGGACTGTTCCTTGATTTTCTTGAAAGTACCGAACAGTCACTTTATTTGTTGGTTTTACTTAATGGATTTTATGTTTGAACTTAGTTGTGTTGAATGAAAAGCTTTAAATTGGTACTCTCTATAAGTGATTTCATATTTTATTTATGCATGCTAAGAAAAGATCTAGGTTAGAGACCATTAGTTTGGTCGGGCCTTTACACCCACACCGAGAGCTCGCCGCTCGCTTGTGTCGCGTCGCCCGCCTCGCCTGTGTCGCGTCGTCGGCCGAGCACGCCATCGCCCAGCCCACTACTCGCCTTGCCCAGCTCCGTGTCGCGTCGCCCGAGCCCTGGTTGCACAGTGCCAAGCCGTCCCGCGCCAGCGCCAGGTCATCCCGTCCGCGCCCGTGTCACCCAGATCTGAGCCGTCGCGTCGTGTTGCTCGTGCCCGCGCGCTGTTCCTGTGCCAAGCCGCACCGCCGCGCGCTGCCGCCTGGGTCGAGCTCGCGTCGCCCGCGCCGAGTGCCCTGTGAGCGCGCGCGCGTCATTCGCAGCAGACCTAGCGCCCGAGCCGAGCGCCAACTCTGCGCCCAGCACCGCCAGGCCAGCCAGCCTTTTAGCTGCCTCGCGCGCGGTGGCTGGCTCGTTCGCGTGTGAGCCGAGCCTCGTGAGTTGCTCCCGAGCCGAGCCCTATTTATTTTATTGTATTTAGGCCTATTTGTATGATTATTGATGTGTTTGTTTGGCTCGCTATAGGTTGATCGGGTTCGATCGCAGTTAATTTTATTGTGTGTTGTTGCCTTCCGACCAGGTAAGGATTTCTTACCGGAGTTGTGTGGGCCCTGCGATATTTTCATGATATGCCTTGCTTGTTTGCTGACTGTTATGAGCATGTTAGAGATAGAGCACTTTGATTGATTTCTTGCTAGCATGTTTGCCTGATTTTACATGTTAGTGCCATGCTAGGTTTGTTCTCACAAAGATGCTTATGATTCCGCTAAGCTCGTAGTATCATGCTAGGTAAATGTGATTGATGTCGGTCATTGTTTGCTAGCCAGGAATCATTGATTTTACTCTGTACTCTTAGATAGAGTTGTAGGGTTTGTCATCATCCAGAGGCTGAGAGCGGACATAACGTACTTTGTCCCCACTGGTCGGGAGTAAAGCGAAGCATTGCTTCAGGGGTTGAGAGCGGACATAACGTACTTTGTCCCCAGTGGTCGGAAATAGAGCAAAGCATAATATACATTGCTTTTTCTCCCCCCTCCCGGCAGCCAATGATAATTAGCTACCTCATTGGCGTATGCCTGGTTTGTAGCCTGCTAGAGCGGAACCCTGCCAACGATGTAAGCCTTCCTTGGCCGGTTCTTAGCTTCAGGTCGGTGGATCAGGCTGCACAGATGAGCGCCGAGGGCCTCGCGCTACTGTCATCAGTGACACCGCTTCCGAGTCAAAGGCATGCGTACCTGGCCCGCGTAGTTTGTCCTTGGGCCACCACATTTACGCTGGTTGCAGCAGCATGCGGTGTGCATGCACACACGTTAGTCGCCGGTTTGGAGAGCTCACCCGGGCTAATGTCGTGAGTACACCATTCCTTCCGTTAGAGCCAGACTTCGGGTACTCTCCCGTAAGTCTAGATTAGCAAGGGCAAGGAGGCCCTTGAGGACATCTTTGGGATCAATTTTTTAGCTGAACAATCCCCCGAGTGAAAGAGACCTAGGTGATGTCCCAGGATTGGTCAGGATAACCAATCAGTAGGCCGGAAGTAGGAGACTTCCGATGATTCCAGATCTTTCCTTGTAAGCTCGTTGAGCTATGATCTATGTTGGTAGATGTTTGTTTGCGTGCTTGGTACTAGATGACTGATTTTATCGTATTGTACCCCGGTTGGGGATTCTTACTGAGTAATTCGTTACTCACCCTTATTTTTGTGGTTTTTCCACAAGTAACCATGGTGGGAGACAGGATGGCTGGAGGAGGAGCTGTGATCATGGAAACCCGTTGTTCAACTCTGAGTCTTATGTTTATGTTTATGATTTAAATGTCCTCTGAATGCATGTAGTTGGGCACGGAGCCCTAGGGTGTTTTCTGAATGTATTTCCGGATTCTAGCACTATTGTAAAGCTTGTATGTTTTAAATAAATCTATGATCAGAGTAAGTTTTGTAAAAGTATTTGTCTTGGAACAGGTGCTTGGAAACAGGGACAGGTTTCAGGAATTTATGTTGACTTTTAAATGGATGTTTTATGTTTTAGTTTTTACTTAGAATCCGAACACCACTTTGCAAATTTTCTGTAGATTTGTATGCATGCATTGAGGTAACGGCCTATTTTAGAACCCCTTTCGGGTCGGGTCGTCACAAGTTGGTATCAGAGCTCAGAGTCATAGATTCTGTAGACTGACCTTTTGTTGTAGGTCATTTTTCCATGATCATCAACACTGGCGATCTTCAGTGCACGCCTAAGTTTCTTGTTTTAAAGAAAGGGATAAGAATTTACAATACTTTTCATCTAGTGTTTGCCTTGTGTAGAGTTGTGGAGCGAGACGAAAGGTGTTCGACTCGTTGTTGGTTTGGGCTTAGAGAGCCATCATGCCAACTTTCCGCAGTGCGAGCATTATGTAGCAACTTGTTGAGGTATCCAGATAGTTTCGGATGCCCCTGGGACGTCGTCCCTGAGGGAGGCAGAACTTAGACTCCGAGGCCATTTTGTGGCCGGGGCTTGTTGCTTTTCCCCTAGTCGAGGGTCGAGGTGCTTTGTGCGCATCGCCATTATGTTGATCGCACTCGCAGGAGCGGGGACGCTTGGCATGTCCGACCGAGGAGTTGGGTGATCATGTTGATGTTGAGGCCGCGTCCAGGGTTGTTAGGCCCGCAGCCGATTTGGCCCCAGCGGTTGAGTTGCCTAGTGGAGGGGGTAGAGGCTAGCACGCCTCAGAGTGAGACTCCTTGAGCAGAGTGTGCTCCAGCCATGAGAGATTTGATGGCAGGTCTTTAGCTATCAGAGAGTGGAGACCCAGGCGCAGTTTGTAGCGCATAGTGAGGAGTCCCACGCATGATAGCCCCACCTGATGAGTTTGTTTCAAGATTTCCCCAGTAGCTCTTGTAGCCCCGGAGGTTCCCGGGAGGGCGTGATCAGCAGGTTTATCCAGATGAGATTGTTGGCGATTGGGTCGTTACAGCTCTTTCTTGCCGAGGGCTAGGGCCGAGTTCTAATGCCTTCTCGGTTGGTTTTCCCGAGCCTTTACTCTTTTTGGACCATAAGATGTTTTAGCAGCTGATTTTAATTAGGTTGACTTTATTGATTGCCTAGGTTGTTTGGGTCGACTTTGAAGCTGGAAGGTCGCTTGTTTGTTTGTTGTGATTGCTTTCTTGCTTGATCCAGGTAAGGATTTCTTACCGTGGTTGTGTGGACCCTGCGATATTATCATGATGTGCCTTGTATGTTTGTTGACTGTTATGAGCATGTTAGTTATAGGACAACTTGTGTTGACTTCTTGCTAGCATGTTTGCCCTGCTTGTACATGTTTGGGCCATGCTAGGTTTGTTCTTCTAGTATATTTATGATTCCTGCTTTATGTTCGTAGTATCATGCTAGGTTATGTGTTTATATTGTTGAGCATGTATGTTTAGCCAAGAATCGTTTACTGTGTACTCTTAGTTAGAATACTAGGGTTTGTCATCATCCAGAGGCTGAGAGCGAACATAACGTACCTTGTCCCCACCGGTCGGGATCCAGTGCGAAGCATAACTTACTTTGCTTCCACCTGGCAGCCGATGTGGATTTGCTCCCGCATCAGCATAAGCCTAGTTTGTAGCCTGCTTGAGCGGACCCCTGCCAATGGTGTAAGCCTACCTTGGCTGGTTCTTAGCTTCAGGTCGGTGGTACAGGCTGTACAGATGAGTGTCGAGAGCCTCACACTATTGTATTCAGTGACACCGCTTCCGAGTCATTAGGCATGCGTACCTGGCCCACGTAGTTTGTCCTTAGGCCCCCACATTTATGACGGTTGCAGTAGCATGCGGTGTGTGCGCACACGCTTCAGTCGTCGGTTTGGAGCGCTCCCCCGGGCTAATGTTCGTGAGTACACCACTTATGTACCAGTTTAGAGCCAGACTTCTGGTACTCTCCCGTTAGTCGAGTTTTAGCTAGCTGAGGGTAAGAGACCCTCGAGGACATCTATTGGGATTGGTTTTTGAGCTGATCATTTGGCCGAGGGAGAAAGACCCTCGGGGATGTCTCGGGATTGGTTAGGACAACCAATCATTAGGCCAGAAGTAGAAGACTTCTGAAGTTTCCAGATTTGCCCTGAAAGCTGGCTGAGCTAAGATTTGTGTTGGTAATTGTTTGCATGTATACTAGGGTGCTAGATGACAGATGTATCGTATTGTACCTCGGTTGAGGATTCTTATTGAGTATGTTTGTACTCACCCTTATTTATGTGGTTTTTCCACCAGGTAACTTGGGACAGCACCGGGATGGCTAGCGGAGGGAGCTGTTTGATCATGGGAGTATCGGCACTCTGTTGTGTCTTTCTTTCCGCATTACTTAATTCAGCATGTAGTTGAACTTGGAGTCCTTAGGGGAAACTTGGTTGTTTACTGTTTTTAAACTATTTGATTGTTTTTATAAATACTGGCCAGGCTTGCTTTACTTTGATCTTTTGCTTAATGGAAACTGTTTCTATGTTTTAATTGTTTCCCACTCTTGTTGTTTGAAAAGTTTAGAATGTGAGCACTAAACCGTTTGTAAACGTATTTTTACTTGCATGTTGAGTGAGAACCTAGGTTTATGACCATATTTTGGGTCGGGTTCTTACAGTTGCTATCAGAGCATAGAGTCATAGATTATGTAGACTAACCTGCTTTGTAGGTTGTTGTCCCCATGATCATCAGCACTCCACGACCGTCAGGTTTGTCTAAGTTCATTAAGCTACGGGTTTTATTTTACAATACCGCATCTAGTATACATGAGTTACCTTTTGTTGGCAGTGAGAGAGAGTCCGAGCGTGGACTAACCCTTGTGGTTTTCGTGTAGATCGCCAGTATGTCGGTTACACGCAGCGGAGCAGGCCCGTCCGGAACTGCAAATAGAGATGTTGCTCAAACAGCAGCCAGGGTAGATAAGCCCTGTAGGCTGCCTGTGGCCCCAGCTAGAAACTTGCCCAGAGAGGGGGTAGAGGCTGCTATGCCTCAAGGTACAGCTCCAGGAGGAGACGTTTCTGTTATGAGAGATATGATGATGGACCTAATGGTCGAGCAGAGAGCTGAGACGCAGGCGCAGCTTGCAGAGAAGAGAGAGGAGTCTAGGGCACAGATAGCCTAGCTGACATAGTGTAACGGCCCAGGTTTTCATCCCGGTCTTCCAAGTATGTCCTAAGGGTATTTTGGTAATTTGGTCGGGCCGTTAGGGCTGTTTCTGGCTTCTCAGCTGTTTATGTTCTTGGATGTTCAAATTGGGGTTTGGTTGCATTCTGGTTGAGTTTGGGTGTTGATGGTTGCAAAAATAAAAATAAAAGTTATGCCGGAATAAAAATGCATCAGCTGGGGTTTGATCCAGGGTGCCCTGGCTAGTTAGCTGAGGGGCCTTGCCAGATGAGCTTCAGGTAGATATTGATACTCATTTCGCAGGTTATCTTGGTTTGCTTTGGTTTTCGGGACTTAAGTGAGTTTGATTAAAAAATAGGTTTTTCTCTTTTCTCCTTGCCAAATCCCCTTGCCGCATCCTCTTCTCCAGAGCTCGTTCTTGCCTTGCGATCTTCAGCCTCTCGGGAGCTTCGATCGATCGTTCTGGGTAAGTGATCCTTGTGTTTCAATTTTCCTCCCCTTGTTGTTGTTGTCGATCAGTTTGGCTAAGGGATTTGTTGGTTTGTTCTTGCTAGCCGAGAGGAGGGGAAAGGTAATTATTGGTTGTGTGTTGTTGTTGTGGTTGCAACCGAGAGCAGCCTTGCAGTCGTACGGAGTCTGTAACGGCCCAGGTTTTCATCCTGGTCTTCCAGGTATGCCTGTAACGACCCAGGTTTTCATCCCGGTCTTCCAGGTATGCTCTAAGGGTATTTTGGTAATTTGGTCAGGCCATCAGGGTCGTTTATGTCTTTTCCAGTTGTTAAAAATTATTGGATGGTCTTATGTAGGTTTTTTAGGCTTTGTGGATGTGTTTGGGCATGGAGAGATGCAAAAGTAAAATAGTGAATTAATTGTGTAGCAATTGGGATTTGAGCCCGGGTCTTCGGGAAGCCTGTTGGGATGCGTGCAAGTTGAGCTATTGGGAGCTCTTGTTACTCTTTCCGCGACATATCTTGGTTAGCCTTGGATCTTTGGATTTTTGGTGCTTTTGATTAAAAGAAGAGAAAATAGGGTTTTGGGTCTTCTTCTCCAAAAGCCCCTTGGCCGCCCAAGTATTTCTCCCTAGCTCCCAAGCCGAGTCCCTTCTCCTTAGCAGCTCCGAGGTCCGATCGTCATTCTGGTAAGGTTCTTCGTCCTCTTCTTCTTCTCCTTCTTTGATTGACACTCTTGCTGGCCGAGTGAAAAGAAGTGTGTGTGCGTGTGTGTTTGGTTGCAGCTAGCCGAGAGAAGCCCAACAACCAGAAGCCAGATCGAGCCCAGCCCCATCGTCCCCTTGTCGCACGCACCAGCAGGCATCAGATCGCCCAGCAGCGGGCTCGTCGCCTGGTCGCACGCCCAGATCGCCCAGCAGCAGGCCCGTCGCCCTGTCGCACGCCCAGATCGCCCAGTAGGCCCATCGCACGCCCAAATCGCCCGCTGCATCGCGTCGCTCGCCCCCGCCGCCCTGTTCATTTCTCATCTACACGGCGCTCCCGGGCACCTTGTCTCGCCTGCAGCTTGCCCACGCCCAGCCGCCCAGCCTAGCACATCCAGCGTGCAGTCCTGCCGCCCATCAGCGCCTAGCAGCAGCCTCACCCGTGCAGCCTGTCCGTCCGCGCGTCAGCCGTGCCGAGTGAGTTGCTCCCGAGCCGAGTCCTGTTTATTTTATTTTATTTAGGCCTATGGATTTTGATTATTATTCTGTTTGTTAGGTTCTCTTTAGCTAGCTCAGGTTTGATCGCAGCTTAGGATTCTTGTGTGTAGTTGCCTTCCGACCAGGTAAGGATCTCTTACCGGAGTTGTGTGGGCCTTGCGATATTATATGTGATTGTTGTTTGTATGCTTGTTTGTGTTTATCAGCATGTTTAGTGATAGGTGCTCTGCTCTGAATTCCCGACTGGCATGATTTCTTATGTTGTTTCTCATGTTAGTCCATGCTAGGTTGTTCCGTTCTGGCATGCTCGTTATCTGTTCTTGCTTCGTAGTATCATGCTAGGTTCGTTGTATCTATTGAGCACGTATTGGATTGTTTGCTGTTGATGTTATAGTTTAGAGTTCAGATAGGTAGCATCATCCGAGCCAGGATGCATAAAGTACCTTGCATCCGGCGGCAGGGACGTGACGAGGCGAGACTCCATCCCTGGACCCCGTTAGGTTTAGCTAACCCTACTGGTGTAGGCCCCGCAATCTTGGGTGAGGGTGGCGATCGTTAAATGCCCCAACGGTCGGGATGATGACATGGCATTGCCTTGTCCCGGCGGCCAAGACGCACGTCCTCGGCGTGTTCGGCGAAGAGCCTTTGATTGCCACCGATAGGGCAAGGGCGGCTTCTGGTGTAAGCCTACCACGACCGGTTCCTTAGCCTCAAAGTGCGGTTGTTCAGCCGACATAGTTCACGTGTCCGTGTCTCACACCCCTATGTTAGTGACACCGATCCGAGATTTAGTTAGGCATGGTGACTGAACCTAGGCAGCTTGCCACTAGACCCGGCACCCCCCATGGTTTGCAGTAGCATGCGGTGCGCGCATATGCTCATTATAGCGCCGACTGGAGAACTCCTCGGGATCGTGAGCCAGTGCACCTTTCGTATCGACAGTAGACAGGCTGAGGCCGAGACTTGTTTCTCGTATAGGATCGTATCATCAGGTGGATTATTCCAGAGTAAGACCCTGAGATGGCATCCGAAGATTATGTGTGGATTTAAGCTATGTGCTCTCTTCTGTGTTTATATTCATATCTTGCATACATTTATGCTAGATGACCATGTATGTCGTATTGTACCCCGGTTGGGGATTCTTACTGAGTAATTCGTTACTCACCCTTATTTTTGTGGTTTTCCATAGGTAACCAAGGTGCGAGACTGGATGGCTGAAGGAGGGGCTGTGATCATGGAAACCAGCTGTCGAACTCTGAATTTTATCTATGATTCTTTATGTCTTATTTTTCCTCTGAATGCATGTAGTTGGGCATGGAGCCCTAGGTTGTTTTCTGAATGCTTTTCCGGATTCTAGCACTATTGTAATTTCTGGATGTTTTGAATGTTTTAAATAAATCTCTGATCAGAGTAAGTTTTGGAAATGTATTTGTCTTGGAACAGGTGCTTGGAAAGAGGGACAGGTTTCAGGAATCTATGTTGACTTTTAAATGGATGTTATGTGTTTTAGTTTTTACTTAGAATCCAAAACACCATTCTTGCATATTGACTTTTGTTTTGAATGCAGGCATTGAGGTAAAGACCTATTTTAGGACCCCATTCGGGTCGGGTCTTTACAGTTGGTATGAGAGCTCAGAGTCATAGATTCTGTAGACTGACTTTTTGTTGTAGGTCGTTTTTCCATGATCATCAGCACTCCGACAGTCATCAAGTACGCCTAAGTTTACAGTTTTAGAAAAGGGTTAAGAATTTACAATACTTTTCATCTAGTGTATGCCTTGTTTAGTGTTGTGGAGCGGAGACGAGCAGGTTCTGACTCGTTGTGGTTTGGGTCCAGAGCACCATCATGCCAACTTCCCGCAGTGTAAGAAGTATGATAGCAGATAGTCGGGGTATCCAAATAGATTCAGATACCGCTGGGACATCGTTCCAGAGGGAGGCGGAGATTAGACTCCCGTAGGCCACTTGTGGCCCAGTTGCTAGTTTTCCCCTAGAGAGAGGGTGTAGGTGATTTGCCCTGGAGTACCACTCCAGGAGAGGAGTTATCTATGGCTTTGCTTATGTTGATGATGGTGGAGCAGGTTCCAGTGTGGACTAGCCTGGGTAGTTCAAGTGTTGATCTTGAACCTTAGCAGATTGTTTGATTGCCCAGTGAGTAGCTGCGGAGTTGGTAGCCTTCGGGGAGGTTGCTGAGACATCTTTGTTCTCTTGTAAAGTGTTGTTGTTTTGCAGCAAGTAAGCCGGAACCCTGTTGTTAAGGGTGCAACGAGCAGTGTTCCCATCGGACTTGATCCGTTGGTGGTTTCCTCAGTTGTCTTGTAGAGTTGAGCACTCTTTGTTTGGTGAGCTCCTAGAGTAGACCTAGCTGCTGCATGTTGAGAGAGCCGGCCAGAGTTTGGTGGAGCATCTTGTGGAGATGCAAGAGTAGGCCGTAAGACTTCAGTTAGATGAGATGCCAAAGTCAGGGTTGTTTGAGTTTTGAGCCCTTGTATGCCTAGCCGTAGTTTTTGTCACTTGAGGTTGTGACCTTGCTGGCCCCATTTGTAGTAAGATGTGGATTTGGTTGTAGTGGCACTTAAGGTGCATTGGTTGGTGTGCTGCTTGGCACTAAGTCTGGTTCAGGCCTGAGTTTGGCACGAGTGGAACAGATGGTTCTATAACTCGTCCGGAGTTCTGTACTCCTTTGGATTCGTTTGTGGCAGTTGCACCTGTTTAGGTCGTGCAAGAGGGCTAGCTCAGTGGTAGTCGAAGGACTACAAGCGAAAGGATGTTCGTGAGGAGCCGGAGCCTCTTCCTAGTGTTACTGAGGTAAGAGTGCGTCAGCAGGTTGAAGGTTGATAAGTGTTAGTGCGTGTGAGTTTCACGCTAGTGCTAAGGCCAAGAGATCTATGTGGTTGGTAGTGCGGTCAACCACCTTCGAGTGCCTAAATCTAAGGAGAGTTGAGCATCGTAGATGCGAGTTTGGTCCAGCAGAGGGGCCATGAGTTGGATGCTTATGAGATGAGTTGGATGCTCATGAGGCGAGTTGGATGCCTATGAGATGAGTAGGATGCCTTATGAGAGGAGTTGGATGCCTTATGTGTAAAGCACACTTGGTAGAGTCTTGGTAAGGTAAGTTCGGTTTGGCATTGTTATTCTTTAGTAGAGCAAGGTTGCCACCGCTTTGAGTATCGTGTGGGATGGAACTTTTGGTGTTTTTTTGGTTGATTGCATCCCTGCCGGAAGTTAGTTGTTTCGTTTTTAGAAAGCGCCTGTTAGTCTTGGATCTCTGAAGGAAGGTTGGGAGTTGTGCACACAAGTGTGTTTTGTGTGGTTCGTTCTACTGGCGAGAGTTTCGAAACCATGTAGGGTTTGCATTGGAGAACTGGTGCTCAGTTCTTGGAGAAGTTGAACTCCAGGTGGATGTTGTAAGGCCTTAGTTGAGGTTGTAAGGATACCGTGCTCGTGGTCGGGTTGTTGCTTAGGCAAGTGTTGTTAAGTTGAACCTAAGATTGGATGGTGGAACCTCTTGTTGTTCATGGTTGGAGTTCAGATGGTACTGAACAAATGGTGGTTGTAGTGAAGCTACGTAGTTCATGACCGTAGTCGCTAAGAGTGTTGCTCGGAATCCTTACCCAGGGTGGAAGCTACGAAGTGGCTGACGCTTTGAGTAGAAGGATGACACATTCTGAAGCGTTTCTGGTCTTTTTGGTTTCGAGGTTCAGAGCAGGCCAGAATGGTTGTGATGCTGGAAAAAGGAGTTGATTGTTCAGGGAGTTGGCTGTTAGACCTTTAGACGACAATGTGTGTCGAGGGTTGCCGAAGAACCCTAGTGTGGAGAGCCTCACCAGAGCTCAGTCAGACCCAGGTAGTGAGTTCAGTTGGCAAGCCGGAGTCATGTAGGTTGTAGACTTCGGGTGAGTTGCCGGCAGATTTGGTAGGCTAGCAAGCTAGAGTTTGTTGGAGTAGAGTCTGGATTGGTTCTGGTGTGGTGGCAAGTTTGTGCTTGGTGTTGATCAAGGTGTGGTTTTGAGTTGCTAGAAGTTAGTTTTGCTCGTGGGGCTAGTGGTTCGTGCCCTGTTGGTTGTTTTCCATTTCCAGGATGTTGAGAGTTTCCCCTTTCGCATTTGGAGGTGAGTCCTGGCTAGTGTGTGGTTGGCGGTTCAGTTTGTGGTGGAACCCCCTGTTGTTGCCCCCGTGAGATTTTGATGTTGTTGCTTTAGCAGAGCAAGACATCGAGGGTGTGTGGAGCTCTCTGTCCTTCGGTTGTCCGCTTGTAAGAACCATTTCCTCATAGGAGTTGTCAGGTTACTCCCTTGGTCTTGGAGTTGATGGTAGTGGTGCTAGCAAGAGGGAAAAGTTTGTTGGCTGCTTGGAAGTAGTTGTTTGTCCAGTTAAGCGGACTCTTTAGTGGTGTTCAGGAAGTTGCAGTAGGGTTGTTCTGCCTCTTGTGAGTGTTGGGCCTAGCCAGCTAAGGTACTTTGTGTGTTTGACCTGGGAGTTGTTGCACCTTTTTAGTTGAGGAACCCCTTTGTATCAGTTGTGGGATGAGGTTGCACCATTGTGGCTGGATTAGGGTCTTGACCTTTTGAGGGATCCTTGCTGGTTAGTGTAGCTTGTGCTCTGCCAGCCATTGTTGGTATTCTTGTTCTTGGTAGTTGGTGTTAACTGGGTAGTGGCGTCCCGTTTGTGAAGTTTCGGTGGAAAGGTGCAATAAGCCTAAGCTAGAGGGTTAAGCCTGTATGTGTTATCGTTTGGACTTGTGAGATGTGTTTCATATTTGAAGCAAGCTTCGTTCCGTTGCTTGCATGGAGGTAAGTTCGGTTGAGGGAGCCCTCTGGGGCCCTGTTGATAGCAGGTTGACTTTTCCAGACAGTGATCTAGGTCGAGTTGGAGTTGAGTAGGTTGGCGTGGTTATGCAGTGTGCGGTTGGTTAAACTACCGAGTTCGTAGCACTCAAGTTGTTGGTTTGTAGGAGTCCGTGTTGAAGCTGGTAGCTGGTTGAGGTTGTTGTGTGAGTCCGGATGTTTGGCGGATTAGTTGTAGTAGCTAGAGCTCGCACCTCGCCCAGGTGGAGATGTCATTACTGTGGAGTAGTGGCATGGCAGTTTCAGGCTAGAGTTGTTGGCACCAGGGTGTGGCAACAAAGGTTATTCTAGGCAGTGCGTTGATGAACTGTGGTTTTGGAGAGCGTTGTTAAGAGGCTTATGAGCCGAGTGGAGTCCTGTAGTGTTTTCACCCTCTGACCGATGGTCTTTTGGGAGGAGTGAGCCAGATCCTTCAGAGCTTGTTGCGAGTTTATGTCTTTTCCAGTTGTTAAAGATTAATGGATGGTCTTATGTAGGGTTTTGAGGCTTTGTGGATGTGTTTGGGCATGGAGAGATGCAAAAGTAAAATAGTGAATTAATTGTGTAGCCTGTTGGGATGCGTGCCAGTTGAGCTATTAGGAGCTCTTGTTACTCTTTCCGCGACATATCTTGGTTAGCCTTGGATCTTTGGAGTTTTTGTGCTTTTGATTAAGAGAAGAGAAAATAGGGTTTTGGTTCTTCTTCTCCAAAAGCCCCTTGGCCGCCCAAGCATTTCTCCCTAGCTCCCAAGCCGAGTCCCTTCTCCTTAGCAGCCCCGAGGTTAGATCGTCGTTCCGGTAAGGTTCTTCGTCCTCTTCTTCTTCTTCTCCTTCTTCGATTGACACTCTTGCTGGCCGAGTGAAAAGAACTGTGTGTGTTTGTGTGTTTGGTTGCAGCTAGCCGAGAGAAGCCCAGCAGCCAGCAGCCAGATCGAGCCAAGCCCCATCGTCCCTCTGTGGCACGCACCAGTAGGCATTAGATCGCCCAGCAGCAGGCCCGTGGCCCGGTCGCACTCCCAGATCGCTTAGCAGCAGGCCCGTCGCCCGATCGCATGCCCAGATCGCCCAGCAGGCCCGTCGCAGCCGTTGCATGCCCAGATCGCCAGCTGCAACGCGTCGCTCGCCCGCGCGTCCGCATCGCTTCATTTACCCGCGCGCGCCCTGTCCATTCCTCATCTGCACACGGCGCCCGAGTGCCTTGTCTCGCCCGCAGCTCGCCCGCGCCCCAGCGCCGAGCCAACACGCCCAGCCGCCCAGCCTAGCACACCCAGCGTGCAGTTCTGCCGCCCATCAGCGCCCAGCAGCAGCCTCACCCGTGCAGCCTGTCCTTCCGCGCGTCAGCCGTGCCGCATGAGTTGCGCCTGAGCCGAGTCTTATTTATTTTATTATATTTAGGCCTATGGATTGTGATTATTATTCTGTTTGTTAGGTTCTTGTTAGCTAGCTCGGGTTTGATCGCAGCTTAAGATTCTTGTGTGTAGTTGCCTTCTGACCAGGTAAGGATTTCTTACCAGAGTTGTGTTGGCCCTGCGATATTATATGTGATTGCTGTTTCCATGCTTATTTGTGTTTATCAGCATGTTTAGTGATAGGTGCTCTACTCTGAATTCCCGACTGGCATGATTTCTTATGCTGTTTCTCATGTTAGTCCATGCTAGGTTGTTTCGTTCTGGCATGCTCGTTATCTGTTCTTGCTTCGTAGTATCATGCAAGGTTCGTTGTATCTATTGAGAGCGTATTGGATTGTTTGTTGTTGATGTTATAGTTTAGAGTTCAGATAGGTAGCATCATCCGGGCCAGGATGCATAAAGTACCTTGCATCCACGGCAGGGACGTACGAGGCAGTACTCCGTCCCTGGACCCCGTTAGGGTTTAGCTAACCCTACCGTTAGGCCCTGCAATCTTGGGTGAGGGTGGCAGACTGTTAAATGCCGGAACGGTCGGGATGATGACATGGCATTGCCTTGTCCCCGAAAGCCGGCACGTCCTCAGCGTGTTCGGCAGTAGCCCTTGATTGCCACTTGATAGGGCAAGGACGACTTCCTGGTGTAAGCCTACCACGACAAGTTCCTTAGCCTCAGGTGCGGTGGTTCAGGCTGACATAGTTCACGTGCCCAGGTCTCACACCCCTATGTCAATGACACCGATCCAGAGATTTAGTTAGGCATGGTGACTGAACCTGGGCAGCTTGCCTGTAAAGACCCGACCCAAAAGGGGCTCTAAATAGGCCTTTACCCCAATGCATGCATTCAAAGGAAAGGATAATATGCAAATAAGTTTTGATTCCCAATTAAAACAAAACAATCAAGGTTCAATCAGAAATCAATATAGTTTTTTGAAAACTCGTCCCTGTCTCCAAGCACTGTTTCAAGGCAAATACATTTCCAAAACGTACACTCGATCGAGAGATTTATTAAAACATTTGAAACATCCTCAAATTCAATAAAGCGGGAATCCACAAAATCATTGAGAGAAAACATCCTAGGGCTCGTGTCCCGGCTACATACATTCGGGGAAAATGAAAGACAAGAGTCATAGAAATAAAAAGTCGAGACGACAAAGACGCGTTCCCATGATCATAGCTCCTCCTTCACCATCCCGCCTCGCGCCATGGTTACTGAAAGATAAGTAAGGGTGAGTAACGAATTACTCAAGAAGAATCCCCAACCAGGGGTACAATACGATGCACATGGTCATCTAGATGAGTGTATGCAAGCTATGAACATAAACACATAATAGAGCACATAGCTTAAGTCCACACTTGGACCTCGGATGCCAACTCGTGGTCTTAGTCGGAATAATCCACACCACACAATACGCCCTATACGAGAACCAAGTCTCGGCCTCGGCACATCTACTCGTCGATACACGAAAGGTGCACTAGCTCAAGATCCCGAGGAGCTCTCGGTGGCGTATTTGTAATGAGCGTAAGCATGCACCGCGTGCTACCGCGAACTATGGGGGTGGGTCTAGTGGCAAGTCGCCCATGTCCGATCCACCACGCCTAACTAAATCTCCGGATCGGTGTCACCGACATAGGGTGTGAGACACTGGACACGTGAACTATGTCACTGAACCACCGCACTGAGGCTAAGGAACCGGTCGTGGTAGGCTTACACCAGAAGCGGTCCTTGCCCTAACAGTGGCAATCAAGGGCTACGGCCGAACACGCCGAGGACGTGCCGACCGTCGGGACGAGGCAATGCCAAGTCATCATCCCGACCGTTGGGGCATTTAACGATCGCCACCCTCACCCAAGATTGCGAGGGCCTACCTGGTCGGGTTAGCTAAACCCTAACGGGGTCGTGGGCGGAGAATCGTCTCGACGCCCCCGCCATGGATGCAAGATACTTTATGCATCGTGCCGGATGATGCTACCTACCTACACTTTAACCTATCATATCAATAACATACAATCCAATACAATCCAAAACGTGCTCAACAGATACAACGAACCTAGCATGGTACTACGAAGCAAGAACAGATATGAGCATGCTAGAACGGAACAACCTAGCATGGGCTAACATGAGAGAACAACATACGAAGTCATGCTAGTCGAGAATTGCAAGCAGAGCACCTAAACTATACATGCTGATAATCACAAACAAACATACAAACAACAATCACATAGAACATCGCAGGGTCCACACAACTCCGGTAAGAAATCCTTACCTGGCCGGGAGGCAACTACACACAAAAATCCTAAGCTGCGATCGATCCCGAGCTAGCTAACGAGAACCTAACAAACACAATAATAATCACAATCCATAGGCCTAAACATAATAAAATAAACAAGGCTTGGCTCGAATAACTCACGCGCGCGCTGGCGACACACGCGGACGGGCAGACAAAGATGGCGAAGTGGCGGGCTGGCGCTGATGGGCGCTGATGGGCGGCAGGGGTCGGGCGCTGGGCGCTGACAGGCGCAGATGGGCGGCAGAGCTGGGCGCACGCGCGCGCGCGGACGGCCGGCTGGCGCAGGCGCACGGGCGCGGACAAGCTGGAAGCGGACGGACACGCGCGAGCGCTGGCCGCGCGGCGACGGGCGCTGGCTGCGCGACGACGGGCGCGTGGCTGCGACAACGAACGCTGGCTGCGACGACGACGGCGCGCTGGCCGACGAGCGCTCGACGACGTCGCTCTTCGCGCCGCAGGGCTCGGCACAGCGCGATCCGCTGGGCGAGATCTGGCCGCGACGGGGCTGCTCGGGCGTCATTGGCCGCGATAGGCCGGCCGCTCGAAGGTCATCTGGCCGCGATAGGCTGCTCGAAAGCGTCGCCTCGGGCTGCGAGCGACAGCCGCTCGATGGCACTGCGCAGGGGCGATGGAGCGGGCGACTCGGGCGATTCGGGCTTTCGCTGGTGCGATCTGGCCGGGTGGGGTGCGCGACGGTGGGGTTGCTTTGGTTGGGGCTCCTCTCTCAGCCGCAAACAAACATACACACACAACCACACTCTTCTATTTACATTCGGCCAGCAAGAACTCAAATCGGAGAAGACGAAGAGACGAAGAAACTTACCCGGAAAGACGATCGAACCACGGGGCTGCAAAGGGGATGAAAATCGGCTTGGAGCTTGGGAGGGAAAGCTTGTGCGGCCAAGAGGTGATTTGGAGAAGAAGATGGAATAAACCTAATTTCTTTTCATTTAACCAAAAACACAAAACTCCAAAGATCCAAGGGTATCTAAGATATGACGCGGAAAGAGTAACAAGAGCTCTCCATAGCTCAACTCGCACGCATCCTCACAGGCTTTTCGGAGGCCCGGGTTCGAATCCCAGCTGCAACACAAATTCCTTTATTTTTACTTTTGCATCTACCCATGCTCAAACCAAACCACAAAGCCTCAAAAACCTTCATAAATCCATCCAATAATTTTAGCAACTGGAAAAAGATATAAATGGCTCCCGACGGCCCGACCAAATTACTAAAATACCCCTAGGGCATACCGGAAGACGGGACGAAAACACGGGCCGTTACAATATTCCTCCTTTTTATGACTTTCGTCCTCGAAAGTCCTTAAGACTCGAAAACAAAGACAGATATCGCAATCTCATCCCGTGTTCCCGCTCACAAGCGGCCTCCTCGTAACTCGACTCCTCCACCGAACTTTCACCAAACGGATCCCACGATTATGCAACGTCTACGTCTCAAAGACCAGAATACTCACAGCTTCCCTTGAAGTTCAAACCTCAATCGGCTACAAAGGCTCAAAGTCCACAATGAGCAATGGGTCCGACACATACCGCCTCACACCGATACATGAGAACACCGCACGGTACCGACAATGAGAAAAAGCTAACCAATATGCAACTCGCCAATCCTCTCGAGAATCTCAAATGGTTCAACAACGGGGAGACTCCACTTCTCCCGCTTACCAAACCTCAACACAACTCACAACGGCACAACCTTAAAAGCACGTGACCGCCCAACCTCAAACTCTAAAACTCGACGCCGAACATCGGTGAAACTTTCATGCTCGCTCTGAAGCTAACCACAAACGAGCTCAACCTCCCGCACAACACCTCTGGTCAAGCTGCAGCAACACGGGACCCAAAACAACACCGACGGCCACCAACCTTTCCTCACAAAGACTAGAGACTCGCAACACTTACCATACAATGCCTCAATGGAACCACAAGAATCGATCACGAGAAGCGCTACCCAAGGCAACCTCCTAAAACCACACTGGTCTCCATTGCGCTAATCACGGAAACACCAACTCGCAACAAGCTCCGAAGGATCGGCCCACTCCTCCCAAAAGACCATCGGACAAAAGGGTGAAAACACTACTGAAACGCACTCGGCTCATAAGCCTCTAAGACACTCTCCTGAATCACGGTTCACCCACGCACTGCCTAGAACAAACCTTTGTTGCCACACCCTAATGGCAACATCTCCAACCTGAAACTGACATGCCTCTACTCCATAGAAATGGCATCTGCACACCAACCGTGGTGCGAGCTCTAGCTACTGAAGTCAATACTCCAAAAATCCGAACTCACACAACAACCTCAACTAGCCGACGGCTCCCACACGAAACTTACAATTCAACAACTTGAGTGCTACGAACTAGGAAGCTCAAACAACTACAACTGCATAGCTATGCCAATCCACTCATCTCTAGCTCGACTCAAATCACTAGCTGGGCAAGACAACTTGCAAACAACCAGGCCCCAGAGGGCTCCATCCACTAAACTTACCTCCATGCAAACAACGGAACAAAGCTCGCCTCAAATATGAAACACATCTCACAAGTCCAAACGATAACACATACAGGCTAACCCTCAAGCTTAGGCTTAATGCACCTTCCCACCGAAACTTCATAACGGAACTCCACTACCTGGTCAACACCAACTACCAAGAACAAGAATACCAACAATGGCTGGCAGAGTGCAAGCTACACTAGCCAACAAGGATCCTCGATAAGTCCGGACCTAATCCAGCCACAATGGTGCAACCTCAACCCACAATCGATACAAAGGAGATCTTCCACTACAAAGGTGCAACATCTTCCATGCCAACACACAAAATCTTAACCAACTAGGCCAAACACTCATAAGAGGCAGGACAACCTTTACTGCAGCCTCTAGAACACCCTCCAAGAATCCGCTTAACTGGACAAACGACTACTTCCAAGCAGCCAACAAACTTTTCCTTCAAGCTAGCGCTTCCACCATTAACTCCAAGACCAAGGGAGTAACCTGACAACTCCCGAAGGAAACGGCTCCTACAAGCGGACAACCAACGGACAGAGAACTCCACATACGCTCACTGTCTTGCTCCACGAGCAACAACATCTAATCTCACGGGGCACAACAAGGGTCCAACTCGGATGAACCTCCAAATGCCAAACGGGGCAACTCAACATCACGGAAACAGGAAAAACAACCAACATGGCACAAACCACTCGCCCCACGAGCAAAACTAAACTCTAGCAACTTCAATCCACACTTGGTCAACACCAAGCATCAACTTGCCACCACACCGAAACCACTCCGGACTTTACTCCAAATAAACACTAGCTTGCTAGTCTACCAAGACTGCTAGCAACTCCACCGAGGCTACAAACTACACGCCTCCAGCTAGCCAACTGAAACTCACTAGCTGGGCCTGACTGAGCTCTGGAGAGGCTCTCCACAACCTAGGGCTCTTCGACAACCCTCGACACACACTGTCGTCTAACGGTCTAACAACCAACTACCTGAACAAACAACTCCAATTTCCAAAGCATCCCAACCATCTTTGGCCAACTCCAACTCCTTGGGAACCTAGAGGACCCAAACGCTACTGAGAACGCGTCATCCTCCTACTCAAAGCATCGGCCACAACATAACTTCTACCCAAGGAAGGATCCGAACAACTCTCTTAGCCATGCCGATCAGAAACCACGCGGCTTAGCTACCACCGCTCTTGTTCAGTTTCCAACCGAACTCCAACCAACGATCAACAAGAAGATCCGCCAACCAAGCTTAGGCCCAACTTAACAAATCTTGCCTAAGCAACAACTTGATACCACGAGCACTGTATCCTTACCACCTCAACCCAAGCCTTACAACAACCACCTGGAGTCCAACTTCTCAAGGCACTGAGCACGAGATCTCCAAAGCAAACCCTACATGGATCTGAAACTCTCGCCACGGAACGAACCACACAAAACACACTTGTGTGCACAACTCCCAACCTTCCTTTAGAGATCCAAGACTAACAAGAGCTTTTCCACAAAGCAACGATAACTCGGCGGCAGCGATACAAACAATCCAAGGAACACCAAAAGTTCCATCTTCACACGATACTCAAAGCGTTGGCAACCTTGCTCTGCTAAAACATAACGACGCCAAACCGAACTTACTTTATACCAAGACTCTACCAAGTGCGCTTACACATAAGGCGTCCTACTCATCTCATAGGCATCCAACTCATCTCATAAGCATCCAACTCATCTCACGGGCATCCAACTCATGGTTCCCCTGCTGGACCGAACTCGCATCTACAATGCTCACTCAACTCAGGTTTAGGCACCCGAAGGTAGTGGACCGCACTACCAACCACAAAGATCTCTTAGCCTTAGCACTAGCGTGAGACTCACACGCACTAACACTTACCACCACCGCCAACCTCGACGACTTACTCGACCCCCAGTAACACTGGGAAGAGGCTCCAGCTCCTCTCGAACATCCTTTCACTTGTGGTCCTTCAACTACCACTGAACTAGCCCTCTTGCACGACCTAAACAAGTGCATTTTCCATAAATGGATTCAATGGCTAAAGAAGTGTGCTGAACTCCGGACGGCATAGAACCATCTGCTATGCCAAGCCAAACTCAAGCCTGAACCAGACTTAGTGCCAAAGTGGCACACCAACCAATGCACCTCAAGTGCTACTACTACCAAATCCACATCTGAGGAAGCGGGGCTGTTAAACAACAACAGCTCGCAAGGGGCAAAGATGACCCTTCATCCGCCTCAAGCCACTAACACGGCAACTTGCCAAACAATCGGGCGATCGTGGAGACTCGCTAGACCACCTCTCACAAGGGATTTCCACCACCATCCGATGAACCAAATAAAGACAGAACGGCACACCTCGGCCTTTGAGCAATGCAGGGGCATCCCACACACGGATGCTAAACTCAAACTGGCCATCTACCTTACTACTAGCAAAGAGGGACTTACTAAAACATCGAGCTCTACACAGGCATCCATTTGCCAACCCGGGCTTCTCCAACAACGCCAACAAACTCATCTGAATAAACTGCTGATCATGCCCTCCCAGAACCTCCGGGGCTACAAGAGCTACTGGGGAAAATCTTTGAAACAAACAAACTGTCATTTGGGCTAATCGTGTGCTCGGGACTCCTCACTACGCGCTACAAAGCTGCGCACTGGGTCTCCGCTCTCGATAGCAAAAGAGACCGCCATCAAATCTCTCATGGCTGGAGCACACTCTGCTCAAGGAGTCTCACTCTGAGGCGCTGCTAGCCTCTACCCCCTCCTCTAGGCAACTCAACTGCCGGGGCCAAATCTGGCATGCGGGCCTAACAACCCTGGGCGCGGCCTCAACATCAACATGATCTGTCCAACTCCTCGGTCGGACATGCCAAGCGCCCTGCTCCTCAAGGTGCGATCAACATACTGGCAATCTGCACGAAGCACCACCACCCTCTCACTAGGGGAAAAGCAGCAACTAGGCCACAAATGGCCAACGGGAGTCTAAGCTCGCCTCCCTGCGAACGATGTTCCGGGGCATCGAATCTATCTGGATACCTCAACAAGCCGCCAAACAAATCGCTGCATCGATCAAGCTGGAAAGTTGGCATGATGGCTCACTAAGCCCAAACCAACAACGAGTCGAAACCTTTCGTCTCCGCTCCACAACACTACACAAGGCATACACTAGATGAAAGGTATTGTAAATTCTTAACCCTTTTCTAAAAGCAGAAAACTTAGGCGTGCACTGATGACCTGCTTGAGTGCTAGGTGATCATGGGAAAGACGACCTACAACAAAAGGTCGGTCTACAAAGTCTATGACTCGAGCTCGATACCAATCAGAAAGACCCGACCCAAAAGGGGCTCTAAATAGGCCTTTACCCCAATGCATGCATTCAAAGGAAAGGATAATATGCAAATAAGTTTTGATTCCCAATTAAAACAAAACAATCAAGGTTCAATCGAGAAATCAATATAGTTTGTTTGAAACACGCCCCTGTCTCCAAGCACTGTTTCAAGGCAAATACATTTCCAAAACGTACACTCGATCAGAGATTTATTAAAACATTTGAAACATCCTCAAATTCAATAAAGCGGGAATCCACAAAATCATTCGAGAAAACATCCTAGCTCTCGTGCGCTACATGCATTCGGGGAAAATGAAAGACAAGAGTCATAGAAATAAAAAGTCGAGACGGCAACAAAGACGTTCCCATGATCATAGCTCCTCCTTCACCATCCCGCCTCGCGCCATGGTTACCGAAAGATAAGTAAGGGTGAGTAACGAATTACTCAAGAAGAATCCCCAACCGGGGTACAATACGATGCACATGGTCATCTAGATGAGTGTATGCAAGCTATGAACATAAACACATAATAGAGCACATAGCTTAAGTCCACACTTGGACCTCGGATGCCAACTCGTGGTCTTAGTCGGAATAATCCACACCACACAATACGCCCTATACGAGAACCAAGTCTCGGCCTCACTGTCTCATCGCCGACACGTAAAGGTGCACTAGCTCAAGATCCCGAGGAGCTCTCCGGGCCGGCGTTGTAATGAGCGTAAGCATGCACCGCGTGCTCTGCGCGACTATGAGGGGTGCGGGTCTAGTGGCAAGTTGCCCATGTCCGATCACCACGCCTAACTAAATCTCGGATCGGTGTCACCGACATAGGGGTGTGAGACACGGACACGTGAACTATGTCACTGAACCACCGCACCGAGGCTAAGGAACCGGTCGTGGTAGGCTTACACCGAAGCGGTCCTTGCCCTAACAGTGGCAATCAAGGGCTACGGCCGAACACGCCGAGGACGCGTGCCGATCGTCGGGGACGAGGCAATGCCAAGTCATCATCCCGACCGCTGGGGCATTTAACGATCCGCCACCCTCACCCAAGATTGCAGGGCCTACCGGTCGGGTTAGCTAAACCCTAACGGGTCCAGTGGACGGAGAATCGTCTCGACGTCCCCGCCATGGATGCAAGATACTTTATGCATCGTGCCCGGATGATGCTACCTACCTACACTTTAACCTATCATATCAATAACATACAATCCAATACAATCCAAAACGTGCTCAACAGATACAACGAACCTAGCATGGTACTACGAAGCAAGAGCAGATATGAGCATGCTAGAACGGAACAACCTAGCATGGGCTAACATGAGAGAACAACATACGAAGTCATGCTAGTCGAATTGAACAGAGCACCTAAACTATACATACATGCGATAATCACAAACAAACATACAAACAACAATCACATAGAACATCGCAGGGTCCACACAACTCGGTGAAGAAATCCTTACACGCCGGGAGGCAACTACACACAAAAATCCTAAGCCGCGATCGATCCCGAGCTAGCTAACGAGAACCTAACAAACACAATAATAATCACAATCCATAGGCCTAAACATAATAAAATAAACAAGGCTTGGCTCGGGAGTAACTCACGCGCGCGCTACCGACACGCTGGACGGGCAGATAAAGCATGGCGAGGTCATTGATGGGCGCTGATGGGCGGTGGGCGGGCGGCGCGCGCCGACAGCGCAGATGGGTGGCAGAGCTGGCGCACGCGCGCGCATGACGGGCGGCCGCCGGGCGCAGCGCACGGCGCGCGACAAGCCGGAAGCGGACGGACACGCGCGAAGCGCTGGCCGCGACGCGCGCGCGCGGCGCGCGACAATGGGCGCGGGCCGCGACGACGGCGCTGCGCGCGCGGCCGACGAGCGCTCGACGCGCGATTTCTTCCGCCGCAGGGCTCGGCAGGCGATCTGGCTGGCGAGATCTGGCCGCGGCAGCAGGCTGCTCGGGCGTCTCTTTGGCCGCGAGATGTGGGCCGTCTCGAGCGTCATTGGCCGCGGCAGGCTGTCTCGAGCGTCTCGCCTCGGCTGCCGAGCGACAAGCCGCTCGATGGCACCGCAGGGGCGATGGAGCCGGGCGACTCCGGCGATCTGGGCTTGCTGGTGCGATCCGCCTACTGGGGGCCGCGACGGTGGAAATTTCTTGGTCGGGGCTCCTCTCGCAGGCCGCAAACAAACATACACACACAACCACACTCTTCTATTTACATTCGGCCGCAAGAACTCAAATCGGAGAAGACGGCGAAGAGACGAAGAAACTTACCCGGAAAGACGATCGAACCACGGGCCGCAAAGGGGATGAAAATCGGCTTGGAGCTTGGGAGGGGAAAGCTTGTGCGGCCAAGAGGTGATTTGGAGAAGAAGATGGAATAAACCTAATTTCTTTTCATTTAACCAAAAACACAAAACTCCAAAGATCCAAGGGTATCTAAGATATGACGCTGAAAGAGTAACAAGAGCTCTCCATAGCTCAATCGCACGCATCCTCACGAGCTTTTCCGAGGCCTGGTTCGAATCCCAGTGCAACACAAATTCCTTTATTTTTACTTTTGCATCTACCCATGCTCAAACCAAACCACAAAGCCTCAAAAACCTTCATAAATCCATCCAATAATTTTAGCAATCGAAAAAGATATAAACGGCCCTGACGGCCCGACCAAATTACTAAAATACCCCTAGGGCATACCTGGAAGACTGGGACGAAAACCTGGGCCGTTACAATATTCCCTCCTTTTTATGACTTTCGTCCTCGAAAGTCCTTAAGACTGAAACAGCACAGGATACTGCAATCTCATCCCGTCTTCCCCGCTCACAAGCGGCCTCCTCAGAACTCTGACTCCTCCACTGAACTTTCACCAAACGGATCCCACGATTATGCAACGTCTACGTCTCAAAGACCAGAATACTCACAGGCTTCCCCTTGAAGTTCAAACCTCAATCAGCTACAAAGGCTCAAAGTCCACAATGAGCAATGGGTCCGACACATACTGCCTCACACCGATACATGAGAACACTGCACACGGCTGACAATGACAGAAAAAGCTAACCAATATGCAACTCTGCCAATCCTCTCGAGAATCTCAAATGGTTCAACAACAGGAGACTCCACTTCTCCCGCTTACCAAACCTCAACACAACTCACAACGGCACAACCTTAAAAGCACGCACTGTCCAACCTCAAACTCTAAAACTCGACGCCGAACATCGGCGAAACTTTCATGCCTGCTCTGAGCTAACCACAAACGAGCTCAACCTCCTGCACAACACCTCTGGTCAACTGCAGCAACACAGGACCCAAAACAACACTGACGGCCACCAACCTTTCCTCACAAAGACTAGAGACTCGCAACACTTACCATACAATGCCTCAATGGAACCACAAGAACCGATCACGAGAATCTGCTACCCAAGGCAACCTCCTAAAACCACACTGGTCTCCCCCGCCGCTAATCACGGAAACACCAACTCGCAACAAGCTCGAAGGATCTCGCCTACTCCTCCCAAAAGACCATCGGACAAAAAGGGTGAAAACACTACAGAATCGCACTCGGCTCATAAGCCTCTAAGACACTCTCTCTGAATCACGGTTCACCCACGACCGCCTAGAACAAACCTTTGTTGCCACACCCTAATGGCAACATCTCCAACTCAAATCGACATGCCTCTACTCCATAGAAATGGCATCGCACACCAACCGTGGTGCGAGCTCTAGCATCAAGTCAATACTCCAAAAATCCGAACTCACACAACAACCTCAACTAGCTGACAGCCTCCCACACGAAACTTACAATTCAACAACTTGAGTGCTACGAACTAGGAAGCTCAAACAACTACAACAATCGCATAGCTATGCCAATCCACTCATCTCTAGCTCGACTCAAATCACTAGGTGGGCAAGACAACTTGCAAACAACCCAGGCCCAGAGGGCTCCATCCACTAAACTTACCTCCATGCAAACAACGGAACAAAGCTCGCCTCAAATATGAAACACATCTCACAAGTCCAAACGATAACACATACAAAGCTAACCCTCAAGCTTAGGCTTAATGCACCTTCCCACCGAAACTTCATAACGGAACTCCACTACCGGTCAACACCAACTACCAAGAACAAGAATACCAACAATGGTGGGCAGAGTGCAAGCTACACTAGCCAGCAAGGATCCTCGATAAGTCCGGACCCTAATCCACCCACAATGGTGCAACCTCAACCCACAATCGATACAAAGGAGATCTTCCACTACAAAGGTGCAACATCTTCCATGCCAACACACAAAATCTTAACCAACTAGGCCAAACACTCATAAGAGGCGGGACAACCTTTTCTGTGCCCTCTAGAACACCCTCCAAGAATCCGCTTAAGCTGGACAAACGACTACTTCCAAGCACCAACAAACTTTTCCTTCAAGCTAGCGCTTCCACCATTAACTCCAAGACCAAGGGAGTAACTCGACAACTCCCCGAAGGAAACGGCTCCTACAAGCGGACAACCAACGGACAGAGAACTCCACATACGCCACCTGTCTTGCTCCACCAGAGCAACAACATCTAATCTCACGGGGCACAACAAGGGTCCAACTCGATGAACCTCCAAATGCCAAACGGGGCAACTCAACATCCCGGAAACAGGAAAAACAACCAACATGGCACAAACCACTCGCCCCACGAGCAAAACTAAACTCTAGCAACTTCAATCCACACTTGGTCAACACCAAGCATCAACTTGCCACCACACCGAAACCACTCCGGACTTTACTCCAAATAAACACTAGCTTGCTAGTCTACCAAGATCGCTAGCAACTCCACCGAGGCTACAAACTACACGCCTCCCTCCGGCTAGCCAATCTGAAACTCACTAGCTGGGCCTGACTGAGCTCGGAGAGGCTCTCCACAACCTAGGGTTCTTCGACAACCCTCGACACACCTTTGTCGCCTAACGGTCTAACAACCAACTACACGAACAAACAACTCCAATTTCCGGCATCCCAACCATGTGGCCAACTCCAACTCCTTGGGAACCTAGAGGACCCAAACGCTGCACGCGTCATCCTCCTACTCAAAGCATCGGCCACAACATAACTTCTACCCAAGGAAGGATCCGAACAACTCTCTTAGCCATGCCGATCGAAACCACGCGGCTTAGCTACCATCGCTCTTGTTCGGTTTCCAACCGAACTCCAACCAACGATCAACAAGAAGATCCGCCAACCAAGCTTAGGCCCAACTTAACAAATCTTGCCTAAGCAACAACTTGATACCACGAGCAATCGTATCCTTACCACCTCAACCCAAGCCTTACAACAACCACCGAGTCCAACTTCTCAAGGCACCGAGCACGAGATCTCCAAAGCAAACCCTACATGGATCTCAAACTCTCGCCACGGAACGAACCACACAAAACACACTTGTGTGCACAACTCCCAACCTTCCTTTAGAGATCCAAGACTAACAAGAGCTTTTCCACAAAGCAACGATAACTCCCGGCAAATGATACAAACAATCCAAGGAACACCAAAAGTTCCATCTTCACACGATACTCAAAGCGGTGGCAACCTTGCTCTGCTAAAACATAACGACGCCAAACCGAACTTACTTTATACCAAGACTCTACCAAGTGCGCTTACACATAAGGCGTCCTACTCATCTCATAGGCATCCAACTCATCTCATAAGCATCCAACTCATCTCACGGGCATCCAACTCATGGTTCCCTGCTTTGGACCGAACTCGCATCTACAATGCTCACTCAACTCGAGTTTAGGCACCGAAGGTAGTGGACCGCACTACCAACCACAAAGATCTCTTAGCCTTAGCACTAGCGTGAGACTCACACGCACTAACACTTACCACCGCCAACCTCGCCGACTTACTCGACCCCCAAGAACACACGGGAAGAGGCTCCACTCCTCTCGAACATCCTTTCACTTGTGGTCCTTCAACTACCACCGAACTAGCCCTCTTGCACGACCTAAACAAGTGCATTTTCCATAAATGGATTCAATGGCTAAAGAAGTGTCTTTGAACTCCGGACGGCATAGAACCATCTGCTATGCCAAGCCAAACTCAAGCTGAACTGGACTTAGTGCCAAAGTGGCACACCAACCAATGCACCTCAAGTGCTACTACTACCAAATCCACATCCGAGGAAGCGGGTGTTAAACAACAACAAGGCTCGCAAGGGGGCAAAGATGACCCTTCATCCGCCTCAAGCCACTAACACGGCAACTTGCCAAACAATCGGGCGATGGTGGAGACTCGCTAGACCACCTCTCACAAGGGATTTCCACCACCATCCGATGAACCAAACAAAGACAGAGGCGGCACACCTCGGCCTTTGAGCAGCGGGGCATCCCACACACGGATGCTAAACTCAAACTGGCCATCTACCTTACTACTAGCAGTGAGGACTTACTAAAACATCGAGCTCTACAGGCATCCATTTGCCAACCCGGGCTTCTCCAACAACGCCAACAAACTCATCCGAATAAACTGCTGATCATGCCCTCCGAGAACCTCCGGGGCTACAAGAGCTACGGGGAAAAAATTGAAACAAACTCGTCATTTGGGCTAAGCGTGCCGGGACTCCTCACTACGCGCTACAAAGCTGCGCTGGGTCTCCGCTCTCGATAGCAAAAGACACGCCATCAAATCTCTCATGGCTGGAGCACACTCTGCTCAAGGAGTCTCACTCGAGGCGCTGCTAGCCTCTACCCCTCCTCTAGGCAACTCAACTGCGGGGCAAACGGCATGCGGGCCTAACAACCCGGGCGCGGCCTCAACATCAACATGATCTGCCCAACTCCTCGGTCGGACATGCCAAGCGCCCGCTCCTCAAGGTGCGATCAACATACCGGCAATCTGCACGAAGCACCACCACCCTCTCACTAGGGGAAAAGCGACAACTAGGCCACAAATGGCCAACGGGAGTCTAAGCTCGCCTCCCCTCGAACGATGTTCCGGGGCATCCGAATCTATCTGGATACCTCAACAAGCCGCCAAACAAATCGCTGCTGATCGCTGAAAGTTGGCATGATGGCTCACTAAGCCCAAACCAACAACGAGTCGAGAAACGCCGCTCGTCTCCGCTCCACAACACTACACAAGGCATACACTAGATGAAAGGTATTGTAAATTCTTAACCCTTTTCTAAAAAGCAGAAAACTTAGGCGCACTGATGGTGCTTGAGTGCGGTGATCATGGGAAAGACGACCTACAACAAAAGGTCAGTCTACAAAGTCTATGACTCTGAGCTCTGATACCAACTGTAAAGACCCGACCCAAAAGGGGCTCTAAATAGGCCTTTACCCCAATGCATGCATTCAAAGGAAAGGATAATATGCAATAAGTTTTTTGATTCCCAATTAAAACAAAACAATCAAGGTTCAATCAGAAATCAATATAGTTTGCTGAAACCTGTCCCTGTCTCCAAGCACCTGTTTCAAGGCAAATACATTTCCAAAACGTACACTCTGATCAGAGATTTATTAAAACATTTGAAACATCCTCAAATTCAATAAAGCGGGAATCCACAAAATCATTCAGAAAACATCCTAGGGCTCCGTGCCCGCTACATGCATTCAGGGGAAAATGAAAGACAAGAGTCATAGAAATAAAAAGTCAGAGACGACAGCACGTTCCCATGATCATAGCTCCTCCTTCACCATCCCGCCTCGCGCCATGGTTACACGAGAAGATAAGTAAGGGTGAGTAACGAATTACTCAGTAAGAATCCCCAACCGGGGTACAATACGATGCACATGGTCATCTAGATGAGTGTATGCAAGCTATGAACATAAACACATAATAGAGCACATAGCTTAAGTCCACACTTGGACCTCGGATGCCAACTCAGGGTCTTAGTCCGGAATAATCCACACCACACAATACGCCCTATACGAGAACCAAGTCTCGGCCTCAGCCTGTCTTCATCGCCGATCACGAAAGGTGCACTAGCTCAAGATCCCGAGGAGCTCTCCCGGCGCCAGTAATGAGCGTAAGCATGCACCGCGTGCTCTGCGCAGACTATGAGGGGTGCGGGTCTAGTGGCAAGCCGCCCATGTCCACCACCACGCCTAACTAAATCTACGGATCGGTGTCACCGACATAGGGGTGTGAGACCGGACACGTGAACTATGTCACCTGAACCACCGCACTTTGAGGCTAAGGAACCGGTCGTGGTAGGCTTACACCAGAAGCGGTCCTTGCCCTAACAGTGGCAATCAAGGGCTACGGCGAACACGCCGAGGCGTGCCGCCGATCTATCGGGGACGAGGCAATGCCAAGTCATCATCCCGACCGTTGGGGCATTTAACGACCGCCACCCTCACCCAAGATTGCGGGGCCTACCGTCGGGTTAGCTAAACCCTAACGGGGTCGGGGACGGAGAATCGTCTCGACGTCCCTGCCATGGATGCAAGATACTTTATGCATCAGGCCCGGATGATGCTACCTACCTACACTTTAACCTATCATATCAATAACATACAATCCAATACAATCCAAAACGTGCTCAACAGATACAACGAACCTAGCATGGTACTACGAAGCAAGAACAGATATGAGCATGCTAGAACGGAACAACCTAGCATGGGCTAACATGAGAGAACAACATACGAAGTCATGCTAGTCGTGAATTGCAAGCAGAGCACCTAAACTATACATGCCTGATAATCACAAACAAACATACAAACAACAATCACATAGAACATCGCAGGTCCACACAACTCGGTAAGAAATCCTTACGGCCGGGAGGCAACTACACACAAAAATCCTAAGTCGCGATCGATCCCGAGCTAGCTAACGAGAACCTAACAAACACAATAATAATCACAATCCATAGGCCTAAACATAATAAAATAAACAAGGCTTGGCTCGGGAGTAACTCACGCGGCGCGGCTGACACGCGGACGGGCAGACAGCATGGCGAGGCTGCCGATGGGCGCGCGATGGGCGGCAGGGTCGGGCGCTGGGCGCCGAGCAGCGCAGATGGGTGGCAGAGCTGGCGCGCGCGCTGCGCGACGGCCGGCCGGGCGCGCGCAGCGCACGGGCGCGACAAGCCGGAAGCGGACGGACACGCGCGAGCGCTGGGCGCGACGACGACGGCGCTTGGCTGCGACAATGGGCGCTGCGGCGACGACGGGCGCGCTGGGCGACGAGCGTCTCGACGCGCGATTCTCGCCGCGCAGGGGCTCGGCAGCGCGACTGGCTGGCGAGATCTGGCCGCGACGGGGGCTGTCTCGGGCGTCTTTGTCTGCCGCGGCAGGGCCGCTCGAAGCGTCATTGGCCGCGACAGGGGCTGCTCGAGCGTCGCGCTCTCGGCCGCTGAGCGACACAGCCGCTCGATGGCACTGCAGGGGCGATGGAGTGGCGACTCCGGCGATCTGGGCTTCTTCTTTGGTGCGATCCGCCGGTACTGGGGCCGCGACGGTGGAAATTTCTTGGTCGGGCTCCTCTCGGCAGCCGCAAACAAACATACACACACAACCACACTCTTCTATTTACATTCGCCAGCAAGAACTCAAATCGGAGAAGACGAAGAGACGAAGAAACTTACCGGAAAGACGATCGAACCACGGGCTGCAAAGGGGATGAAAATCGGCTTGGAGCTTGGGAGGGGAAAGCTTGTGCGGCCAAGAGGTGATTTGGAGAAAAAGATGGAATAAACCTAATTTCTTTTCATTTAACCAAAAACACAAAACTCCAAAGATCCAAGGGTATCTAAGATATGACGCGGAAAGAGTAACAAGAGCTCTCCATAGCTCAACCGCACGCATCCTCACAGCTTTTTCCGAGGCCGGGTTCGAATCCCAGTGCAACACAAATTCCTTTATTTTTACTTTTGCATCTACCCATGCTCAAACCAAACCACAAAGCCTCAAAAACCTTCATAAATCCATCCAATAATTTTAGCAACTGGAAAAAGACATAAACGGCCCTGACGGTCCGACCAAATTACTAAAATACCCCTAGGGCATACCTGGAAGACTGGGACGAAAACCTGGGCCGTTACATTGCCACTAGAACCGGCACCCCCCATGGTTTGCAGTAGCATGCGGTGCGCGCATACGCTCATTATAGCGCCGATTGGAGAACTCCTCGGGATCGTGAACCAGTGCACCTTTCGTCAGATCGACGATGAGATGCGCCGAGGCCGAGACTTGTTTCTCGTATAGGATCGTATCATGAGGTGGATTATTCCTGAGTAAGACCCTGAGATGGCATCCAAAGATTATGTGTGGATTTAAGCTATGTGCTCTCTTTTGTGTTTATATTCATAGCTTGCATACCTTTCTGCTAGATGACCATGTATGTAGTATTGTACCCCGGTTTGGGATTCTTACTGAGTAATTCGTTACTCACCCTTATTTTTGTGGTTTTCCACAGGTAACCAAGGTGCGAGACTGGATGGCTGAAGGGGGGCTGTGATCATGGAAACCAGCTGTCGAACTCTGAATTTTATCTATGATTCTTTATGTCTTATTTTTCCTCTGAATGCATGTAGTTGGGCATGGAGCCCTAGGTTGTTTTCTGAATGCTTTTCCAGATTCTAGTACTATTGTAACTTCTGGATGTTTTGAATGTTTTAAATAAATCTCTGATCAGAGTAAGTTTTGGAAATGTATTTGTCTTGGAACAAGTGCTTGGAAACAGGGACAGGTTTCAAGAATCTATGTTGACTTTTAAATGGATGTTATGTGTTTTAGTTTTTACTTAGAATCCAAAACACCATTCTTGCATATTGACTTTTGTTTTGAATGCATGCATTGAGGTAAAGACCTATTTTAGGACCCCATTCGGGTCGGGTCTTTACAATGCCCTAGGGGTATTTTGGTAATTTGGTCGGATCGTCAGGGACAATTATGTCTTTTCCAGTTGTTAAAATTATTGGATCGTCTTATGTAGGGTTTTGATGCTTTGTGGATGTGTTTGGGCATGGAGAGATGCAAAAGTAAAATGGAGATTTTAAAGTGGGTGGAGTTGCCAGTGGAGCCACAGGAGGCTCTTGTTGCTCTTTCTGCGGCATGTCTTGGTTAGCCTTGGTTCTTTGGGGTTTTTGTTCATTTGATCAAATGAAGGGAATTTAGGTTTATTGTTATTTCTTCTCCAAATCATCCCTAGCCACCCCAAGCCTTCTCTCCAAAGCCTCAAGCCGAGCTCCATCTCCCAAGCAGCCCCGTCGTTCGTTCGTCATCCCAGGTAAGAGTATCATTTTCTTCTTCTTCTTCTTCCGATTGGGTTCTTGTTGGCCGAGAGGAAAAAATTGCTGAGTTGTGTGTTTTGTAGCAAAGAATGGCGCGTAACAACCCAGCTAAGCAAAGAAGTGTGCAAATTTCTAACCAAAGCAAAGATCGCAGACGCTCAAACGCCCAGCAGCGCGCCCGTACGCCCATCGCCCGCGTCTGCAGGCCGCTCCAGCGCGCTTGCACCTCGCCCGTCCGCGTCTGTACACTGCGCCCGCACGTCCGTGTCCCACAGGCTCGTGTCTACTTGTCAGCGCCTGTGCCAGCTAGCCCTTCCTCGCGCGCGTGCATCCCCTACCGCCCAGCAGTGCCCAGTGTCGTGCAGCCCGTCGGTCCGCGCGCCAGCCCGTGCCGTGTGAGTGCTCCCGAGCCGAGCCCTATTTGTTATATTTTATTTAGGCCTATGGATTGTGATTATTGTTGTGCTTGTTAGGTTCTCATAAGCTAGCTCAGGATTGATCGAGGCTTAGGATTCTTGTGTGTAGTTGCCTTCCTACCAGGTAAGGATTTCCTACCGGAGTTGTGTGGGCCCTGCGATATAATATGTGATTGTTGTTTGTTTGCTTGTTTATGTTTATTAGCATGTTAGTGGATAGCTGCTCTATTCTGAATTCTGACTGGCATGAATCTCGTATTGTTTCTCATGTTAGTTCCATGCTAGGTTGTCCTGTTCTGGCATGCTAGATATCTGTTCTTGCTTCTTTGTACCATGCTAGGTTCGTTGTTTCTGTTGAGCACATTTTGGAATGTTTGCTGTTTATGTTATAGTTTAGAGTTCATATAGGTAGCATCATCCGGGCAAGGATGCATACGTAACTTGCATCCACGATAGGGACGTACGGGGCAGTACTCCGTCCCTGATCCACCGTTAGGGTTTAGCTAACCTGTAACGACCCAGGTTTTCATCCCGGTCTTCCAGGTATGCCCTAGGGGTATTTTGGTAATTTGGTCGGGCCGTCAGGGCCGTTTATGTCTCTTTCAGTTGTTAAAATTATTGGATGGACTTAAATAGGATTTTGATGCTTTATGGATGTGTTTGGGGCATGGTGAGATGCAAAAGAAAAATTGAGAATTAAAGTGAAGCAGTTGGGTTTCGAACCCAGGTGGTCTGGAAGGTCAGTTGTGTGTCGTTGCCGGTTGAGCCTTGAGTTAGCCTTCCGCGGCATATCTTGGTTAGCCTTGAGTTCTTGGGGTTTTGGTGCATTTGATTAAAAGAAAAGGAATTAGGGTTGTTGTTGTTTCTTCTCCAAATCAACCTTGGCCGCCCAACCCTTTTCCTCAATCTCCATTGCCGTGATTTTCTTCCCCGTGCCAAGCTTCGGCTATCGAGCGTCGTTCCGGCCGAGCAAAGAATCCAAACCAAGCAAAGAATTTCAAAGAAGGCAAGCAGGTCGCCCAAAGAAGAGCCCCCCGCCCGAGCAGCGAGCCCGTCGCCGCACCGGATCGCACGCCCAGACGCCCAACAGTCGCATCGCATCGTAGCCCAGCCGTGTCGTGCGCACCAGATGCCATCGCCCGCGTTCTTCAGTCTGCGCCGGCTTCTCGTCTGCACGCCGCGCCCGTGCGCCTTTGTCTCGCCCGCAGCTCGTCCGCGCGCGCTCCGCGACCGCAAAGACCGTGACTGCAGCAAGACGCCGGCAAGGCTCGCCGCCGCCAGCAGCAGACTACAACCGTGTAGCCTGTCCGTCCGCGCGTCAGCCGTGCCGTGTGAGTTGCTCCCGAGTCGAGCCCTATTTATTTTATTATATTTAGGCCTATGGATTGTGATAATTATTGTGCTTGTTAGGTTCGAATTAGCTAGCTCGGGATCGATTGCAGCTTAGGATTCTTGTGTGTAGTTGCCTTCCGACCAGGTAAGGATTTCTTATCGGAGTTGTGTGGGCCCTACGATATTATATGTGATTGCTGTTTGTATGCTTGTTTGTGTTTATCAGCATGATTAGTGATAGGTGCTCTGCTCTGAATTCCCGACTGGCATGATTTCTTATGTTGTTTCTCATGTTAGTCCATGCTAGGTTGTTCCGTTCTGGCATGCTCGTTATCTGTTCTTGCTTCGTAGTATCATGCTAGGTTCGTTGTATCTGTTGAGCACGTATTGGATTGTTTGTTGTATCTGTTTATAGGTTTGAGATATGGTAGGTCCCATCATCCGGGCCAGGATGCATAACGTAACTTGCATCCACGGCAGGACGCACGAGGCAAGATTCGTCCTCGATCCCCGTTAGGGTTTAGCTAACCCTAACGGCAGGCCCTGCAATCTTCGGTAAGCATGGCAGACTGTTAAATGCCCCAACGGTCGGGATGATGACATGGCATTGCCTTGTCCCCGAAAGTCGGCACGTCCTCAGCGTGTTCGGCTGTAGCCCTTGATTGCCACCTGTTAGGGCAAGGACCGCTCTCGGTGTAAGCCTACCACGATCGGGTTCCTTAGCCTCGTGTACGGTCGTTTAGGTGACATAGTTCACGTGTCCGTGTCTCACACCCCTATGTCGGTGACACCGATCCGAGATTTAGTTAGGCATGGTGATCGGACTCGGGCGACTTGCCACTAGACCCCGCACCCCATGGTTTACATGAGCATGCGGTGTGCGCGCACACGCCATTACATCGCCGATCGAGAGCTCCTCGGGATCTTGAGTTGATGCACCTTTCAGATCGACAAGAGATGCAGTGCGCCGAGACTTGTTTCTCGTATATGATCGTATCGTGTGGTAGATTTTCCGAAGTAAGACCCTGAGATGGCATCCGAAGTTTATGGGTGGATTTAAGCTATGTGCTCTCTTCTGTGTTTATATTCATAGCTTGCATACTCTCTGCTAGATGACCAGTTATATCGTATTGTACCCCGGTTGGGGATTCTTACTGAGTAATTCGTTACTCACCCTTATTATGTCGTTTTCCACAGGTAACCAAGGTGCGAGACAGGATGGCTGAAGGAGGAGCTGTGATCATGGAAAGTAGCTGTCGAACTCTGAATTTTATATCTATGATTCTTTATGCTTTATTTTCCTCTGAATGCATGTAGTGGGCACTGTAACAGCCCAGTTTCCTATTCCAGTTTTCGAGGTGCCTTCGGGTGAAGATTCGGTTGTTGGTTTGGTCATTAGAGCGGTTTTGCCCCTTGGGGGTATTTTGGTCTTTTGGCTCTCCGGGCAGGATTTGTGGTTTTCAGGGCTTCGAGGTAGCTCCTGCCTTTGTCGAGGCTTGTTTGTTGGTGGCTGCGAGTCCCGTGGTGTTTGGGTTAGTCGGTTGGATGCTCGGTTGTGGTTTGGGCTTTGGCAAAGTGATGGTTGGTTGTGTGATTCTTTTGGGATTCGAGCCCGAGCCTTTAGTGTTGCTTTGGGAGTTGGATTTAAGTGAGTTTGATTGTTTGGGAAAGATTGCTTCGATCGGGTCTCGAAGGAGGAAGCCGGGAAATGGGATTTTGAGGTTTTAAGTGGATAAGGATGGAAAATGGAATTTAAATCCCATTTTTCCCTTTTATTTCCCATTTTTCCTTTTTATTTCCTTTTTTCTTTTATTTTTCCCCAAAATCAACTTTTCTCTCCTTCTCTCTCTCTCTCCCGAGCACCCCCCACCTAGCCCAAATTTCTAGCCATGGCTCGCCCAATTTCTGCCCGAGCAGCCCTAGCTCGCCTGGCGCCGAGCCCGGCCGCCCAGCGCCGAGCTACCGCCGCCGCCGAGCTACCTCGCCCACCGAGCCCTCGCCGCTAAGTCGCGTCGCAGCCCAGTCGAGTCGCCACTCGACCGTCGCCCACCCAGTCCCCTCACGCATGAAGCGCCGCGCGCCATCGCTGCTTGCCCGAGCTCGATCCTCATTGCGCGCCCCGTGTCGCCAGTGTCCGAGTCATCGCGCCCTCGTGCCGAGCCGCCCGAAGTCGCTGGCCCCTCAGAGCGCGTCGTCGTGCGTGCGCGCGCGCGCGCCGCCCATGCCGCCGCCGCCGCGCGTTTGCGCGCTACTCGCTTCACCTGGGCCGAGCCCGAGCGCCGTGTCGCGCGCGCCGCCACGAGCTGCGCCCTGCGCCCGACCTGCGCCCGGGCCAGCGTCTGCTCTCGCGCCCATCACCGCCTAGCCCGTGGCCGCCCGCCTGTGTCGAGTGTCACCGCCTCGTGAGTTGCTCCCGAGCCGAGCCCTATTTATTTTAGAGTATTTAGGGCTATTTTATGATTATTGATGTATTTGTTTGGCTCGATATAGGTTGCTCGGGTTCGATCGCAGATTAATTTATTGTGTGTTGTTGCTTCTCCCACCTGTAAGGATTTCTTACCGGAGTTGTGTGGGCCCTGCGATATTGTCATGATTTTGCCTTGCTTGTTTGCTGACTGTTATGAGCATGATAATAATAGAGCATCTTTGATTGATTTCTGCTAGCATGTTTGCTTGATATTACATGTTAGTGCCATGCTAGGTTTGTTCTCGCAAAGATGCTTGTGATTCCCGCTAAGCTCGTAGTATCATGCTAGGTAGTGTGATTGATGTCGGTCTTTGCTTGCTATCCAGAATCATTGCTTTTTACTCTGACTCTTAGATAGAGTTGTAGGGTTTGTCATCATCCGGAGGATGAGCGGACATAACGTACTTTGTCCCGAAGAGCTCGTGTCGGGAGTAAAGTGTGCGAAGCATAACGTATCTTGCTACCCCGCCCGACCAACGGGCTAGGAATTAGCTACCCACTTCGGCATAGCCTAGTTTGTAGCCCGCTAGAGCGGAACCCCCGCCATCGGTGTAAGCCCGCCTGGCCGGTTCTTAGCTTCGTGTCGGTGGACCAGCCGCATGATGAGCACCGAGGGCCTCGCTCATCGTGATCGGTGACACCGCTCCGAAGTCTTAGGCATGCGTGCACTGCCCGCGTAGTTTGCCCTTAGGCCCCCTCATTTACGCCGGTTGCAAGAAGAGCATGCGTGTGTGCGCGCACACGCGTTAGTTGCCGGTTCGGAGAGCTCCCGGGCTAATGTTCGTGAGTACACCATTCCTTCCGTTAGAGCCTGACTTCGGGTACTCTCCCGTAAGTCCAGATTAGCAAGGGTAAGAGGCCCTTGAGGACATCCTTGGGATCGGTTTTTGAGCTGATCAACTGGCTGAGGGAGAAAGACCCTCAGAGATGTCCCAGGAGTGGTTAGGATAACCAATCATTAGGCCGGAAGTAGGAGACTTCCGATGACTCCAGATCTTTCTTTGTAAGCTCGTTGAGCTATGATCTGTGTTGGTAGTTGTTTGCTTGCATGCTTTGGTACTAGATGATTGATTATATCGTATTGTACCCCGGTTGGGGATTCTTACTGAGTAATTCGTTACTCACCCTTACTTATCTTTCAGAAACCATGGCGCGAGGCGTGATGGTCGGAGGAGGAGCTGTGATCATGGAAAACCCGTTGTTCATCTCTGAGTCTTGTATTTATGTTTTAAATGTCCTCTGAATGCATGTAGTTGGGCACGGAGCCCTAGGTTGTTTTATGAATGTATTTCCGGATTCTAGCATTGTTGTAAATGTTGTAAAGCTTGTATGATTTAAATAAATCTCTAATCAGAGTAAGTTTTGGAAATGTATTTGTCTTGGAACAGGTGCTTGGAAACAGGGACAGGTTTCAAGAATTTTGTATTGACTTTTTAAATGAACTCTTGCCGGTTTTTGGTTTTTACTTAGAATCCGAAACAACCATCTTGCAAATTCTAGTGTTGATTTGTATGCATGCATTGAGGTAAGAGCCCATTTAGAGCCCCATTCGGGTCGGGTCCTTACAGGCACGGAGCCCTAGGTAGTTTTCTTACTACTTTTCCGGATTCTAGCATTGTTGTAACTATTGGAAAGTTTTGAATGTTTTAAATAAATCTCTGATCAGAGTGAGTTTTGGAAATGTATTTGCCTTGGAACAGGTACTTGGAAACAGGGACAGGTTTCAGGAATTTTGTTTTGACTTTTCAAATGGATGTTTGTATGTTTTAGTTTTCACTTAGAATCCGAAAACCATTCTTGCATATTGTCTTTAAGTTTTGAACACGTGCATTGAGGTAAAGGCCTATTTTAGACCCCATTCGGGTCGGGTCTTTACATAACCCTAACGGCAGCCTTTTGCAATCTTGGGTGAGGGTGGCAGACTGTTAAATGCCCCAACGGTCGTATTGATGACAAGGCATTGCCTTGTCCCCGGTCGTCGGCACGTCCTCAGCGTGTTCGGCCGTAGCCCTTGATTTGCCACCTGATAGGGCGAGGACGGCTTCCTGGTGTAAGCCTACCACGACCGGTTCCTTAGCCTCAGGTGCGGTGGTACATGCTGACATAGTTCACGTGTCCAGGTCTCACACCCCTATGTCAGTGACACCGATCCAGAGATTAGTTAGGCATAATGATCGACAGGGCAGCTTGCCACTAGACCAGCACCCCGGTTTCTGATAGCATGAGCATGCGGTGCGCGACACGCTCATTACAGCGCCGACCGGAGAGCTCCTCGGGATCTTGAGTTCAGTGCACCTTTCGTATCGACAGTAGACAGGCTGAGGCCGAGACTTGTTTCTCGTATATGATCGTATCGTGTGGTAGATTTTCCGGAGTAAGACCCTGAGATGGCATCCAAAGTTTATGGGTGGATTTAAGCTATGTGCTCTCTTCTGTGTTTATATTCATAGCTTGCATACTCTCTGCTAGATGACCAGTTATATCGTATTGTACCCCGGTTGTTGATTCTTACTGAGTAATTCGTTACTCACCCTTATTATGTCGTTTTCCACAGGTAACCAAGGTGCGAGACAGGATGGCTGAAGGAGGAGCTGTGATCATGGAAACCAGCTGTCGAACTCTGAATTTTATGTCTATGATTCTTTATGCTTTATTTTCCTCTGAATGCATGTAGATGGGCACGGAGCCCTAGGATGTTTTCTGACTGCTTTTCCGGATTGTAACACTGTTGTAACTATTGGAAAGTTTTTAATGTTTTAAATAAATCTCTGATCAGAGTAAGTTTTGGAAATGTATTTGTCTTGGAACAGGTGCTTGGAAACAGGGACAGGTTTCAGGAATTTTATATTGACTTTTTAAATGGATGTTTGTATGTTTTAGTTTTCACTTAGAATCCGAAAACCATTCCTGCATATTGTCATTAACTTTTGGATGCATGCATTGAGGTAAAGGCCCATTTTAGACCCCTTTTGGGTCGGGTCTTTACAGAGTCGTCCACTGCAAAGACACCCGTCGCGTCCTCGCGCCACCCTCTACAAGCAGCCGCTGCCGCGTGTCGCGCCGCCCTGCAGCGCAGCGGCCGTCGAGTCGCAGTCCCTGCCCGTCGTTCGATCCTGCCAGCAAGCAACAGCGCTTCGCCCAGCACCGAGACGCATCGCTCAAGCCAGCCCACGTGCGAGCAGTAACCCTATCGCGATCGCAGCCCCTCACGCACACCGCAAGCCAGCGCCCCAACGCTCGATCGCAATGCGTGCCACACTGTAAAGACCCGACCTGTAAGAGGTCCTGAACTAGGCCTTTACCTCAATACATGTTTAAAAACTTAGAAAATACTATGCAAGATCACTTTCCAGATTCTGATTAAAACTAAAAAGAGGTAAACATCCATTAAAAAACAACATAAAAATGTCCTGGAACTTGTCCCTGATTCCAAGCACCTGTTCCAAGCTAAATACAATTTAAAACTTACTCTGATCAGAGATTTATTCAAAACATCCAAGAAAACCCAAACAGTTTACAACAATGCCAGAATCCAAAGAAATGATCAGAAAACATCCTAAGGGCTCCGTGCCCAACTACATGCATTCAGATGACAACAAAAACATGAAGCATAAACATAAGACTCAGAGTTTAAAACAGCTGGTTTCCATGATCAGCAGCTCCTCCTTCAGCCATCCTGTCTCGCGCCATGGTTACCTGTGGAAAACCACAAAATAAGTGTGAGTAACGAATTACTCAGTAAGAATCCCCAACCGGGGTACAATACGATATAACTGGTCATCTAGCAGAATGTATGCAAGCTATGAATATAAACATAGAAGAGAGACCACATCACTTTAATCCATACATAAACCTTGGATGCCATCTTACGGTCTTACTCCGGAAAACTACAACGCTTTACGATACTATACGAGAAACTAGTCTCGGCCTCAGCCTTCCTTTGTCTATACGAAAGGTGCACTGAACTCAAGATCCCGAGGAGCTCTCCAGTCGGCGCTGTAAAGAGCGTGTGCGCGCACCGCATGCTGCTGCAAACCAGGGAGGTGCTGGGTCTAGGGCATGCTGCCCTAGTCCAGTACGCATGTCTAACAAATCTCTGGATCGGTGTCACTGAACATAGTTGTGTGAGACCAGGACACTATGACTATGTCAGCCTGTACCACTGCACCTGAGGCTAAGAAACCGGCTGTAAAGACTCGACCCGAAAAAAGTGCTAAACCTAGGTCTTTACTCAGCATGCAAGTGAAAAGCATAAATGATCAACCAAGGGTCGAATTGAAAAACTTTCCAAACATAAGAGTGGAAAACATTAAAAACAAACTAAACATTCATTAAGCAAAACCATTCAAGTTAAAACAGTGACTGATTAGTACTTGTCTTAAAAACATAAAAATAGTTCAAACAACAATGAATAAGTTTTCCCTACAGACTAATGTCCAACTACATGCTGAAATCAAACATAAAAGTAAAGACACAACAGAGTGTTAGCAAAGATCCATGATCTCTCGCCTCCTCCGCTAGCCGCCTTGATCTTTGTCCCAAGTTACCTGGTGGAAAAACCACAATAAGGGTGAGTATAAACATACTCAGTAACAATCCTCGACCGGGGTACAATACGATACATCAATCATCTGGCACCCTAGTATACATGCAAACAGTTACCAACACAGATCATAGCTCAACGAGCTTACAAGGCAGAATCTGGAATCCTCGTAAGTCTCCTACTTAGGCCTAATGATTGGCTCTCATAACCAATCCGGGACATCTTCGAGGGTCTTTCTCCCTCGGCCAATTGATCAGCTCAAAAACCGATCCCAAAGATGTCCTACACCCTCGAGGGTCTTTCTCCCTCGACCATATGATCAGCTCAAAAGTGTAACGACCCAGGTTTTTTCTTCCCGGTCTTCCAGGTATGCCCTAGGGGTAATTTGGTAATTTGGTCGGGCCGTCATGGTCGTTTGTGTCTTTTCCAGCTACTAAAATTATTGGATGGTTTTATGTAGGTTTTTGGAGGGGTTTGAGGTTTGGTTTGAGCAAGGTTTGATGCAAAAGTAAAAATTAAGGGATTTTGTGCTTGCAATGGGTTTGAACCGGGTCTCCGGGAAGCTTGTAGAGATGTGTGCCAATTGAGCCATTAGGTGCTCTTGTTACTCTTTCTGCATCACATCTTAGTTAACCTTGGATTTTGGAGTTTTGGTGCATTTGGTTAAATGAAATAGAATTAGGTTTATTCCATCTTCTTCTCCAAAACTCCTCTTGGCCGCACAAGCTCTCCTCTCCATTGCCTTGCCGAATTCTTCTTCCCTTGCATCTCCTTGGGTTCGATCATCATCATTCCGGTAAGTCTTCATCCTCTTCATCTCCTCATTTGGTTTTTTGATGTCGCCAAAGGTAAGATGTAGAGTGTGTGTGTGTTTGTGTTGGTTGCAAACACCGAGAGGAGAAGCGACCATCATCGCCGACCACGCAGACGCCCAGATCTGTCTGGCAGCCCTGCAGACGCCAGATCCGCCTAGCGGCCTTTGTTGTTCGTCCAAAGAAGACAGATCGCCCCGTTGCCGTCGACGCCCAGCCGGGTCGATCGCGACGCCGGATCGCGCCAAGAATAAAGCAGCCCAGATCGTCGTTTCGTCCTCGCCCGATCGCCGTGACGCCAGAGGTCTCGCCAGCGCCGCGCGTCGGCCCGCGTCTGCGCGCGCCCATCGTGACGCCCTCGCCGCGGTCGCTTGCCGGCCGCCGCCGCCGCAAGCGCCGTAGCCGCGTCTGCGTCGCTGTCGCCACGCCGGCGCGCCGCGCGCTTTTCGCCAGACGCCGCGACGTTACGCGCGCTCCTCGCTGAAGCCGCTCGCCGTGGTCCGCGATCGCAGACGCCGGCGCCGCGCGCGCTTCAGACGCTGCTCGCCGCGCGCTGCGCGTCCTGCCAGCTTGTGCAGTAGCCTGCAGGCAGCGCTCCTGCCCTCGCTGTGCGTGCGGCAGCGCAACAGGCCAGCGCCAGCCAGCTTGCAGCGGCTCCAAGCTCGTGTCGCCGTGCCGCGTGAGTTCCCGAGCCGAGCTTGTTGTTCTATTGTTGTTTAGACATTTTAGATGCCGATTATTGTTGGTTTGCTAGGTTCCCGCCGCTAGCTCGGGATTGTTCCGCAGCCTTAGGATTTGTGTGTAGAAGCCTCCCACCAAGGTAAGGATTTCTTATCTGGAGTTGTGTGGGCCTCGCGGTATATTTGTGATTGTTGTTTTGTATGCTGTGTATGATTACTAGCATGTTTAGCCCTAGGTGCTCTCTGTTCAATTCCTCGATGGCATGAACTCTTGTATTGTTTCTCATGTTAGCCCATGCTAGGTTGTTCCATTCTCGCATGTTCGATATCTGTATTGTTTCGTAGTATCATGCTAGGTTCCTTGTATCCATTGAGCACGTATTGGACCGCATTGATTGAATCGTTATTATTGTTAAGGTTTAGAATTCGGGTAGATAGCATCATCCGGCCCGATGCATAAAGTATCTTGCATCTATGGCAAGGACGATTGAGACAGTTCTCCGTCCTTGGACCCCGTGAGGGATTAGCTATCCCAACCCAGAGGCCCCGCAATCTTGGGTGAGGGTGGTAGTCTAAGCGATGCCCCAACGGTCGGGATGATGACTTGGCAATGCCTAGTCCCCGGCGGTAAACACGTCCTCAGCGTGTTCGGCGAAGAGCCCTTGATTGCCACTGTTAAGGTAAGGGCGGCTTCCGGTGTAAGCCTACCATGACCCGTTCCTTAGCCTCAGTGCGGTGGTACAGCCGACATAGTTCACGTGTCCGTGTCTCACACCCTATGTCGGTGACACCGATCCGGAGATTTAGTTAGGCGTGGTATCCGGATATGGGCGACTTGCCACTAGACCGGCGGCACCCCATAGTCAGTAGAAGCACGCGGTGCATCGTTACGCTCATTGGCGCCGATCGAGAGCTCCTTGGGATCTTGAGCAGTGCACCTTTCGTGATCGTCGTGAGGCGGCCGAGGCGAGGACTTGTTCCCGTATAGCGCGTATAGTGTGTTGTGGTATTTCCGGACTAAGACCACGAGTTGGCATCCGAGGTCCAAGTGTGGACTTAGCTATGTGCTCCGCTCGTGTTTGTACTCATAGCTTGCATGCATTCTTCTAGATGATCATGTATATCGTATTGTACCCGGTTGGGGATTCTTACTGGGTAATTCGTTACTCACCCTTATTACGTGGTTTTCCACGGGTAATCAAGGCGGAGACAGGATGGTGAAGGAGGAGCCGTGATCATGGAATCCTCTTTGTCATATCGATTATTTTATTTTATCATGACTCTTGACTTTTGTTATTTCCCCGAATGCATGTAGGCGGGCACAGAGTCCCAGGATGTTTTCTTACGTTTTATGGATTCCAAGATATTTGTACTTGTGGATTGTTTTAATGGTTTAAATAAATCTCGATCGTGAGTATGCTTTTAGAAATGTATGTTTTGGTTGTTGAATGTTTCTATTTTTACTTGGGATCCGAAATGTATTTTTCATAATGTCGTTTATTTTCACTACATGCATTGGGGTAAAGGCCCATTTAGAGCCCCTTTTGGGTCGGGTCTTTATAGTTGGTATCGAGCTCGAGTCATAGATTCAGAGATCGACCTTTTGTTGTAGGTCGTTTTTCCATGATCATCAAGACTCCGGCGGTCATCAGTACGCCTAAGTTTACTATTTGTTGTTGAAAAAGGGTTAAGAATTTACAATACCTATCATCTAGTGTATGCCTTGTTTGGTGTTGTGGAGTGGTGACAGTGTGTTTTGATTCGTTGTTGGTTTGGATGTAGATCGCCAAAGATGCTACCACCCGCATCGGGAGAGGAGGTTCGAGAGCGGTCGAGGTATCGGGATCGGATCGATCATGCAGGACATCGTCCCAAGCCGACATCGATGGCATTCCACCAGCAGCCTCCCGTTACGCCTAGAGCGGGCGTTGAGGCGATCGAAGCGCCGCGGAGATCGCTCTTGGAGCAGAGTTTCTTTGAGTCTCACGAGGGCTTTATGGTCGGCATGTTGAGTGACCAGAGGGCGAGACCTGTGCCTTATTGGCGCGCGCAGCGGGAAGAGTCCCGAGCCCGGATCGAGCGGTGACTCGATTGGTTCAAAGAGAGCTCAAGAGCACTCCGGCTCCTCAGAGCAAGTAGCTGAGGCGAGATATGGCGAGGGCGCCGAGGAATTGGGTAGGTGGTGAAGGATTTTGTGAAGTGGAAGCTCGAGAAGTTTGATGCCACCGGTGATGCGCTAGCGCAGCCTGTGTGGATTGCCCATCTGGACTACACCTTCCCGATCATGGTGTGCCCCGATATTCGAGAGGCCGAGGTGTGCGGCTCATGTGCTAGGAGGCACAAAGAAGATGGTGGTGGGAGTCCACCTTGAGCGAGAGACCAGTGGGTCTCCACCCGCTACTTGGGAGTTCTTCAAGGCCGAGTTCAAGGTAAAGTTCATCGCTGATGAGGCTCAAGAGAAGATGGTGGAGCTCTTCGAACTCGAAGCGGGGTTACGATTCCATTGAGGATTATGAGCGCAAGTTCTCGGAGTATGGATATTTTGCTCCTCGGTTGATTGCCACCGGAGTGAAGATTCGGAAGTTCATATCCGGATTGAGGCGGGTGTTTCCCGAGATGTCGTGGCTCGTGCCCCCGACACTTATGCTAGGGTCTGCCCGATTGGCCACGATCTATAATGGGAAGTATCCGCTGGCGGGTGGTTGCCGCCTCCTGCTGATGGCGTCTGCTTCAGTGCAGTGGGTAAGAGAAAGTTTGAGTTTAGGGGTGGCGGCGGCGGCCGCCGCCAAGGGCGATTCCAAAACCGGGATCAAGATAGGGCCCCGATCCATTTTCAGCCTCAAAGAGGCGGTCCTGTGCGAGTTCTCGCTTGTGCTTCTTGCGGGAGGACCCACACCGGAGCTTGCGATGAGGCCCAGGAGTGTGTTTTCGTTGTGGTAAAGAGGGACATATGATCCGTTTCTGTCCTCGGCCCGGCTATGGCGGGCTCGGCCAGTGCAGCAGCAGGTCGAGTGTTTGTTACGACCGTCAGAGGCCGAGCGCACGGATGCCGCTGTGGCGTGTACGCTTCTTGTTTTAGATCACTGCGCATTTGTCTTGTTTGATTCTGGTTCTACGCATTCATTTGTATCTGTGTTGTTTCTTCGAGCATGCTAAGTTGAGACTAGAGCCTCTAGGTTTTGAGTTATCTGTTGCAACTCCTTCGGGAGTTAGTATGTTAGCTAGAGATAAAATTAAGGATGGCCGGATCGAGATATCCGGAGAGTTGCTTGTAGCCACACTCATAGTTACGCCTATGAGTGGTTTTGATGTGATTCTTGGTATGGAGTGGTTAGTCGCTAACCACGCGTTGATTGACCGCCACGGAAAGAAGTAGTGTTCAGATCGCCAGTCGCCCCCATTTTTAAGTTTCGTGGAGTCCGAGGTGGAGTTTGCCCGCCGATGGTGTCACCTGTGAAAGCTCGTCGTTTGCTAGCTCATGGAGCTTGGGGCTATCTAGCCAAGTTGTTCGGGAAGAGCCGCCCTCATTGTCTGTTGATCAGTACCGATCGTGCGGGAGTTTGCGCGGACGTGTTTCTCGAGGAGTTACTGGGGTTGCCCCGAAGAGAGAGGTTGACTTCAATTGAGCTCGAGCCGTGGACCCTCTCTATCTCGAAGGCTCGTGATCGTATGGCTCCAGTGAGTTAAAGGAATCAAGATTCATTGCAGGAGATGTTAGATCGAGGGTTCATCCGTCCGAGTGTGTCCCGTGGGGAGCACGATTCTGTTTGTGAAAAAGAAGGATGGTTCTATGCGCTTATGTATTGATTACCGCGAGCTTAATAAGGTGGCGATGAAGAATAAGTATCCGTTGCCCGTATCGACGATTTGTTCGATCGGCTTCGTGGAGCTTCGTGTTCTCCAAGATAGATCCGAGATCCGGTTACCATCGATTGCGGATCGGGGATGCCGACATTCCTAAGACAGCTTTCGAGTCTAGATATGGTCACTATGAGTTTGTGGTCATGTCGTTTGGATTGACCAATGCCCCACCGCGTTCATGGACATGATGGATAGGGTGTTCAAATCATTTTTGGACGGCCGTCATCGTGTTCATTGACGATATTCTCGATTTATTCGAGGTCTAAGGAAGACCATGCAGAGCATTTGAGGCGAGTATTGGGGCTTTGAGGAAAACCACTTTATGCGAAGTTTTCCAAATGTGATTCTGGTTGGAGCGGTGGCCTTCCTAGGCCACGTGGTTTCGAGAGATGGTATAGCCGTGGACCCCGCGAAGATTGAGGCCGTGAGTTCATGGGCCAAGCCGACTTCGGGATTGCCGAGATTCGCAGCCTTTTCTGGTTTGGCGTGTTACTACCGTCGGTTCGTCAAGGACTTTTTCGCTTTAGCCTCGCCTCACTCGTCGTCGACGAGGAAGGGTGTCGAGTTCGTTTGGGGACAAAGCAGTGTGATGAGAGCTTTGCTGTGCTCAAGCGCGCTTTGACTTCAAAGACAGTGTTGGCGATCCCGAGGGGACCAGTGGTTTCGTGGTCTCTGAGTGATGCTTCCAAGTTTGGATTAGGTTGTGTGTTGATGCAAAGACGGAAGGTCATTGCCTATGCTTTCCCGTCATTTGAAGCCGTATGAGCAGTAACTACCCGACTCATGATATAGAGTTGGCGGCAGCAGTGGTGTTTGCAATCAAGATTTGGAGGCATTACCCGTATGGTGAGCGGATTCGAGATGTTTACCGATCACGAGCCTCAAGTATCTGTTTACTCTCGAAGGAGTTGAATATGAGGCGAGAGGAGATGGTTAGAGTTGGTAAAGGATTATGATCTGCGAGATTTTGTACCATCCGGGGTAAAGCCAATGTAGTGGCCGATGCTTTGAGTAGAAAGACGCCGCACTCTGCGGCGTTGTTGAGTTCTCCACCCAGTTTGCGGAGAGAGTTCGAGCGGCCGAGGTCGCAGTGTTGTTGGGTGAGGTTACCGCCGTGGTAGCTCGATTGGTCATTCATTGCGTCGATTAAGCAATGGATTATAGATGTGCCGGTTGGGTGACCCCGCACTTAAGAGATTGGTTGATAGAGTTAGTGCCGACGGTGACTTTGACTTTGTATATTCACCGCATAAAGGTTGACTTATAGAGGCCGGTTGTGTGTTCCAGACATTGCGGAGTTTGCGAGCAGAGTTGCTCCTGAGGCCCATTCCTTCTTTTGCTTGGCACCCCGGGGTACCAAGATGTATCGAGACCTTAAGCGGACCTTCCGGTGGATGGGAATGAAGAGAGATGTGGCAGAGTTTGTCACCGGTGTCTCACTTGTCGCAAGTGAAGGCACCGTGCAGAGGCCACCTGGTTTGTTGCGGCCATCGAGTGTGCCCAGCTGGAAATGGGACGAGATCTCCATGGACTTTATCTCTGGTTTGCCAAGGACTCGAGGAAGTTCTCTCGATTTGGGTGATAGTCGACCGTTTGATTCAAGAGCGCACACTTCATTCCCTGTGAGAGACACTTATACCGTGGAACAAAGGGGGCGCAGATTGTTTTTGGAGCAGATCATCCGTTATCATGGTGTGCCAAGAAGGATTGTGTCCGATCGTGACTCGCGGTTCACTTCTCGTTTTCGAGAGCGCCAAAGAGGGATTGGGCACAGAGTGCGATTTCAAAGATGACTTTTCACCCTCAAACGGATGGTCGACCGAGAGAGTGAATCGATTCTCGAGGATATGTTGAGGGCTTGTGTGTTGGATTTCCAGCGATTGGGACGAGATCTGCATTTGATGGAGTTTGCCTATAACAATGATTACGATCGACGATCTGGATGGCTCCATTCGAGGCATTGTATGGTAAGCGTTTGTCGGCCCCCGTGTTTCGGGAAGAGGTCGGTGATAGATGTGTTTTGGGTCCCGAAAGTTACTGCGCAGCTTGACCAATGGTGCAAGGCAGAAGATTAGAGCTCGTATGTTGACATTTCAGAGCAGGGCAAAAGAGTTACGCCGATGTTCGGCGCCGAGATTTGGAGTTTGAGGTTGGTCGCATGTGTTCCTTAAGGTTGCTCCAATGCGAGGTGTTACGAGGTTTGCAAGCGTGGGAAGTTGAGTCCTCGTTTTGTTGGTCCATTTGAGATCCTAGAGAGGATTGGCAGAGTTGCTTACCGGTTAGCCCTACCTCCGTCCCTATCGGCGGTGCATAGTGTTTTTCATGTATCGATGTTGAGGCAAGATGTGCCGGATCCGTCGCACATTGTGGACTTTGAGCCTTTGCGGTGAATGAGGATTTGAACTTCGAGGAGAAGCCGGTGAGGATCCTTGCCTTTGAGACCAAGACGCGTTGCGTAATCGCGAGATTCGTTTGGTAAAGGTTCGAAGTGGAAGAGTCGGGGTTCGAGGAAGCCACTTGGGAGCGGGAAGACGAGATGAGATTGCATTACCCCGAGTGTTTTTTGTTTTAAGGACTTTCGAGGACGAAAGTCATAAAAAGGAGGGAATATTGTAACGACTGTGTTTTTCTTCCCGGTCTTCCAGGTATGCCATAGGGGTAATTTGGTAATTTGGTCGGGCCGTCATGGTCGTTTGTGTCTTTTGCAGCTACTAAAATTATTGGATGGTTTTATGTAGGTTTTTGGAGGGGTTTGAGGTTTGGTTTGAGCAAGGTTTGATGCAAAAGTAAAAATTAAGGGATTTTTGTGCTGCAGGGGGTTTGAACCCGGTCTCCCTGGGAAGCTTGTAGAGATGTGTGCCAATTGAGCCATTAGGTGCTCTTGTTACTCTTTCTGCATCACATCTTAGTTAACCTTGGATTTTGGAGTTTTGGTGCATTTGGTTAAATGAAATAGAATTAGGTTTATTCCATCTTCTTCTCCAAAACTCCTCTTGGCCGCACAAGCTCTCCCTCTCCATTGCCTTGCCGAATTCTTTTCTTCCCTTGCATCTCCTTGGGTTCGATCATCATCATTCCGGTAAGTCTTCATCCTCTTCATCTCCTCATTTGGTTTTTGATCTTTGGCCGAAGGTAAGATGTAGAGTGTGTGTGTGTTTGTGTTGGTTGTGCCCACCACGAGAGGAGGAGCCACCATCATCGCCGACCAGCTCAGACGCCGAGATCTCATCAGCAGCACCGCCGCGACGCCAGATCCGCCTAGCGGCCTTGCCGTTCGTCCAAAGAAGACAGATCGCCTCGCTGCCGACGCCCCCGTCCGTCGGTCGATCGCGACGCGGATCGCGCCAAAGAAAAAGCAGCCAGATCGTCGTTCGTCCTCGCTCGTCCTCGATCGCCGCGACGCCAGAGGTCTCGCCAGCGCCCGCGCGTCGGCCCGCGTCTGCGTCGCCATCGCGACGCCCTCGCCGTGTCCGCTTGCCGAATCGCTCGCCCGCAAGGCCAGCCGCGTCTGCGTCGCCGTCGTCGCACGCCAGCGCGCGCGCCGCCGCCAGACGTTCGCGCGCGCGCTGCGTCCTCGCTGAAGCCGCTCGCCGTGTCGCATCGCACGCCGGCGCCGCCGCGCCGCCGCCAGACGCTTCGCGCCGCGCTGTCGCTGTCGTGCCGTGCCGTGCCGTGCGGCGCATTTTGCTGCCAGCAGCTCCAAGCTCGTGTCGCCGCGTCGCGTGAGTTCCCTTTGAGCCGAGCTTCTTTGTTCTATTGTTGTTTAGACATTTTAGATGCCGATTATTGTTGGTTTGCTAGGTTCCCGCCGCTAGCTCGGGATTGTTCCGCAGCTTAGGATTTGTGTGTAGAAGCCTCCCACCAAGGTAAGGATTTCTTACAGGAGTTGTGTGGCCCTGCGGTATATTTGTGATTGTTGTTTTGTATGCTGTGTATGATTACTAGCATGTTTAGCCCTAGGTGCTCGTTCAATTCTGATGGCATGAACTCTTGTATTGTTTCTCATGTTAGCCCATGCTAGGTTGTTCCATCTCGCATGTTCGATATTTGTCTTGCTTCGTAGTATCATGCTAGGTTCCTTGTATCTGTTGAGCACGTATTGATCGCATTGATTGAATCGTTATTATTGTTAAGGTTTAGAATTCGGGTAGATAGCATCATCCGGGCCCGATGCATAAAGTATCTTGCATCTATGGCAAGGACGATTGAGACAGTTCTCCGTCCTTGGACCCGTGAGGGATTAGCTATCCCAACCGGTAGGCCCCGCAATCTTGGGTGAGGGTGGTAGTCTAAGCGATGCCCCAACGGTCGGGATGAAGACTTGGCAATGCCTAGTCCCGTGGCCGGCACGCGTCCTCGGCGTGTTCGGCAAAGAGCCCTTGATTGCCACTGTTAAGGTAAGGACGGCTTCTGGTGTAAGCCTACCATGACCCGCCTCCTTAGCCTCAGTGCGGTGGTACAGTGACATAGTTCACGTGTCCAGTCTCACACCCCTATGTCGGTGACACCGATCCGAGAGATTTAGTTAGGCGTGGTATCCGGATATGGGCGGCTTGCCACTAGACCCGGCACCCCATAGTCTGTAGAAGCACGCGGTGCATCGTTACGCTCATTACAGCGCCGATCGGAGAGCTCCTTGGGATCTTGAGCGGTGCACCTTTCGTATCGCGTCGAGGGCAGCCGAGGCCGGGACTTGTTCCCGTATAGCGCGTATAGTGTGTTGTGGTATTTCCGGACTAAGACCCCGAGTTGGCATCCGAGGTCCAAGTGTGGACTTAGCTATGTGCTCCGCTCGTGTTTGTACTCATAGCTTGCATGCATTCTTCTAGATGATCATGTATATCGTATTGTACCCCGGTTGGGGATTCTTACTGGGTAATTCGTTACTCACCCTTATTACGTGGTTTTCCACGGGTAATCAAGGCGGGAGACAGGATGGTGAAGGAGGAGCCGTGATCATGGAATCCTCTTCATCATATCGATTATTTTATTTTATCATGACTCTTGACTTTTGTTATTTCCCCGAATGCATGTAGACAGCACAGAGTCCCAGGATGTTTTCTTACGTTTTATGGATTCCAAGATATTTGTACTTGTGGATTGTTTTAATGGTTTAAATAAATCTCTCGATCGAGTATGCTTTTAGAAATGTATGTTTTGGTTGTTGAATGTTTCTGTTTTTACTTGGGATCCAAATGTATTTTTCATAATGTCGTTTATTTTCACTACATGCATTGGGGTAAAGGCCCATTTAGAGCCCCTTTTGGGTCGGGTCTTTACAAAAAGCCAATCCCAATGGGTGTCCTCAAGGGCCTCTTACCCTCGCTAACAAATCTGGACTATCGGGAGAGTACCCAAGTCCGGCTCTAAAACTGGAAGGAACTGGTGTACTCACGAACATTAGCCCGGGAGCTCTCCGAACAGCGACTATGCGCGTGCGCGCGACACCGCATCTTTGTTGCAACCGGCGTAAATGTGGGGCCTAAATACAAACTACGCGGGCCAGTACGCATGCCTAAAGACTCGGAAGCGGTGTCACCGAACACGATGAGTGCGAGGCCGTCGGCACTCATCTGTGCGCACTGTACCACCTACGAAGCTAAGAACCGGCCAAGCGAGCTTGCACCGCTGGCGGTGGTTCCGCTCTAGCGAGCTACAAACTAGGCTTATGCTGATGTGGTAGCTAATCCACATCGGCTGTCGGGGGGAAGCAATGTACGTTATACTTCGCTCCACTCCCGACCGGTGGGGACAATGTACGTTATGTCCAGTCTCAGCCTCTAGATGATGACAAACCCTACAAGTCTAACTATGAGTATGAAATAACTGATTCCTGGCTAAACATACATATCAACATCAATGACACTTAACCTAGCATGATACTACGAACTTAAAGCAGGAATCATAAGCATGCTGGAAGAACAAATCTAGCATGGCACTAACATGTACAAACAGGCAAACATGCTAGCAGGAATTCAAACACAAACTGTCCTATCCACTAACATGCTCATAAAAGTAAACAGGCATACAAGTCATAATCAAGAAAGCATCGCAAGGTCCACACAACCACGGTAAGAAATCCTTACCTGGAAACAAGTGGAAAATAACTACCACGAATCAATAAACGACCCTCGAGCTTTTAAGCGAACCCGAGCAACCTAGGCATTTAATAAAAACATCCTAAATAAATAAACAGCAGCCAACAACTTAGGGCCCAAAGAAGAAAAGGCTCGAGAATTACCAACCGCAAAGACACAAGGTCTCGGCAGCAAGGGGGCAGCAAGGGCGATGCTGGTGCGGCAGGGGCGCTGGGCGAGGCATGCAGACGCGCTGGAACGGGCGCGCGGGCGTCGCGTTTGGGTTGCGGGGACTCTGGGCGAGGCGTGCAGATGCGCTGGAACGGGCGCGCGGGCGTCGCAACTGGGCTGCGGGGACGGTGCGCGGCATAGGCGACGAAGCTGGGCCATAGTGAGCGGTGTCGAGCGGTGCAAGGCGGCTCGGCACGGTGCGGGGCTGGGTGGCAATGTGCGGTGCGGGATGGCGCTGGGTTGGGCGACGTGGTGCCGAGCGGTGCGGCGCTGGGGCTGAGCGGCCTAGTGCGGTGCGGCGCGGCACGGCTCGGCTAGGGCTTGGTGCGGCTAGGGTTTGGTGGGGTCGACAAGGAGAGAGAGAGAGAGAGAGATGTGTGAGGCAAAACAAGGGGGAATGGGATTTTCTTTATTTTTCCTTCCTTTTCTTATTTTAAATAGGTCTTGGTGACCTAAAATCCCTTCCCAAGGCTTCCTCCTTCGAGTCCCGGTTGAAGCAATCTTTTCTATTAATTAAAACTCATTTTCTACAAACTCTCAAATCACCATTTAGGGCAAGGGTTCAAATCCCAATGGAAACACTTAAATTAATATTAATTTTGCCAATATCCAAAACACTTCCAAACTTCTAAACAACTAGCCCAAACTTCTTGGGTCTTGCAACCAACAATGATCAAGCCTCGACAAAGGCAAGAACGGACCTGGAATCCTGAAAATCCACAAATTCTGACCGGGGAGCAAAAAGACCAATTTACCCCTAAAGGTTAAAAAGCCCTAACGGCCCAACCGATTGCCCCAATAATGAACCTAAAGTACCTGGGAAACCGTAACGAAAAATTGGGCCGTTACACCGGCCGTGGTAGGCTTACACGAGGAACCGGTCCTTGCCCTATCAGGTGGCAATCAAGGGCTACTGCCGACACGCTGAAGTCGTGTCGACTTCTAGGGACAAGGCAATGCCTCTTCATTCCCCCGGCCGTTGGGGCATTTAATAGTCTTCCACCCTAACCCAAGATTGCACTGGGCTGCTGTTAGGGTTAGCTAAACCCTAACGACGGATCAAGGACGGAGTACTGCCTCGCACGTCCCTGCCACGGATGCAAGTTGCGTTATGCATTCTCGCCCGGATGATGCTACCTATCAGAATTCTAAACTATAAACAGATAACAGCTAACAATCCAATACGTGCTCAGCAGAAACAATGAACCAAGCATGATACTACGAAGCAAGAACAGATAACGAGCATGCCAGACAGAACAACCTAGCATGGAACTAACGTGAGAAACAACAAGAGAATCATGCCAGTCGGAATTCATAACAGAGCACCTATCCACTAACATGCTGATAAACACAAACAAATATACAAACAGCAATCACAGAATATATCGCAGGGCCCACACAACTCTGGTAAGAAATCCGTACCTTGGTCGGAAGGCAACAACACACAAAGATCCAATGCTGCAATCGAACCCGAGCTAGCTATCAGGAACCTAACAAACAACAACAAATATCACAACCTATAGGTCTAAAATAATAATACAAATAGGGCTCGGCTCGGGAGCAACTCACACGTGACGGGTGGCGGCGACGGACGGATAGGCCGCGACGGCTGGGCGCCGCAGCGTCCGTGCGATAGAGGGGTTGCGCGCGGATGGACAGTTGCACTGCGCTGGGGCGCTACTGGCGTGATGGCGGGGCGTGCAGGCGTGACAAAGCGCTGGGGCTGTGGACGGGCGAAGCGACACGGGCGTTGGGGCTGCGCAGACGGCCATGCGACGCAGGCGATAAGTTGCGCGCGGTCGGAGATGTGACGCTGGGCGCTGGGCTGTGAGCGGACGGCGATGCGACGCTGGGCTGCGACGCGATGCAAGCGAGGCGTCGCGGCGGTCTTTGGCGATCTTATTCTTTGGTGCGATAAATTTCTTTGGTGCGATGGAGGCTGAGCATGCGACGGCAGGGCTGCTCGGTTGGCTGCACAACACCAAAACTCAATTTCTCCTTCTCTCGGCCAGCAAGAACAACTCCCAAAAGAGAAAGAGAGATCGAGAACACTTACCTGGGATGAACGCAACGACGGAGCTGCTTGGGGAGAAGACGCACGGCAAGAAGCTAGATAGGAGATGGGTTGGACGGCAAGAAGGATTTGGAGTTGCAAAAAGAATGAAAACCTATTTCTTTTCTCTTTTAATCAAACTCACCTAAATCCCAAAACCAAAGAAAACCAAGACTTACCGCAGAATGAGCAACAAAAGCAACCGGTGGCCCAATGTAACGGCCCAGGTTTTTGTCCCAGTTCTCGAGGAGCTTCCGGTTCAGATTCAGTGGTTCGGTTGGGCCGTTAGAGCTGTTTGGACCCTTAGAGGCATTTTGGTCTTTTAGCTCCCCGGGTAGGATTTGTGGTTTTTCAAGTCTTCGAGGCAGCTCCTGCCTTTTTTTACGCTTGTTTGTTGTGGACTGCGAGTCTCGAGATGTTTGGCTACTCGTTTGGGAGTTCAGTTGTGATTTGGGTTTTGGTCAAAGTTATGGTTGTTTGGGTGTTTCCTTTGGGATTCGAGCCCGGGCCTTCAGTGTTGATTTGGGAGGTTGATTTCAGTGAGATTTGTTGTTTGGAAATGGTTGCTTCAGTCGGGTCTCGAAGGAGGAAGCCGGGAAATGGGATTTAAGGATTTAAAGGATTTTTTGGAAAATTGGATTTATTTGGATAAGGATGGAAATTTAAAAAAAGAGAAAAAGAAAAGAAAAAAGAAAAGAAAAATCCCATTTTCTTTCCCCCCATTTTTTTCTCTTTCTCTCTCCTCCAACCCGAGCCCCCCCTTTGGCCCCTCAACTCCCTGCCCGAGCAGCCCCTGGTCGCCCACCCTGGCCGCCCAGCCTGAGCCCAGCTCGCCCATGGTCGCGAGCCTAGCCGCCCAGCTCGCCCTGCCGCGTCGCATTGTGCCGAGCCCCTGCCCTGTGTCGATCGCCCCTGCCCCAGCGTCGCCTAGGTCGCGCAGCCTCGCCCAGGCCGTCCCCGAGCCAGCTTGCCCAGGTCCGTGTCGCCCGCACTATGCCGAGCCGCGCACAGTGCCGCGTCGCCCAGCCCGCGCCGCGCGCGCGTGCGGATCGAGCGCCCGAGCGTCGCGTCGCGTCGCCTCGCGCGTGCCCCTGTGCTTGCCGAGCTCGGGCCCGCGCGCCATCCCCTGTGCCAAACCACGCCGCGCGCCCTCGCCTCACCCCAGCTCGCCCTCGCGCAGCTCCGCGCCCCAGCGCCTTGCCTCTGCGCCCCAGCGCGCCCAGCGCTCCTGCCCTGCGCCCAGCCTGGCCTGTTGTGTGCTGGTTGGCCCGAGCCTTGTGGCTTCTCAAATGGTATTTCTCAAGTCTTTTCTTCGTTGGGCCCGGATTTATTGGCTGCTGGTTATGGATTTATTTGGGCTGTTTATGTATTTGATTTGGGTGCTTTGTTTGATGTTTAGGCTGTTCGGGATCGATTAGAGGCTCGAGGATTCGCTCGTAGATTTATTATAATTATTGTTTTTCCTGCTTGTTCCAGGTAAGGATTTCTTACCGTGGTTGTGTAGACCCTGCGATATATCTCGATATGCCTTCCTTGTTTGCGGATTGTTATGAGCATGTTAGAGATAGAGCTTTGATAGATTTCTTGCTAGCATGTTTGCCTGATTTTACATGTTAGTGCCATGGTAGGTTTGTTCTGCCAGCATGCTTATGGTTCCTGCTTAAGTTGTAGTATCATGCTAGGTAATGTGATTATTGTCGGTCATTGCTTGCTAGCCAGGAATCATTGATTTTGCTCTGTACTCTTAGATAGAGTTGTAGGGTTTGTCATCATCCAGAGGCTGAGCGGACATAACGTACTTTGTCCCCACTGATCAGGAGTAGTGTGCGAAGCATAACGTATCTTGCTTCCCCCCCCAGTCGCTAAGGTGGATTTAGCTCAGGTCGGGAGTAAAGTGTGCGCAGCATAACGTATCTTGCTTCCCCCCCCAGTCGCTAAGGTGGATTTAGCTCAGGTCGGGAGTAAAGTGTGCGCAGCATAACGTATCTTGCTACCCCCCCGACCCGCCGGTTGTGGACTTAGCTACCCACTTCGGCAATAGCCTAGTTTGTAGCCTGCTAGAGCGGAATCGTGCCAACGGTGTAAGCCTACCTTGGCCGGTTCTTAGCTTCAGGTCGGTGGATTAGGCTGCACAGATGAACGCCGAGGGCCTCGCGCTACTGTGATCAGTGACACCGCTTCCGAGTCATAGGCATGTGCACCTGGCCCGCGTAGTTTTCCCTTAGGCCCCCGCATTTACGCCGGTTGCAGAGAAGCATGCGGTGTGCGCCCACACGCGTTAGTTTCCGGTTTGGAGAGCTCCCTCGGGCTAATGTCGTGAGTACACCATTCCTTCCGTTAGAGCCTGACTTCGGGTACTCTCCCGTAAGTCCAGATTAGTGCAAGGGCAAGGAGGCCCTTGAGGACATTTTAGGGATCAGTGTATTCCCCCCGAGTGACAGATACCTCGGCGATGTCCCAGGATTGGTCAGTGTATCCAATCCCAGTTAGGCCGGAAGTAAGAGACTTCTGATGGCTCTAGATCTTGTTTTATGAGCTCGTTGAGCTATGATCTGTGTTGATAGCTGTTTGCTTGCATGTTGAGGTTCTAGATGACTGATGTATCGTATTGTACCCCGGTTGGGGATTCTTACTGAGTATGTTTATACTCACCCTTATTTATCTTTCAGGTAGCTTGGGACAACACCAGGATGGCTAGCGGAGGGAGCTGATTGATCATGGGGAGCCACCGGCACTCTGTCATTTATTGTTGCATTGTTTATTCAGCATGTAGATGGACAGGAGTCCTAGGGGAACATTGTTTAAAAAGTTGTTTAAATTGTATTGTATGATTTTATAAATACTGGCCAGGTGGTTTTACTTCGTTGGATGGTTTAAATGAAAATTGTTGATTATGTTTTAAGGGTTCCCCTTCTCATATGTTTTGAATGGTTTTTAAATATGAGCACTAAACCGCTTGATATCATATTTACTTGCATGCTGAGTGAGAACCCCGGTTTAGGACCATGTTTTGGGTCGGGTTAAATCACGGCTTGGTATCGTGAGCACGAGTCATAGATTCTCAGAGACTAACTCGCTTTGTAGGTTGTTTGCTACCATGATCATCAAGACTCCACGACCGCCAGTTTGTCGAGTTCAATTAAGCTAGGGGTAAGAATTTACAATACTTTTCATCTAGCTTTTATGCCTTGTGTAGAGTTGTGGAGCGGAGACGAGCAGGTTCGGACTCGTTGTTGGTTTGGGCTTAGAGAGCCATCATGCCAACTTTCCTGCAGTCCGAGCAGTTTGTTGAGCAGTGAGAGCCCCAGTGTGGGCCAGCATTTATGCTTTGTGCAGATCGCCAGTGTGTCGATCGCACCCAGAGGGAGGCAGAGCTTAGACTCCCGTAGGCCATTTGTGGCCCAGTTGTTGCTTTTCCCCTAGTGAGAGGGTGGAGGTGCTCGTGCAGATCGCCAGTGTGTTGATCTCACTCTAAGGAGCAGGACGCTTGGCATGTCCGACCGAGGAGTTGGACCGTTTGTATTGATGTTGAGGCCGCATCCAGGGTTGTTAGACCCGTTGGCCAGAGTTGGCCCTGGCAGTTGAGTAGCCAAGAGGAGGGGGTAGAGGCTAGCACGCCTCAGAGTGAGACTCCTTGAGCAGAGTGTGCTCCAGCCATGAGAGATTTGATGGCAGGTCTTTAGCTATTAGAGAGCAGAGACCCAGGCGCAGTTTGTAGCGCATAGTGAGGAGTCCCGGCCACAGATAGCCCAGCTGACAGAGTATTTCAGCAGTTTCCCCCCAGTAGCTCTTGTAGCCACAGAGGTTCCCGGGAGGGCATGATCAGCAGGTGTTTGCAGACGAGTTTGTTGGCGTTGATGGAGCCGCCCAGTTTGGCAAGTGGATGCCTGTAGAGCTCGTTGTTTGAGAAAGTCCTACTGCTAGTAGTAAAGCAGTTGGCCAGGTTTGAGTTTAGCATCCGTGTGTTTGGATGCCCTGCTGTTCAGAGGCCGAGATGTGTCGTTCCTGTGCTGTTTGGTACAACAGTGATGGTGGTAGTCCCTTGAGAGTGGTGGACTAGCAGAGTCTCCACCAGTCGCCCGATCGATTGGCAAGTTTCCGTGTTAGTGGCTTGAGGCAGATGTAGAGACATCTTTGCCCCCCTTGCAAGCCTGCTGTCATTGTGCAGCCAGTTCTTTTAGTGCCCTCGTAGCCAGGGTGCAGTTTGGAGTTTGCTTGCCAGGGTTTTATCCATTGTGGATTTCAGCGGGCTAGTAGAGTGGAGCACTCTTTTATTTGGTTGTTCCCGGTGTGGAACTAGTTGTTGCCACCCGAGGAGTTGGCCTAAGTTTCTGTTGAGCATCGAGTGAGATGCAAGAGTTGGCCTGAGTTTTGTTGAGCCTTGAGTGAGATGCAGGAGTTAGCCTGAGGTTTTGTTGAGCATCGAGTGGGATGCAGGAGTAGGCCTTGGCATGTTTGTTAGAGGAGATGCCAGAGATTAGGCTGCTCGAGTTTTTGGACTCTTGTGTTGAGTGCCATTGGCCCGTCACTTGGAGTGTGACTTTCCTCAGTGGGGCATAAGCTCGTTGAGGCTGATTTGTGTTGTAAAGGATGTTCTGCCTGTTGGCACCAGGCTTTGAGAGGAGGCCTAGATTGAGGCCAGTTGGCTCTGTTGTGCTGGTGGTTCCATGGCCGCCCAGAGTATAGCATCCCCGCGAGTCTCGTACCCATTTCCTGAGGTTGCACCTGTTTGGTTGCATAAGAGATCTAGCTCGGTGGTAGTCAAAGGACTACAAGTATGAGGTTTTCGAGGGAAAGTAAGAGCTTTCCAGTGTCACCGAGAGTTGGGTACAAAGGATGTTGTAGGCTGTTTAGAGCTAGCGCGTTCGAGTTTTGGCGCCTGTGTTGTGAGCATGTGAGCCAGTTTGATGGTAGCATGATTCGGCTACCCTTTGAGTTACCCTAGTATGGGTAGTGTTGGCATCGAGGATGCGTGGCTGATCCAGTGTTAGAGCCATGAGTTGGATGGCTGTTCGGAGCGTGTTTAGTGAGCACATTGGCTTGAGGTATGTCAACTTGGTTGGATATGCTCTTGTAGAGTGAGTTGGCCAATGTGGCTTTCCGTGGTGAGTCGACCCCGAGTGGGTTTGGACTCTTGTTGCTCCCTGGTTAGTAGTGGCTCTGTTTGGAAGCAAAGGTTGCCTTGTGTGAGAGCCCTTATTGGCATTGGATCTGGTTGGAGCTGTACACCCCGGTGTACTTTTGTGTAGCTCGTTCCGTGGTTATGTTGGAGAACCACGAAGGGTTCGTGTTGAGGAGCCAGTGCTCAGTCTTGGAGTTGTCAAGGCTTTGGTTCTTGGCAAGTGCCCTAGCTTTGGTTGAAAGGATGTCGTGCTCGTTGTCGGGTTGTTGTTTGAGCAAGTTTTGCTTGTTGGTCCTTAGCCTGGTCAGAGTTCAGTTGGATCTGAACAAGAGCGGTGGTAGCAGCCGTGTAGTTTCCGATCGTCATGGCTAAGAGAGTTGTTCAGATCCTTACCTTGGGCAGAAGGTGTGTTGAGGCTGATGCTTGTGTAGGAGGATGACGCATTCTGTAGCGTATCCGGTCCTCTTGGTTTTCAGAGTTGGAGTTAGCCAGCTTAGTTGAGATGCTGGAGAGGATTGTGCCCGTGTGGCCGGTTGTCTGTTAGATTGTTTGACGACCGTGTGTGTCGGAGGGTGATCGGAGGATCCCTACTTTGTGGAGAGCCTTTCCAGAGCTCAGTTAGACCCAAGCAATGTTCCTTGGGTGAGTTGCTTGCAGATTTGGCAGTCTAGCAAGCTAGTGCTTGTTTGGAGCAGAGTCCGGATTGGTTCCGGTTTGGAGGCTAGTTGGAGCTTGGTGTTGACCAAGATTTGGTTCTCTTGATGTTTCAAGAGCTAGCTCGGTTCGAGCAGGAGGGCGTTGCCCTGAGGATTTGTTCCTAGTCAGGAGTTTTTGGGAGTTGACCCCTCCCTCGGTGGTTGAGTAAGTTCTGCTAGTCCTGGATTGGTGGTCCAATCGGTTGAGGTTTTCCCTTGGGTGTTGCTTCCAAGAGAGTTGGTTGTTGTTGCCCTTGGGTTTGAGCTAGTAAGCGAGCTTGTGTGAAGTTCGCTGCCCTTCAGAGGTTGCTTGCTGGGAAATCGTTCCCGTTGAGGAGTCAGCGTAGCTCCCGAAATTGTGTTGTTGATCGTCGAGTAGCGCAGTTGGTTAGCCCAATGAGAGGGTCCCGCTTTAATTGTTCGCAAGTTTAAAGTTGTTTGTCCCCGCAAGAGCGGAGGCCAGCCGGTTTAAGAGTTGAGTTTTGCTGGTAAGTTGTTGGTTCTTTGGGGTTTGAGGAACCCCTAGTTTCCATGGTGGTTGAGTTGCACCATGGATGCCAGCCTCGAGTGTTATCTTTGGAGGTAGCCTTGCCAGTCCTTATTCCTTGCGATGTTCAGAGTGTGGAGTTCTAGTCGCAAGATGAGTTAGGCCTTGGCTAAAAGGAGGAAGTCCTTTGAGTAGCCAGTTGGACTTAAGAGTTGAGTGGTAGCTTGGAGGCGAGCTTTGCTCGCGATGAGCTTGAGTTGAGTTCTGCTGAGCAAGTCCTTCTCGGGCTTTGCTTCTTGTTGTTGTGCTTTCGCAGATTGCCGTTTAATGAGCCTCAGTGGAGTGAGTTGGCACAGAGGTGCCGTGGCATTGGTTGGTTAGCCTTTGGGCTGTTCTCCTCAAGCTGTTGAGTTGCTGGTAGCCCTGTGAGGGTTTGGTCCTTGCTGCCGAGATTTCCATGAGAGGAACGCTGGTTGTTTCCTTGCCTGGCAATGCTCTCTTTGGCCAGTTGCTAGTAGATTTTCATGGAAAAGTTTGTGTTCGGCCGTTGAGAGGCCCCAGTTTGTTGGCTTGGCCGAGTGGAGCCTGTGCCTGGTTTTGGCCATTTAGGGTTGGCCGTAGCTGAAGTTTCAGCTTGTGCTAGTTGGTAAAGTTTGCCTTTTTGGATCAATCGCCAGTTGGTGGTTCGATTGTTGTTCGTTAAGGCTGTAGGCAAGCTTTGTGGTTCGCTGGTCTTTTGTGAAGCAAGAGTAGGCCGTTTAGTTTCTGGAACCTGAGAGGTTTAGTTGTTTGGCCAGCATGGTGTAGAGTTGAGGCTGTTTGATAACAGCTGTGGGCATTCAGAAAAGTTACGCCAGTGCGTGGCGTTGAGTTTTGGAGCTTGTGCCCGATCTCCGCGAGTTTCTTTGAGAGTAACACCGTAGAGAGGTGTTCAGTGTTGGATTAGCAGGGTTTTGATTGAGCCCCTGGTTTGTAGGGCCTTCTGAGATCTTTGAGCGGATCGGAGCAGTGGCCTTTCGGTTAGACTTGCCTAGTCTTTGTTGAGATAGTCTGTGGCAGACTGGATAGCTTTGTGGCTTTGAGCCTTTGAGAACCCAAGAGGGTTTGGTTCTCGAAGTTGGGCTAGTGTTGCTTAGCCGAGAAGGTCAGTTGGCTAGGAATCAGAGGAGTATTCCTAGAACCGTTTCGTCTTAGGACTTTTGAGGACGAAAGTCTTATAAGGAGGGAGTATTGTAACGGCCCAGGTTTCTGTCCCGGTTCTCGAGTAGCTTCCGATTCAGATTCAGTGGTTTGGTTGGGCCGTTAGAGCTGTTTGGACCCTTAGGGGCATTTTGGTCTTTTTGCTCCCCGGGCAGGATTTGTGGTTTTTCAGGTCTTCGAGGCAGCTCCTGCCTTTGTTGAGGCTTGTTTGTTGTGGACTGCAAGTCCCGAGATGTTTGGGCTATTCGTTTGGGAGTTCGGTTGTGATTTGGGTTTTGGGCAAAGTTATGGTTGTTTGGGTGTTTCCTTTGGGATTCGAGCCCGGGCCTTCAATGTTGATTTGGGAGGTTGATTTCAGTGAGATTTGTTGTTTGGAAATGGTTGCTTCAGTCGGGTCTCAAAGGAGGAAGCCGGGAAATGGGATTTAAGGATTTTAAGGATTTTTTTGGAAAATTGGAAAATTGGATTTATTTGGATAAGGATGGAAATTTAATAAAAGAGAAAAAGAAAAGAAAAAAAAAAGAAAAATCCCATTTTCTTTCCCCCCATTTTTTCCCCTTTCTCTCTCCTCCAACCCGATCCCCCCCTTTGGCCCCTCACCTCCCTGCCCGAGCAGCCCCTGGTCGCAAACCCTGGCCGCCCAGCCCGAGCCCAGCTCGCCCTGCCGCGTCGCACTATGCCGAGCCCCTGCCCTATGTCGATCGCCCTTGCCCAGCGTGTCGCCTGTGTCGTGTAGCTCGCCAGTTGGGCCGTCCCGAGCCGGCTCGCCCAGTCCGTGTCACCCGCGATCTTGTGCCGAGCGCGCAAGACATGTCGCGCGTCGCCCACCTCGCACAATGCCTGCCTAGCAGATCGAGCGCCCGAGCTCGCTCGCGTCGCGTCGCTTTCGCGCGCACCAGAGCTTGCCGAGCTCGCGCCGCCGCGCCCCCCTCAGGCCGAGCGCGCGCCGTGCAGGCGCCGCGCTCGCTCGCTCGCCTCCCAGCTGGGCCGCGCGCAACTCCGCGCCCCACATGCTTGCGCCCTGCGCGCAGCTGGCCCAGCGCCTACGCGCCCACCCAGCCCAGCCTGCGCGCCGGTACCGCCTGCCTGTTGTGTCTTTGGTTGGCCTGAGCCTTGTGGCTTCTCGGATGGTATTTCCCGAGTCTTTTCTTCGTTGGGCCCGGATTTATTGGCTGCTGGTTATGGATTTATTTGGGTTGTTTATGTATTTGATTTGGGTGCTTTATTTGATGTTTAGGCTGTTCGGGATCGATTAGAGGCTCGAGGATTCGCTCGTAGATTTATTATAATTATTGTTTTTCCTGCTTGTTCCAGGTAAGGATTTCTTACCGTGGTTGTGTGGACCCTGCGATATATCTCGATATGCCTTGCTTGTTTGCGGATTTTTATGAGCATGTTAGAGATAGAGCTTTGATTGATTTCTTGCTAGCATGTTTGCCTGATTTTACATGTTAGTGCCATGCTAGGTTTGTTCACAAAGATGCTTATGGTTCCTGCTTAAGTTGTAATATCATGCTAGGTAATGTGATTATTGTCGGTCATTGCTTGCTAGCCAGGAATCATTGATTTTTCTCTGTACTCTTAGATAGAGTTGTAGGGTTTGTCATCATCCAGAGGCTGAGCGGACATAACGTACTTTGTCCCCACTGATCGGGAGTAGTGTGCGAAGCATAACGTATCTTGCTTCCCCCCCCGGTCGCTAAGGTGGATTTAGCTCAGGTCGGGAGTAAAGTGTGCTCAGCATAACGTATCTTGCTACCCCCCCGACCCGACGGTTGTGGACTTAGCTACCCACTTCGGCAATAGCCTAGTTTGTAGCCTGCTAGAGCGGAACCGTGCCAACGGTGTAAGCCTACCTTGGCCGGTTTTTAGCTTCAGGTCGGTGGATCAGGCTGCGCAGATGAGCGCTGAGGGCCTCGCGCTACTGTGATCAGTGACACCGCTTCCGAGTCATAGGCATGTGCACCTGGCCCGCGTAGTTTGCCCTTAGGCCCCCGCATTTACACCGATTGCAGAGGAGCATGCGGTGTGCGCGCACACGCGTTAGTTGCCGGTTTGGAGAGCTCCCCCGGGCTAATGTCGTGAGTACACCATTCCTTCCGTTATTGCCTGACTTCGGGTACTCTCCCGTAAGTCCAGATTAGTGCAAGGGCAAGGAGGCCCTTGAGGACATTTTAGGGATCAGTGTATTCCCCCCGAGTGACAGATACCTCGGCGATGTCCCAGGATTGGTCAGTGTATCCAATCCCAGTTAGGCCGGAAGTAAGAGACTTCTGATGACTCCAGATCTTGTTTTATGAGCTCGTTGAGCTATGATCTGTGTTGATAGCTGTTTGCTTGCATGTTGAGGTGCTAGATGACCGATGTATCGTATTGTACCCCGGTTGGGGATTCTTTCGAGTATGTTTATACTCACCCTTATTTATCTTTCGGTAGCTTGGGACAACACCAGGATGGCTAGCGAGAGGAGTGATTGATCATTGGGATCCATGGCACTCTGTCATTTATTGTTGCATTGTTTATTCAGCATGTAGATGGACAGGAGTCCTAGGGGAACATTGTTTAAAAAGTTGTTTAAATTGTATTGTATGATTTTATAAATACTGGCCAGGTGGTTTTACTTCGTTGGATGGTTTAAATGAAAATTGTTGATTATGTTTTAAGGGTTCCCCCTTCTCATATGTTTTGAATGGTTTTTAAATATGAGCACTAAACCGCTTGATATCATATTTACTTGCATGATGAGTGAGAACCCCGGTTTAGGACCATGTTTTGGGTCGGGTTCATCATAGTTGGTATCAGAGCACAGAGTCATAGATTCTGTAGACTAACCTGGTTTGTAGGTTGTTTGCTCCCATGATCATCAGCACTCCACGGCCGCCAGGTTTGTCTGAGTTCAATTAAGCTAAGGGGTAAGAATTTACAATACTTTTCATCTAGCTTTTATGCCTTGTGTAGAGTTGTGGAGCAGAGACGAGCAGGTTCGGACTCGTTGTTGGTTTGGGCTTAGAGAGCCATCATGCCAACTTTCATGATCAGCAGCGATTTGTTGAGCAAAGGAGAGCCTCGGTGTGGGCCAAAGATTTATGCTTTGTGCAGATCGCCGGTGTGTCGATCGCACCCGAGGGAGGCGCGAGCTTAGACTCCGTGAGGCCATTTGTGGCCCGGCTTGTTGCTTTTCCCCTAGTGAGAGGGTGGAGGTGCTCGTGCAGATCGCCAGTGTGTTGATCTCACTCTGAGGAGCAGGACGCTTGGCATGTCCGACCGAGGAGTTGGACCGTTTGTATTGATGTTGAGGCCGCGTCCAGGGTTGTTATCATATTTACTTGCATGCTGAGTGAGAACCCCAGTTTAGGACCATGTTTTGGGTCGGGTTCGTCACACCCAACTGGTAGGACCACACCTCTGACTCCCTGTCCACCCGGGTTCAAAACCCAACAACAACACTTTTAAACCACTAATTTATTTTTGCATCTCTCCATGCCCAAACACATCCACAAAGCAACCAAACCCTACATTTGACCATCCAAGAATAATATCAACTGAGAAAGACAGAAACGGCCCGACCAAATTACCAAAATACCCTTACGACATACCTAGAAGACCGAGATGAAAACCTTGGTCGTTACACGCACGCCGCTTCACCTCGCAGTTAGCAGCAGACGCACGCCCCAGCGCCTCGCCGCCAGTGTGCCGCCGCCGCGACGCCTCGCCGCGCCACGCCGAGCCGCACGTCGCCGAGCCGTGTGCCTTGTAGCTTGTCCGTTAGCGCGCCAGCCCCATGCAATGTGAGTTGCTCTCGACCGAGCCGAGTTTTATTTTTATTTACCTAAGGCCTATAGATTGTAGTGTTTGTTGTTTTTTTGTTAGGGTCGCGATAGCTAGCTCGGGTTCGATTGCAGCTTAAGGTCTTTTGTGTGTTGTTGCCTTTTAATTCAGGTAAGGATTTCTTACCGAAGTTGTGTGGGCCCTGCGATATTTTTTGTGATTGTTGATTGTATGTATGTTTATGTTTATCAGCATGTTAGTGGATAGGTGCTCTGTTCTGAATTCCAACTGGCATGATTCTCGTGTTATTTCTCATGTTAGTTCCATGCTAGGTTGTTCTGTTCTGGCAAGTTCGTTATCTGTTCTTGCTTTGTAGTATCATACTAGGTTCATTGTTTCTGCTGAGCACGTGTTAATATGTTTGTTGTTAGCTGTTTATAGCTTAAGAGTTCTGATAGGTAGCATCATCCGGGCGAGGATGCATAACGTAACTTGCATCCGTGGCAGGGACGTGCGAGGCAGTACTCCGTCCCTGATCCGTCGTTAGGGTTAAGCTAACCTTAACGGCAGCCCAGTGCAATCTTGGGTGAGGGTGGCAGACTGTTAAATGCCCCAACGGTCGGGGGAATGACGAGGCCTTGCCTTGTCCCCGGCAGTCGACACGACCTCAGCGTGTCGGCAGTAGCCCATGATGGCCACCTGATAGGGCAAGGACCAGTTCCTAGTGTAAGCCTACCACGGCCGGTTTCTTAGCCTCAGGTGCGGTGGTACAGGTTGGCATAGTCATAGTGTCCTGGTCTCACACCACTATGTTCAGTGACACCGATCCAGAGATTCTTTTAGGCATGCGAACTGGACCAGGGCAGCATGCCCTAGACCCAGCACCTCCCTAGTTTGCAGCAGCATGCAGTGCGCGCACACGCTCATTACAGCGCCGACTGGAGAGCTCCTTGGGATCTTGAGTTCAGTGCACCTTTCGTATCAACAAAAGTAGGAAAGCTGAGGCCGAGATTAGTTTCTTGTAGAGTATCGAGATTCGTTGTAGTTTTTCGGAGTAAGACCGTAAGATGGCATCCATGGTATTAATGTATGGATTAAAGTGATATGCTCTCTTCTGTGTTGTATTCATAGCTTGCATACTTTCTGCTAGATGACTTGTTGTATCGTATTGTACTCTGGTTGGGGATTCTTACTGAGTAATTCGTTACTCACCTTTATTTTGTGGTTTTCCACAAGTAATCAGGGCGCAAGACTGGATGGCTGAAGGAGGAGCTGCTGATCATGGAAACCTGCTGCCTTTAACTCTGAGTTTATGTTTATGTCTTTGTTTTGTCCTCTGAATGCATGTAGTTGGGCACGGATCCCTTAGGATGTTTTCTGATTGTTTTTGGATTCTGGCAGTGTTTGGAAACTGTTTGGGTTCTGAATGTTTGAATAAATCTCTGATCAGAGTATGTTTTAAACTGTAGTTAGCTTGGAACAGGTGCTTGGAAACAGGGACAGGTTTCAAGACGCTTAATGATTGTTTGTTAAAATGAATGTTTACAAGTTTTTAGTTTTCTCAGAATATGGATAACAATCTTGCATATTATATTTGAATTTTAAATGCATGCATTGAGGTAAAGGCCTTGTAAAGACCCGACCCAAAAGGGGTTCTAAATTAGGCCTTTACCTCAATGCATGCATTCAAAAGTTAAAGACAATATGGAAGAATGGTTTTCGGATTCTAATTGAAAGCTAAAACATACAAACATCCATTTAAAAGTCAATATAAAATCCCTGAAACCTATCCCTGTTTCCAAGCACCTGTTTCAATTCAAATACATTTCCAAAACTCACTCTGATTAGAGATTTATTTAAACCATTCAAAAACTTCCAATAGTTACAACAGTGCTGGAATCCGGAAAAACAGTAAGAAAAACATCTTAGGGCTCTGTGCCCATCTACATGCATTCAGAGGAAAATAAAGCATAAAGAATCATAGACATAAAATTCAGAGTTCGACAGCAGGTTTCCATGATCACAGCTCCTCCTTCAGCCATCCTGTCTCGCACCTTGGTTACCTGTTGAAAACCACAAAATAAGGGTGAGTAACGAATTACTCAGTAAGAATCCCCAACCGGGGTACAATACGATATACATGGTCATCTAGCAGAAATGTATGCAAGCTATGAATATAAACACAGAAGAGAGCACATAGCTTAAATCCACACATAAACCTCGGATGCCATCACAGAGTTTTACTCCAGAAAATCCACCACACGATACGATCCTATACGAGAAACAAGTCTCGGCCTCAGCCTGTCTACTGTCGATATGTAAGGTGCACTGGCTCACAATCCCGAGGAGCTCTCCAGTCGGCGCTATAATGAGCGTATGCGCGCACAACATGCTACTGCAAACCATGGGGGGTGCCGGGTCTAAGGTCTAGTCACCATGCCTAACTAATCTCTGGATCGGTGTCACTGACATAGGGGTGTGAGACCTAGACACGTGAACTATGTCAACCTGAACCACCGCACCAGAGGCTAAGGAAACGGTCGTGGTAGGCTTACACCAGGAAGCCGTCCTTGCCCTATCAGGTGGCAATAAAGGGCACTACAGAACACGCTGAGGACGTACCGACTGCCGGGGACAAGGCAATGCCATGTCATCATCTCGATCGTTGGGGCATTTAACAGTCTACCACCCTCACCCAAGATTGCAGGGCCTGCCGTTAGGGATAGCTAAACCCTAACGGTGGATGAGAGACGGAGTACTGCCTCGTACGTCCCTGTCGTGGATGCAAGTTACGTTATGCATCATGGCCTGGATGATGCTACCTATCTGAACTCTAAACTATAACATCAACAACAAACAATCCAATACGTGCTCAGCAGATACAACAAACCTAGCAAGATACTACGAAGCAAGAACAGATAACGAGAATGCCAGAACGGAACAACCTAGCATGGACTAACATGAGAAACAACATAAGAAATCATGCCAGTCGGGAATTCAGAACAGAGCACCTACCACTAAACATGTTGATAAACACAGACAAGTATACAAACAGCAATCACATATAATATCGCAGGGCCCACACAACTCCGGTAAGAAATCCTTACCTAGTCGGAAGGCAACTACACACAAGAATCCTAAGCTGCGATCGATCTCGAGCTAGCTAATGAGAACCTAACAAGAACAATAATTACCACAATCCATAGGCCTAAATATAATAAAATAAACAGGGCTCAGCTTGGGAGCAACTCACACGGCACAGCTGACGCGAGGACGGACAAGCTGCACGGTAGTGGTTGCTGATGGGCTGCGCGGGCGCGCGGACGATCTAGCTCGGCGCAAGCGCGCTGGCGCGGACAAGCTGACGCGATGGCGCAGACGCAGGAGTACGGACGCTGGTTGCGCGGGGACAGAAGAAGCGACGCGGCAAGGGCGGACGAGCGACGGGCGCTGATGCTGCGCGAGGCTGACGCTGCTGCTCGCGCGGGGACGGCTGCGACGCAATCTGGCTGTTGGGCGTTTGGGCGTGCGTTCCAACTAAGCGATGGGCAGGGGTGATGCAGGGCTGTTCGGCTGAGATGGGGCTGCTGCGGGCGAAGGGCTACCGGCGATGGGCATTGTAAAGACTCACGCGCACTAACACTTACCAACCGTTAACCTGTTGAGTTACTCAACCCCCGGTAACTCTTGGAAGAAACTCCAACTCCTCACGAACATCCTTTCGCTTGTAGTCCTTCGACTACCACTGAACTAGCACTCTTGCACGACCTAAACAAGTGCAACTGCCATAAACAGATCCAAAGGCTAAAGAAGTGTGCTGAACTCCGAACGGGTCATAGAACCATCTGCTATACCCATGCCAAACTCAGGCCTGAACCAGACTTAGTGCCAAAGCAGCACACCAACCAATGCACCTCAAGTGCCACTACTAACAAATCCACATCTTACTACAAATGGGGCCAACAAGGTCACAACCTCAAGGGACAAAAACTATGGCTAGGCATGCAAGGGCTCAAAACTCAAACAACCCTCTCTATGGCATCTCATCTAACTGAAGTCTAACGACCTACTCTTGCATCTCCACATGATGCTCAACAAAACTCTGGCCGGATCTCTCAACATGCAGTAGCTAGCTCTACTCTAGGAGCTCACCATAAGAAGAGTGCTCAACTCTACTAGACAACTGGGGAAACCTCCAACGGATCACGTCCGATGGGTACACTGCTCGCTGCACCCTTAACCACAGCGTTCCGACTTACTGGCTGTAAAACAACAACACTCTATAAGAGAACAAAGATGGCTCTACCTCCTCCACGAAGGCTACTAACTCCGCAGCTACTCTCTGGGCAACCAAACAATCTGCTAAGGTTCAAGATCAACACTTGAACTACCCAGGCTAGTCCACACTGGGACCTGCTCCACAAGCATCAACATGAGCAAAAGCCAAAGCTAACTCCTCTCCTGGAGTGGTACTCCATGGCAAAACACCTCCACCCTCTCTCTAGGGGAAACTAACAGCTGGGCCACACCGCAAGGGCCTACGTGAGTCTAATCTCTGCCTCTCCCTGGGACGGTGTCCCAGCGGTATCTGAATCTATCTGGATACCCTGACAAGCTGCAAACATACATCTTACACTGCGGGAAGTTGGCATGATGGTGCTCTGGACCCAAACAAACAACGAGTCTGAACCTGCTCGTCTCCACTCCACAACACTACATAAGGCATACACTAGAAGAAAAGTATTGTAAATTCTTATCTCTTTTCTAAAAAGTAAACTTAGGCGTACCTGATGACTGCCGGAGTGCTGATGATCATGGAAAAAAAAACGACCTACAACAAAAGGTCAGTCTACAGAATCTATGACTCTGAGCTCTGATACCAACTGCAAAGACCCGACCCAAAAGGGGCTCTAAATGGGCCTTTACCTCAATGCATGCATTCAAAGTAAAGGACAATATGCAGGTATGTTTTCGGATTCCAATTAAAACTAAAACATTCAACATTCAATCCAGAAATCAATACAGTTTACTGAAACCTATCCTTGTCTCCAAGCACCTGTTTCAAGACAAATACGCTTCCAAAAGTTTACTCTGATTAGAGATTTATTAAAAACATTCAAAACCTTCTCAGTTACAACAATGCTGGAATCCGCAAAAACATTTTAGAAAACATCCTAGGGCTCTGTGCCCAGCTACATGCATTCAGAGGAAATAAAGAGGCAAAGAGTCAGAATATAAAAATCAGAGACAACAGCAGGTTCCCATGATCACAGCTCCTCCTTCAGCCATCCTGTCTCGCACCTTGGTTACCTGTGGAAAACCATAAAAATAAGGGTGAGTAACGAATTACTCAGTAAGAATCCCCAACCGGGGTACAATACGATATACATGGTCATCTAGATGAATGTATGCAAGCTATGAATATAAACACAGAATAGAGCACATAGCTTAAATCCACATATAAACCTCGGATGCCAACTCAAGGTCTTAGTCCGGAAAATCCACCACACAATACGCCCTATACGAGAAACAAGTCCCGGCCTCACCCTGTCTACTGTCGATACGAAAGGTGCACTGGCTCACAATCCCGAGGAGCTCTCGATCGGGCATTTGTAATGAGCGTATCGCGCGCACCGCATGCACTGCAGACTCTAGGGGTGCCGGGTCTAGTGGCAAGTCGCCCGTGTCCGACCACCATGCCTAACTAAATCTCCGGATCGGTGTCACCGACATAGGGTGTGAGACTCGACACGTGAACTATGTCAGCCTGAACCACCCCACCTGAGGCTAAGGAATCGGTCGTGGTAGGCTTACACCAGGAAGCCGTCCTTGCCCTAACAGGTGGCAATCAAGGGATACTGTCGAACACGCTGAGGACGTGCCGGCTGCCGGGGACTAGGCATTGCCAAGTCATCATCCCGACTGTTGGGGCATCGCATAGACTGCAACCGTCACCCAAGATTGCAGGGCCTACCGGTAGGGGTTGCTAAACCCTAACGGGTTCCAGGGACGGAGTATTACCTCGTGCGTCCCTGCCATGGATACAAGATACTTTATGCATTCTGGCTAGGATGATGCTACCTATCTGGACTCTCAGCTATACATCAACAGCAAACAATCCAATATACAATCCAATACGTGCTCAACAGATACAACGAACCTAGCATGGTACTACGAAGAAAGAACAGATAACGAGCATTCCAGAACAGACGACCTAGCATGGACTAACATGAAGAACAACATAAGAAATCATGCCAGTAGGGAATTCAGAACAGAGCACCTATTACTAAACATGCTGATAAACACAAACAAGCATACAAACAACAATCACATATAATATCGCAGGGCCCACACAACTCTGGTAAGAAATCCTTACCTGGCCGGGAGGCACCTACACACAAAATTCTAAGCTGCGATCGACCCCGAGCTAGCTAACGAGAACCTAACAAACATAGAAATAATCACAATCCTTAGGCCTAAAATATAATAAAACAAGCAGGCTCGGCTCGGGGGCACTCACACGGCACGACGACACGGGGCTAGGCTATCTTTGTCGGTGTCAGTGCTGGGCGGGCTGTACTGGGACAGCGATGGCACGGTGGCTGGGTGCTAGCTGCGCGCCTGAGCACAGCTCGGGGCGCGAGCTGCACACGGCAGGCTCGCAGGCGAGCGGCATGGAGCAAGGACGCGCGTGGGCGAGCGGCACAGAGCGAGGACGCGCGCGGCGCGAAGCGGCGGTACGCAACGGCGATCCGGGCGTCTTTGGCCGCAACGGTGATCTGGCGGCTCTGTCGTCGCTGCTGCTGCGCGCGACGCGGAGGAGGGACGAGGGCCGGGCGATCCGGGCGGCCGCAACGGGACCTTGGCGTGCTGCAATGGCGATCTAGGCGTCCTGGGCGCTCTGGCTCGGCTGCTGGGCTTCCCTCGGCTGGCTGCATAAGACACGCACACACACAAGCTCTTCTTCTTACATTCGACCAGCAAGAATCCAAATCGGAGAAGACGAAGAGACGAAGAAACTTACCCGGAATGACGATTGAACTACGGAGCTACAAAAGGGGATGAAAATTGGCTTGGGGAGCTAGGGAGAACAAGCATGGACGACAAGGAGAGTTTTGGAGAAGAGAGAACAAAAAACCTAATTTCTTTTTCATTTAACCAAATGCACCAAAACTCCAAGGAACCAAGGCTAACCAAGATATGTCGCGGAAAGAGCAACAAGAGCTCTCCATAGCTCATCTGGCACGCATCCCCACAGGCTTTCCCGGAGACCCGGGTTCGAATCCTAGCTGCAACACAATTTTCCTTTATTTTTACTTTTGCATCTATCCTTGCTCAAACCCATCCACAAAGCCTAAAAAACCTACATAAACCCATAGAATAATTTTAGCAACTGGAAAAAGACATAAACGGCCATGACGACTCGACCAAATTACCAAAATACCCCTAGGGCATACCTGGAAGACCTGGATGAAAACCTGGGATGTTACAGGCATCTGGCGCGACACAGGGGCTGCTGCTGGCTGCGATGGGGCTGCTACTAGCGACCTGCGGCTTGGCTGGGCTGCTGCTCGGCCGGGACGACGCTCGATGGCCGAAGCTTGGCACGGGGAAGAAAAAACATGGCAAAGGCTAGGGAGAGAAGGCTTGGGAGGCTATGGAGGATTTGGAGGACTCAAAGAGATGAAACCTATTTTTATCTTCATTTAATCAAATGCACCAAAACCCCGAAGACCCATAGCTAACCAAGACATACCGCAGAATGAGCATCAATAACAGGTCGAGGCTCAACTGGCAACGTCACACAACTAACCTCCTAGACCACCTGGGTTCGAATCCCAATTGCTTCACTTTAAAACACAATTTTTCTTTTGCATCTCACCATGCCCAAACACATCCACAAAGCATCAAAATCCTACTTAAGTCCATCCAATAATTTTAGCAACTGAAAAAGACATAAACGGCCCTGACGACCAGACCAAATTACCAAAATACCCCTAGGGCTTACCTGGAAGACCGGGATGAAAACCTGGGCCATTACAATATTCCCTCCTTTTTATGACTTTCATCCTCGAAAGTCCTTAAGACTGAAACAGCTCAGGATACTGCAATCTCATCTCATCCTCCCTGCTCACGAGCGGCTTCCTCAGAACTCTGACTCCTCCACTGAACTTTTACCAAACGGAGCTCACGATTACGCAACGTCTTCGTCTCAAAGACCAGAATACTCACAGGCTTCCCCTCTGTAACAGCCCGGTTTACAGTTGAACGCAAAATTAGGTTTGTATATATTTTATTTTGAAACGTGTTGTTGGGAGGACTCGAACCCTTGGCCTAAAAGGGGTGGGAAGCTTGGAATTAAATAAAGAAAATAAGTGCGTCCGCCGGGGCTCGAAGGGGGGAAGCCTTGGGAAGGGAATTTGGGATTCCCAAGGCTTATTTAATTTGAGGAAGGAAAAAAAAAAGGAAAAAAGAAAGCTTCACTCGCAAAAAAAAAATCCCCTCTCCCCACACCCTCGTCGCGCTGTCGCCCCCCACACCGCGCTCGCCACCGACGACCCACGCCGCACCGAGCGGCCTTGCAGCGGTACCAGAGAGAGCCAGCGCCGTCCGTCGCCTACACAGCGCGCCCCAGTGTCGCTCCGACCGACCGCATCCGCTAGACCGCGTCCCAGCACACCCACCGTGTGTCGTCCGTCCGTGCCTCAGCGTTGCCCGCACGCCCTCTCCAGCGAGCCCGCTCGCCCGCGCCGGTTCTCGTCCACACGCGACGCCCGCTCAAGACACCAAGACTGTCCGTCGCGTCGCGCGCCATACAAAGACGCTGAGCAGCGCTCAGACGCCGTCTGCTCGCCGGCCGCACGTCCTGCCTCCCGTGTTGCCGAGGGCCACGCACTTGCGCCCAGCGCCCCTGCATACAGGCAGCAAAGGCCCAGCTGTTCGATCCGCACACCACAGCGGCCGTCGCGCCGCGCGCGCCGCTGCACGCCTCATTGCCGAGACTGGTGCCTTCTCGGTTGGTAAATTCCCGAGCATCCACCCTTTGGACTTTATGTTCTTTTTAGCTGCTCTTGGTTAATTAGGTTGATTTTATTACTTGCTTAGGTTGTGGGGTTCGCTTAGAAGCTCGAGAGTCATCCGTTGATTGTTGGTTCTATTCACTTCCAGGTAAGGATTTCTTACCGGGGTTGTGTGGACCCTGCGAATACTTGATAGCATGCTATGTGTTGTGTTTGTATGAAATTGCTAGTAGATAGGTTGCTTGTTCTTTCTTGTTTTCAGATGGTTTTTGTGCTTGTGATTCCTGATATATCCTATTAGTTTCATGCTAGGGGTTAAATTGTCTCGACATAACCGTGACCATGTTATCCTGTTAGTGCCATAATAGGAATTGGCGGGTGATGTATAGTGTAAGAGATTGTAGGGGTAACTAGTGCGTCCCGCTCGAGTAAGACCCCGATGGACACCTGGAGGTGTAAGACCCTGATGGGCATCCTAGGTGTGTAAGTCCCCGATGGGCATCACTGAGTTGGAGGTGTAAGACCCTGATGGGCATCCTAGGTGTATAAGTCCCCAATGGGCATCACTGAGTTGGAGGTGTAAGACCCTGATGGGCGTCCTAGGTGTATAAGACCCCGATGGGCATCACTGAGTTGGAGGTGTAAGACCCTGATGGGCATCCTAGGTGTATAAGTCCCCGATGGGCATCACTGAGTTGGAGGTGTAAGACCCGATGGGCATCCTAGGTGTATAAGTCCTCGATGGGCATCACCGAGTTGGAGGTGTAAGACACGATGGGCATCCTAGGTGTATAAGTCACCCGACGGGCAACACCGAGTCCTAGGTTGTGTAAGGCTCAAGGACACCGTGTGTGGAACATAGGGTAGTTGGTAGTCAGTAAGCCTCGAATAGGCAAGCCCCAAGAGTGGCGTTCATTGACCCATCTGTTTGCCCCGAGTCATTGCATGGTTGCATGTCCGTGTGCTAAATGATATGTTTTCGTATTGTACCCCGGTTGGGGATTCTTACTGAGTAACTCGCTGCTCACCCTTATTTACTGTGGTTTTCCACCAGGTAACTTGGGACATAGGTAGGATGGCTAGGAGGAGGCAGCTGGATGATCATGGATAGCTGACTCTGGGATGCATGTTCTTTTATTGTTTTCTTTATGATTTAGCATGTAGTGGGACTTGAGTCCCTAGGGAAGCACTCAAACTATTTTATGGTTCTCGTACCGTACTCTTGTTTTGTTTTAAGAAAAGCACTGATCAGTCAATTACTCTTTGATTTTTATATTGGCTTTTGTGGTTGTTTAAAATTCTGTTGATTGCAAAGTTTTAAATTGGTACGTTGGATGGTGTTTTACATTCCTAGACATGCATGCTAAGTAAGGATCTAGGTTAGAGACCGTTTCTTTTGGGTCAGGTCTTTACAGTTGGTATCAGAGCCCAGAGTTATAAGTTCTGTAGACTGACCTGCAGTTGTAGGTTGTTTTCCATGATCATCAGCGCTCCGCCAGCCATCAGGTATATCCGAAAGTTTAAGGTTAAGGGTTAAGAATTACAATACCGTTTGCGCCTTGCATGTATATGACTTGTTGTTGAGGAGCAGGGAAAACAGGTTCTGACTCATTGTTGGTTTGGGTGTAGATTGTCAGTATGCCGGTCACTCGTAGAGGGCAGGGAGGCTCGAGGCTGTAACAGCCCAGATTTAAGTTAAATATAAAATAAGGTTTAAAAGATGTTTTTGGAGGACTCGAACCCTCGGCCTCAAAGAGAGATGGGAGTTTAGAATTAATTAAGGAAAATAAATGCGTCAACTTGGGTTTGAAGGAGGAAAGCCTTGGGAAGGGAATTTTAGATTTCCAAGCTTATTTAATTTGAGGAAGAAAGAAAAAGAAAAAAAAAAGAAAGAAGAAAAACACTCCTCTCGCAAACCCTCTCCCCACACCCTCGCCGCCGCCGCCCATCGTCGCCGTCGCACCTGCCCAGCCTTCGCCCCGCACCGATCAGCCAGCCAGCAGAGTCAGCGTCGCTCGCCCTCACCGCACTGCGGCGCACTGCGCCGCCGTCGTCGCCGCACTGCGCGCGCCCTCGCGCACCGCCCGCGATCGCTCTGTCCGGCCGCATCCAAGACGATCGCGCACCAGCCGCGCGTTCGTCGTCCGTCGCCCGCGTCGCCGCTTCGCCGCGCGTCGTCCCAACGTGTCGCTGTTCGCGCGCCGCCCGCAGCCCCAGCGCCGCGACACTACCCGCGCCCGAGACGCCTTGACCGTGCGCCCGAAAGCAGTGCAGCGCCGCGCGCCAGTGTCAGCGTCGGCGCCAACGCCAGCGCCAGCGCCTGCCGCCGCGCAAAGCAGCGTCGTTCTTGCTCCTTGCTGCCGAGACGTGTGTCTTCGGTTGGTAAAATTCCGAGACCGAGCCTTTGGACTTTATGTTATTTTTTTTAGTCTTTGTTGGTTAATTAGGTTGATTTTATTACTTGCTTAGGTTGTCGGGTTCGCTTAGAAGCTCGAGAGTCATCCGTGATCGTTGGTTCTATTCACTTCGGTAAGGATTTCTTACCGGGGTTGTGTGGACCTCGCGAATACTTGATAGCATGCTATGTGTTGTGTTTGTATGAAATCGCTAGTGGATAGGTTGCTTGTTCTTTCTTGTTTTCAGATGGTTTTGCGCTTGTGATTCCTGATATATCCTGTTAGTTTCATGCTAGGGGTTAAATTGTCTCGGCATAACCGTGACCACGTTATCCTGTTAGTGCCATGCTAGGAATTGGTGGGTGATGTATAGTGTAAGAGATTGTAGGGGTAACTAGTGCGCCCCGCCGGGTAAGACCCCGATGGACATCCGAGGTGTAAGACCCGATGGGCATCCTAGGTGTATAAGTCTCGATGGGCATCACCGAGTTGGAGGTGTAAGACTCGATGGGCATCCTAGGTGTATAAGACCCGATGGGCATCACCGAGTTGGAGGTGTAAGAGACCGATGGGCATCCTAGGTGTATAAGACTCGATGGGCATCACTGAGTTGGAGGTGTAAGACCCGATGGGCATCCTAGGTGTATAAGTCCCCGTTGGGCATCACTGAGTTGGAGGTGTAAGACCCCGATGGGCATCCTAGGTGTATAAGACCCCGATGGGCATCACTGAGTTGGAGGTGTAAGACCCGATGGGCATCCTAGGTGTATAAGTCCCGATGGGCATCACCGAGTTGGAGGTGTAAGACTCGATGGGCATCCTAGGTGTATAAGTCCCGATGGGCAACACCGAGTCCTAGGTTGTGTAAGGCTCGAAGGACACCCTGTGTGGAACCTAGGGTGGTTGGTAGATGTAAGCCTGGAATAGGCAAGCCCAAGAGTGACGTTCTGTTGACCCATCTGTTGCTCTGAGTCATTGCATGGTTGCATGTCCGTGTGCTAAATGATATGTTTTCGTGATTGTACCCGGTTGGGGATTCTTACTTGAGTAACTCGTTGCTCACCCTTATTTTCTCGTGGTTTTCCACCGTGTAACTTGGGACATCGGCAGGATGGCTAGGAGGAGGTCTTTGGATGATCATGGATAGCTGACTCTGGGATGCATGTTCTTTTATTGTTTTCTTATGATTTAGCATGTAGTGGGACTTGAGTCCCTAGGAAAAGTACTCAAAAACCTATTTTTTGTTTCTCGTACCGTTTCCCTTGATTTGTTTTTAAGAAAGTACTGATCAGTCATCTACCTGTTTATTTTAAATGGAATTATATTTTCTTTGTTTTGAATATACTTACTTCAAGGATTTAAATTTCAAAATCTGAATGACGTTTTACATTCCTAGACATCCATGCTAAGTAAGGATCTAGGTTAGAGACCGCTTCTTTTGGATCGGGTCTTTACAGTTGGTATCAGAGCCCGAGTTATAGGTTCGTAGAGTCGACTGCAGCTTGTAGGTTGTTTTCCATGATCATCAGCGCTCCGCCAGCCATCAGGTATGTCCGAAAGTTTAAGGTTAAGGGTTAAGAATTACAATACCGTTTGCACCTTGCATGTATATGACTTGTTGTTGAGGAGCAGGGAAAACAGGTTCTGATTCATTGTTCGTTTGGGTGTAGATTTTCGTTATGCGATCACTCGTAGAGAGGCGGTGGAGGCTCGAGGCCGACCAGCCGTGGCATTCGTATTGATTCCGACACGGGAGGGACGTCGTCCCAAGCCGATGCGATGTTAGGCCGCCCACAGCCCTTCTGGCTGTGTTGCCCGGTGAGGGCGTGGAGGCAACTCGGCCTCGGGAGGTCGTGACGGGAGTTACTTTTGTGGAGTCCATGAGGGCTCTTATGGTTGGGTTGCTGTCTGACCAGAGGGCCGAGCAGAGGGCTGAGACGCAGGCTCTGTTAGATGCACAGAGGGAGGAGTCTCGGATTCAGATAGAGCAACTGACCGAGTTAGTTCAGCAGAGGACCGCAGTGCCACCAGTACCTCCAGCTCAGCAGGAGCCAATTGTGAACGAGGCCGTTGTGGCGGAAGGTGCCGAGGATTTGGGCAAGTGGCTAAAAGATTTCGCCAAATGGAAGCGGAGAAGTTTAGTGCCCCGAGAGAACCACTGGTGGCGCTGTGGTGGATTGCCGAGCTAGAGTATACTTTTATGGTAATGGCTTGTCTCGAGGTGCAATGAGCTCGATGTGCAGCTCATGCATTAGCTGGAGCGACTAAGTGGTGGTGGATTCCACCTTGAGTGAGAGACCTACTGGTCTCCCCCCGCCACCGGGAATTCTTCAAGGGTGAGTTCAAGGAAAAATTTATCGTTGAAGAAGCCCAAGAAAAGATGATTGAGCTGTTTTGAACCTTAAGCTGTGGTCCACCCAATCGAGGTGTATGAGAGGAAGTTTTCGGAGTATGGGTACTTCGCACCGCAGCTTGAGTGCTACTCCCGAGTCAAGATCGGAAGTTTATTGCGGTCCGAGGCGTGGAGTGTCTCAGATGTTAGGCACAAGCCCCGAGACTTTTGCCAAGGCAAAGGCGATTGGCAACTATTTATGATGGAAAGTATCCTCCGAGAGCAAAGTTGTGAGTGTTGTGGTGCGTAAGGCCCCAGTGTACTCGGGTCGAAGCGTAAGTTTGACGCAGAGGTAATGGACATGGAGGCGGTCGCGCCGTCGTGGTATTTATCATGGCGAGAGACCAAGACCGGATCGTGAATCGTGATCACCTCGCCAACAGGGCGTGGGGAGGCCGCCACCGTATTATAGACCCTGTGGTAAACAGCATTGGGGGCCGTGTGGTGGTAACCCTAGAGCTTGCTATAACTGTGGTAAGGAGGGGCATCAGGCCCGACATTGCAACCAGAGGGCAGTGGTGGCACAGCCAGCTCAGCAGCAGGGAAGAGTATATGCTACTACTCGCCAGAGGCTGAGAGAGCCGGACCGCAATGGTGTGTGTACGCTCCTAGTTCTTGAACACCTCGCCTTTGTGTTGTTTGATTCGGGTTCCACCCATTCTTTTGTTTCTGCTGTTTTTGCTGAGCGTGCTTGCATGAATTTAGAGCCTCTAGGTTTTGAGTTGTCTGTCGCTACTCCCTCGGGAACTAGTATGCTGGCTAGCCTGAAGGTAAGGGATGGTCGGATATGTGTGTCCGACTGCACTTCTGCAGTTACCCTCATAGTGTTAGCTATGAGCGGTTTTGATGTGATCCTCGGCATGGATTGGTTAGCTGATAACCACGCTATGATTGACTGTCGTTGTAAGGAGGTGGTGTTTAGGCCGCCAGGTAGGCCTACCTTTAAATTTCGGGGCACCCAGAGTGGGGTGTGTCCGCCGGTGATTTCGGCAGTTAAAGCTCACCGTTTGTTAGCTCGAGGAGCTTGGGGTTTCTTAGCTAAGTTGACTGGGGAGAACCGTGACCAGCTATCTGTCGAGCAGGTGCCCGTAGTGCAAGAGTTTGCGGATGTTTTTCCCAAAGAGTTGCCTGGCCTGCCGCCGAAGAGGGAGGTGGACTTCTCAATAGAGATTGAGCCGGGGACTCGCCCTATCTCGAAAGCTCCTTATCGCATGGCGCCAGCAGAGCTGAAAGAGTTAAAAGAACAGCTGCAGGAGTTGCTTGACAGAGGATTTATTAGGCCGAGTGTGTCCTCGTGGGGAGCACCCGTGCTGTTTGTTAAGAAAAAGGATGGCTCGATGCGTCTATGCATTGATATACAGGGAACTAAACAAGGTAACCATTAAGAACAAGTATCCGCTGCCTCGTATCGATGACCTGTTTGACCAGCTCCAGGGAGCTTGTGTGTTTTCAAAGATTGACTTGAGGTCGAGCTACCACCAGTTGAGGATTCGGGATGCGCGATATTCCCAAGACAGCTGTTCTCAGTCGAGGTATGGGCATTATGAGTTCGTAGTCATGTCTTTCGGATCGATTTAACGCCCCACCGTGCATTCATGGACATGATGGACAGAGTGTTCAAGGCGTTCTTGGACCGCTTTGTCATCGTGTTCATAGATGACATTCTTGTGTACTCTAAGTCTAAGGAGGACCATGCCTCGCACCTAAGGCAGATTTTGGCAGCCTTGCGCGAGAACAAGCTCTATGCGAAGTTCTCAAAGTGTGACTTTTGGCTCGAGGAGGTAGCTTTTCTGGGACACGTTGTGTCTAAGGAGGGAGTGGCTGTGGACCCTTCGAAGGTAGAGGCCGTTAGTTCGTGGGCGCACCGACGATCGTGGCCGGAGATTCGTAGCTTCCCGGTCCGCCGGATATTACCAACGCTTCGTTCAAACTTTTTCTGCTATAGCCGCCCCGCTTACTCGATTGACGAGGAAGGGTGTTGATTTCGTTTGGGATAGGAAGTGCGATGAGAGTTTTGCTAAGCTAAAGAGTAGTTTGACGCCCCGCTCGGTGTTGGCGATTCCGAGGGAACGGGGTTTCGTGGTGTACAGTGATGCCAGCAAGTTTGGTTTGGGTTGCGTTTTGATGCAACACGGTAAGGTGATAGCATACGCTTCCAGGCAGTTGAAACCGCACGAGCAGAATTACCCGACTCATGATATGGAGTTGGCAGCGGTCGTCTTTGCACTTAAGATTTGGAGGCACTACTTGTATGGGGAAAAGATTCAGATTTTCTCGGATCACCAAAGCCTCAAGTATTTCTTCACTCAGAAGGACCTGAACATGAGGCAGAGGAGGTGGTTGGAACTCGTGATGGATTACGACTGTGAGATATTGTATCACCCAGGAAAGGCAAATGTTGTGGCAGATGCACTAAGTAGGAAGACCTCGCATCTAGCAACGTTGGCAAATCCCAAAAGTATCATAAGGAAAGACCTCGAGAGAGCAGAAATAGCAGTGTTGTTAGGGGAGGTTACCGCTGTGGTAGCTCGATTGACCATCCAGCCTTCGGTAAGGCAAAGGATTATTGACGGCCAATTGAATGATCCTAGGTTGAAAAAGTTGTATGAGAGGGTCCAAGCTGATGGTGACTTTGATTTTGAGATATTTGCAGATGGTGGCTTGAGATATAAGGGTCGGCTATGTGTCCCAGCCGATGCCGGTATTCGTTCGGAATTGTTGACTGAGGCTCACACCTCGCCTTTTGCATGGCACCTGTGGGGTAACAAGATGTACCAAGATCTTAAGCGAGACTTTTTGGTGGATGGGGATGAAGAGAGAGATTGCCCATTTGTCGGCTTCGGTGTCTCACTTGTCGGCCAAGTGAAGGCGCCTAGGCGTAAAACCAAACAGGTTGCTCTGATCGCGCTCGGGGTGCCACAAGTGGAAGTGGGAGGAAATTACCATGGATTTTATTTCAGATTGCCCAGAACCCCTAGAGGATATGCACATATTTGGGTGGTCGTTGATAGGTTGACTAAGTGTGCCCATTTCATTCAGGGTAAGTGATAAACTACACCGTGGAGCAAAGGTGGGCACGCTATTCCTTGAGCGAGATAGTGAGGTACCACGAGTGCCGCTTAAAATTATCTCCGACCGGGATTCCCGGTTTACATCACTTGTTTTGGAAGGCCCTTCAGTGTGTTTGGGCACGAGTGCACTACAAAGATGACCTTCCACCCATTGCATCGATGGACAGATCGAGCGGGTAAATCGGATCTTAGAGGATATGTTGCGAGCCTCGTGTGTTGGATTTCCCCGGCGCTTGGGACCAAGATTTGTATTTGATGAAGTTCGCCTACAACAATAGTTTTCACCAACCATTCGGATGGCACCGCTTGAAGCATTGTATGGTGGTAAGCGCCGCAGATCCCAAGATCTCGGGAAGAGGTTGAGACAGCGTGTATTGGGTCCAGAGTTGGTCCAGATTGACCAATGAGGTCGTCCGTAAGATCGTGAGCTCGAATGGTGACCGCCCAGCAGCAGCGTAAGAGCTACGCCGATGTCGACGTAGAGAGTTGGAGTTTGAGATTGGCCAAAGACGTGTTCCTTAAGGTGGCTCCGGCGCGTGGAGTTACGAGGTTTGGTAGGAAGGGAAGTTGAGCCCTAGGTTTGTCTGGACCATTCGAGATCCTCGAGAGGATCGGGGCCATAGCTTACGGTTAGCATTGCCGACGACCTTTGGTCAGCAGCATAGTGTGTTCCATGCTTCGATGCTCCGCCAAGATGTGGGCACCTTCGCATGTCATAGATTTCGAGCCTTTGCAGCTAAACCATGACCTGAGCTTTGAGGAAAAACCCATAAAGATCTTAGCATTTGAGAAGAAAGTCTTGAGGAACCGAGCTATTGATTTAGTGAAAGTGCAGTGGCGGAATCAGAGAGTCGAGGAAGCTACTTGGGAGTTGGAAGGGGAGATGAGGAGAAATTACCCGGGGTTGTTTTAGTGCAAAGAACTTCCGAGGACGGAAGTCCTCCAAGGAGGGAGTATTGTAACAGCCGGATTTTAGTTAAATATAAAATAAGGTTTAAAAGATGTTTTTGGAGGACTCGAACCTCGGCCTCAAAGAGAGATGGGAGTTTGGAATTAATTAAGGAAAATAAATGCGTCAACTTGGGTTTGAAGGAGGAAAGCCTTGGGAAGGGAGTTTTAGATTTCCAAGCTTATTTAATTTGAGGAAGAAAAAAAAAAAAAAAAAAGAAAGAAGAAAAACACTCCTCTCGCAAACCCTCTCCCACACCCCGCTCGCCGCCGCGCCGCCGCCGCGACCGCCCTGCCCGACCGCCGCCCGCACCGATCACCGCCGGCCAGTCGTCGGCTGTCGCCACGCCACCGCCACCGCCGCGCGCACAGCGTCGCTTCGCCGCCGCCGCGCCGCGCCCGCGGGCGCCGCAGACCGCGCCGCGATCGCTCTGTCAGACGCATCCGCGACGACCGCGCACCGGCCGCGCTGCTCATCCGTCCGCCCGCGCCGCCCGCTTCGCCGCGCGTCGTCCCAACGTGTCGCTCGTTCTCGCGCCGCCCGCAGCCCGTCAGTCGCCCGACATCGCCCCGCTGCCCGAGACGCCTTGACCGCGGCGCCGAGAAGCGCGCAGCGCCTTAACGCGCCCAGTGCAGCGCCCGCGCCAACGCCCAGCGCCAGCGCCAGCGCCGCGCAAGCCAAAGAGTCGTTTTGCTCTCATCGCTGCGAGACGTGTGTCTTCTCGGTTGGTAAATTCCCGAGACTGAGCCTTTGGACTTTATGTTATTTTTAGCTGCTGTTGGTTAATTAGGTTGATTTTATTACTTGCTTAGGTTGTCGGGTTCGCTTAGAAGCTCGAGAGTCATCCGCTGATCGTTGGTTCTATTCACTTCCTGTAAGGATTTCTACAGGGGTTGTGTGGACCTCGCGAATACTTGATAGCATGCTATGTGTTGTGTTTGTATGAAACCGCTAGTGGATAGGTTGCTTGTTCTTTCTTGTTTTCGATGGTTTTGCGCTTGTGATTCCTGATATATCCTGTTAGTTTCATGCTAGGGGTTAAATTGTCTCGGCATAACCGTGACCACGTTATCCTGTTAGTGCCATGCTAGGAATTGGTGGGTGATGTATAGTGTAAGAGATTGTAGGGGTAACTAGTGCGCCCCGCCGGGTAAGACCCCGATGGACATCCGGAGGTGTAAGACTCGATGGGCATCCTAGGTGTATAAGTCCTCGATGGGCATCACCGAGTTGGAGGTGTAAGACCGATGGGCATCCTAGGTGTATAAGACTCGATGGGCATCACCGAGTTGGAGGTGTAAGACCCGATGGGCATCCTAGGTGTATAAGACCCGATGGGCATCACCGAGTTGGAGGTGTAAGACCCGATGGGCATCCTAGGTGTATAAGTCCCGATGGGCATCACCGAGTTGGAGGTGTAAGACCCGATGGGCATCCTAGGTGTATAAGACCCCGATGGGCATCACCGAGTTGGAGGTGTAAGACCGATGGGCATCCTAGGTGTATAAGTCCTCGATGGGCATCACCGAGTTGGAGGTGTAAGACCGATGGGCATCCTAGGTGTATAAGTCCCCGATGGGCAACACCGAGTCCTAGGTTGTGTAAGGCTCAAGGACACCCTGTGTGGAACCTAGGGTGGTTGGTAGATGTAAGCCTCGAATAGGCAAGCCCAAGAGTGACGTTCGTTGACCCATCCGTTGCTCGAGTCATTGCATGGTTGCATGTCCGTGTGCTAAATGATATGTTTTCAGATTGTACCCCGGTTGGGGATTCTTCTTGAGTAACTCGTTGCTCACCCTTATTTTCTGTGGTTTTCCACGGTGTAACTTGGGACATCGGCAGGATGGCTAGGAGGAGGGTCAGCTGGATGATCATGGATAGTCGACTGGGATGCATGTTCTTTTATTGTTTTCTTATGATTTAGCATGTAGTGGGACTTGAGTCCCTAGGAAAAGTACTCAAAAACCTATTTTTTGTTTCTCGTACCGTTTCCCTTGATTTGTTTTTAAGAAAGTACTGATTAGTCATCTACTGCTTATTTTAAATGAAATTATATTTTCTTTGTTTTGAATATACTTACTTCATGGATTTAAATTTCAAACTCGAATGACGTTTTACATTCCTAGACATGCATGCTAAGTAAGGATCTAGGTTAGAGACCGCTTCTTTTGGGTCGGGTCTTACAGAGAGGCCGACCAGCCAGGCATTCGTATTGATTCTTGACACGGGAGGGACGTCGTCCCAAGCCGATGCCGATGTTAGGCCGCCTCTGAGGCCCTTCTGGCTGGGTTGCCCGGTGAGGGCGTGGAGGCAACTCACTCGGAGGTCGCAGACCGGAGTTGCTTTTGTGGAGTCCATGAGGGCTCTTATGGTTGGGATTCTTTGTCACCACCAGAGGGCCGAGCAGAGGGTCGAGACGCAGCTCTGTTAGCCGCATTGCAGGAGGAGTCCCGACCGAGATAGAGCGGTGACCGAGTTGGTTCAAAGAGAGGATCGCAGTGCCACCAAGCATCGCCACCAAGCGAGAGCCAATTGTGAACGAGGCCGTTGTGTGGCGGAAAGTGCTTGAGGATTTGGTCCCAAGTGGCTAAAAGATTTCGTCAAATGGAAGCCGGAGAAGTTTAGTGCCCCTGGACAACCACTGGTAGCAGCCAGGTGGATTGCCGAGCTAGAGTATACTTTTATGGTGATGGCTTGTCCTGAGGTGTAGCGAGCTCGATGTGCAGCTCATGCGTTAGCTGGAACAGCTAAGTGGTGGTGGGATTCCACCTTGAGTGAGAGACCTACTGGGTCTCCCACCGCCACCGGGAATTCTTCAAGGCTGAGTTCAAGGAAAAATTTATCAGTGAAGAAGCCCAAGAAAAGATGATTGAGCTGTTTTCAAACCTTAAGCAGGGGTCTGACCCAATCGAGGTGTATGAGAGAAAGTTTTCGGAGTATGGGTACTTCGCGCCCCAGTTGATTGCTACTCCTGAGCTGAAGATCAGGAAGTTTATTGCGGGTCTGAGGCAGGGAGTGTCTTAGGATGTTAGGGCACAGGCCCCAGAGACTTTTGCCAAGGCAGTGCAGTTGGCAACTATTTATGATGGAAAGTATCCTCCAGAGCAGGTTGTTAGTGCTGTGGTGCGTATGGCCGAGTGTACTCGGGTCGAAGCGTAAGTTTGACGCAGAGGTAACGGACATGGAGGCGGTCAACGCCGCCGTGGTACTTATCATGGCGAGACCAAAGACCAAAGACCGGATCGTGAATCGTGATCAGCCTCGCCAACAGGCGTAGGGAGGCCGCCACCGTATTGTAGACCCTGTGGTAAACAACATTGGGGGCCTTGTGGTGGTAACCCTAGAGCTTGCTATAACTGTGGTAAGGAGGGGAATCAGCCCGACATTGCAAACTGTATATATGGGTGGTGGCAAACGGCTTCAAGAATAGGAGAGTATATGCTACGACTCGCCAAGAGGCTGAGAAAGCCGAACCCGCAGTGGCAAGTACGCTCCTAGTTCTTGATCACCTCGCCTTTGTGTTGTTTGATTCGGGTTCCACCCATTCTTTTGTTTCTGCTATTTTTGCTGAGCATGCTTGCATGAATTTAGAGCCTCTAGGTTTTGAGTTATCGTCGCTACTACCCCCTGAACTAGTATGTCAAGCAGCTGAAGGTAAGGGATGGTCGGATATGTGTGTCCGATGAGACTCTACAGTTACCCTCATAGTGTTAGCTATGAGTGGTTTTGATGTGATCTCTGCATGGATTGGTTAGCCGATAACCACACTATGATTGACCTGTCGTTGTAAGGAGGTGGTGTTCAGCCGCTGTAGGCCTAGCTTTAAATTTCGGGCACCTAGAGTGGGGTGTGTCCGCGGTGATTTCGATAGTTAAAGCTCACCGCTTGTTAGCTCGAGGAGCTTGGGGTTTCTTAGCTAAGTTGACCGGGAGAACCGTGACCGATTATCTCTGTCGAGCAGGTGCCCATAGTGCAAGAGTTTGCAGATGTTTTTCCCGAAGAGTTGCCCGGTCCGCCGCCAAGAGGGAGGTGGATTTCTCAATAGCGCTTGAGTCGGGACTCGCCCTATCTCGAAAGCTCCTTATCGTATGCGGCAAAGCAGAGTGAAAGAGTTAAAGGAACAATTGCAGGAGTTGCTTGACAGAGGATTTATTAGGCCGAGTGTGTCCTCGTGGGGAGCACCCATGCCGTTTGTTAAGAAAAGGATGGCTCGATGCGCCTATGCATCGATTATGTGGAACCGAACAAGGTAACAATTAAGAACAAGTATCCGCTGCCTCGTATCGATGACCTGTTTGACCAGCTCCAGGGAGCTTGTGTGTTTTCGAAGATTGACTTGAGGTCGGGCTACCACTAGTTGAGGATTCGGGATGTAGATATCCCCAAGACAAGCGTCGTGTCGAGGTATGGACATTATGAGTTCGTAGTCATGTCTTTTCGGATCGACGATTTAACGCCCCATTGTATTCATGGACATGATGGACAGAGTGTTCAAGGCGTTCTTGGACCGCTTTGTCATCGTGTTCATAGATGACATTCTTGTGTACTCTAAGTCTAAGGAGGACCATGCCTCGCACCTAAGGCAGATTTTGGCAGCCTTGCGCGAGAACAAGCTCTATGCGAAATTCTCAAAGTGTGACTTTTGGCTTGAGGAGGTAGCTTTCCTAGGACACGTTGTGTCTAAGGAGGGAGTGGCTGTGGACCCTTCCAAGGTAGAGGCAGTTAGCTCGTGGGCGAGACCGACGATCGTGGTCGAGATTCGTAGCTTCACGGTCCGCCGGATATTACCGCCGCTTCGTTCAGAACTTCTCTGCTATAGCCACCCCGCTTACTCAATTGACGAGGAAGGGTGTCGATTTCGTTTGGGATAAGAAGTGCGACGAGAGTTTTGCTAAGTCAAGAGCGCTTTGACGCGTCGCGCGCGTTGTTGGCAGTTCCAGAGGGAACCGGGGGTTTCGTGGTGTACAGTGATGCCAGCAAGTTTAGTTTGGGATGCGTTCTGATGCAATACGGTAAAGTGATAGCATACGCCTCGAGGCAGTTGAAACAGCACGAGCATAACTATCCGACTCATGATATGGAGTTGGCAGCGGTCGTCTTTGCGCTTAAGATCTGGAGGCACTACTTGTATGGGGAAAAGATTCAGATTTTCTCGGACCACCAAAGCCTCAAGTACTTCTTCACCCAGAAGGACCTGAACATGAGGCAGAGAAGGTGGTTGGAGCTTGTAAAAGATTACGACTGTGAGATCCTGTATCACCTTGGAAAGGCAAATGTTGTGGCGGATGCACTAAGTAGAAAGACCTCGCATCTAGCAACGTTGGCAAATCCCAAGAGTATCATAAGAAAAGACCTCGAGAGAGCGGAAATAGCAGTGTTGTTAGGGGATGTTACCGCCAGGGTAGCTTAGTTGACCATCCAGCCTTCGGTAAGGCAAAGGATTATTGACGGCCAGTTGAATGATTCTAAGTTGAAAAGTTTGTATGAGAGGGTCCAGGCTGATGGTGACTTTGATTTTGAGATATTTGCAGATGGTGGCTTGAGATATAAGTCGGCTATGTGTCCTGGCCCGATGCCGCAGATTCGCTCGAATTGTTGACCGAGGCTCACACCTCGCCTTTGCATGGCACCTGTGGGGTAACAAGATGTACCAAGATCTTAGCGCACTTTTTGGTGGATGGGGATGAAGAGAGAGATTGCCCGCTTTTTGTCGGTCGGTGTCTCACTTGTCAGCAAGTGAAGGCGCCTAGGCAGAAACCAGCAGGTTTGCTACAGTCGCTAGGGGTGCCACAGTGGAAGTGGGAGGAAATTACCATGGATTTTATTTCAGGTTTGCCCATAACCCCTAGAGGATATGCACAGATTTGGGTGATCGTTGATAGGTTGACTAAGTGTGCACACTTCATTCTGGGCAGGATAAACTACACCGTGGAGCAGTGGGCACAGTTGTTCCTTGAGCAGATAGTGAGGTACCACAGAGTGCCAGTTAAAATTATCTCCGACCGGGATTCCCATTTTACATCACGGTTTTGGAAAGCCCTTCAGGCAGGTTTGGGCACAGAGTGCGACTACAAGATCTGACCTTCCACCCACAGACCGATGGCCAGACTGAGCGGGTAAATCAGATCTTAGAGGATATGTTGCGAGCCTGTGTGTTGGATTTCCCGGGCAATTGGGACCAGTACTTGTATTTGATGGAGTTTGCCTACAACAATAGTTTTCAGTCGACCATTCAGATGGCACCGTTTGAAGCGTTGTATGGTAAGCGCTGCAGATCCCCAGTATTCTGGGAAGAGGTTGGAGACAGGCAGGTATTGGGTCCAGAGTTGCTCTAGTTGACCAATGAGGCTGTCCAGAAAATCAGAGCTCGTATGTTGACTGCCCAGAGCAGGCAGAAGAGCTACGCCGATGTCAGGCGTAGAGATTTGGATTTTGAGGTTGGCCAGCACGTGTTCCTTAAGGTAGCTCCGATGCGTGGAGTTCTGAGGTTTGGTAGGAAGGGGAAACTGAGCCCCAGGTTTGTGGGACCATTTGAGATCCTCGAGAGGATTGGGGCCGTAGCTTACCGATTAGCATTGCCGCCATCCTTGGCTGCAGTGCATAGTGTGTTTCATGTTTCGATGCTCCACCAGTATGTGGCAGACCCTTCTTATGTCATTGACTTCGAGCATTTGCAGCTAAACCATGACCTGAGCTTCGAGGAAAAACCCATAAGGATTTTAGCATTTGAAAAGAAAGTCTTGAGAAACCGAGCTATCGAGTTAGTGAAAGTGCAGTGGCGGAACCAGGGAGTTGACGAAGCTACTTGGGAGTTGGAGGGGGAGATGAGGAGGAATTACCCAGAGTTGTTTTAAAGTACAGCGACTTTCGGGGACGGAAGTCTTCTAAGGAGGGAGTATTGTAATAGCCCGGTTAACAGTTGAACGCAAAATTAGGTTTGTATATATTTTATTTTGAAACGTGTTGTTGGGAGGACTCGAACCCTTTGCCTAAAAGGGGTGGGAAGCTTGGAATTAAATAAAGAAAATAAGTGCGTCCGCCGGGGCTCGAAGGGGGGAAGCCTTGGGAAGGGAATTTGGGATTCCCAAGGCTTATTTAATTTGAGGAAAGAAAAAAAAAAGGAAAAAAGAAAGCTTCATTCGCAAAAAAAAAAAAACCCTCTCCCAACACCCTCGCCGCCGCCGCCCTTCGCCGTCCATCGCCCCACCCCGGCGCGCTCAGCCGACAGCCCACGCCGCACCGAGCAGCCTTGCAGCCAGCCGCAGAGCCCAGCGCCGACCGTCGCCTGCATAGCGCTCCCCAGCGTCGCCCCGACCGAACGCATCCGCGAGACCGCGTCCCAGCGCACCCACCGTGTGTCGTCCATCCGTGCCTCAGCGTCGCCCGCTCGCCCGCGCCGGTTCTCGTCCACACGTGACTCTCCGCAAGACTCAAAGACCGCCTCGCGCTCGCGCGCCAAAGACGCTGACCACGTCAGACGCTCGCACGCCCGTCACGCCCGCGCCGCACGCCCCGCCGCCGTGTTGTCGAGGGCCACGCGCCGCGCCAGCGCCTCGCATCTCGCCGCAAGCGAAGCCCAGCGCTCGATCGCCGCGCGACAGACGCACGTCGCGCTCGCCGCCCGCGCGCCGCCGCGCGCCTCCTTGCCGAGCCTGGTGCCTTCTCGGTTGGTAAATTCCCGAGCCTCCACCCTTTGGACTTTATGTTCTTTTTAGCTGTTGTTGGTTAATTAGGTTGATTTTATTACTTGCTTAGGTTGTCGGGTTCGCTTAGAAGCCTGAGAGTCATCCGTTGATTGTTGGTTCTATTCACTTCCAGGTAAGGATTTCTTACTGGGGTTGTGTGGACCCTGCGAATACTTGATAGCATGCTATGTGTTGTGTTTGTATGAAATTGCTAGTGGATAGTTTGCTTGTTCTTTCTTTTTTTCAGATGGTTTTTGTGCTTGTGATTCCTCATATATCCTGTTAGTTTCATGTTAGGGGTTAAATTGTCTCGGCATAACCGTGACCATGTTATCCTGTTAGTGCCATGCTAGGAATTGGCGGGTGATGTATAGTGTAAGAGATTGTAGGGGTAACTAGTGCGTCCCGCTCGGGTAAGACCCCGATGGACACCCGGAGGTGTAAGACCCCGATGGGCATCACTGAGTTGGAGGTGTAAGACCCTGATGGGCATCCTAGGTGTATAAGTCCCCGATGGGCATCACTGAGTTGGAGGTGTAAGACCCTGATGTGCGTCCTAGGTGATAAGTCCCCGATGGGCATCACTGAGTTGGAGGTGTAAGACCCTGATGGGCATCATAGGTGTATAAGTCTCCGATGGGCATCACTAAGTTGGAGGTGTAAGACCCTGATGGGCATCCTAGGTGTATAAGTCCCCAATGGGCATCACTGAGTTGGAGGTGTAAGACCCTGATGGGCATCCTAGGTGTATAAGTTCCCGATGGGCATCAATGAGTTAGAGGTGTAAGACCCTTATGGCCATCCTAGGTGTATAAGTCCCCGATTGGCATCACTGAGTTGGAGGTGTAAGACCCTGATGGGCATCCTAGGTGTATAAGTCCCTGACGGGCAACACTGAGTCCTAGGTTGTGTAAGGCTCGAAGGACACCCAGGTGTGGAACCTAGGGTACTTGGTAGCTGTAAGCCTCGAATAGGCAAGCCCCAAGAGTGGCGTTCAGTTGACCCATCTGTTTGCCCTGAGTCATTGCATGGTTGCATGTCCGTGTGCTAAATGATATGTTTTCGTATTGTACCCCGGTTGGGGATTCTTACTGAGTAACTCGTTGCTCACCCTTATTTACTGTGGTTTTCCACCAGGTAACTTGGGACATAGGCAGGATGGCTAGGAGGAGGCAGCTGGATGATCATGGATAGCTGACTCTGGGATGCATGTTCTTTTATTGTTTTCTTTATGATTTAGCATGTAGTGGGACTTGAGTCCGTAGGGAAGCACTCAAACTATTTTATGGTTCTCGTACCGTACTCTTGTTTTGTTTTAAGAAAAGCACTGATCAGTCAATTACTCTTTGATTTTTATATTGGCTTTTGTGGTTGTTTAAAATTCTGTTGATTGCAAAGTTTTAAATTGGTACGTTGGATGGTGTTTTACATTCCTAGACATGCATGCTAAGTAAAGATCTAGGTTAGAGACCGTTTCTTTTGGGTCGGGTCTTTACACCCTCGAAGCCCAAATCCTCACTCAGCTGAGAAAACTCAAAGTCCATAACGCGCGACGGGTCTGGCATGTACCGCCTCGACATCGATACATGAAAACACTATGCACAGCTGACAATGACTGGGAAAAACTAACCGATATGCAACTCTGCCAATCCTCTTGAGAATCTCAAATGGTCCAAAAAACAGGGACTCCACTTCCCTCGCTTACCAAACCCCAACACACCTCGCATTGTTGCAACCTTAAAAACACGCACTATCCAACCTCAAACTCTAAATCTCGACGCCGTACATCGGCGTAACACTTCTGCCTGCTCTGGCTACCAACAACCAACAATGGCTGGCGGAGCACAAGCTACACTAACCAGCAAGGATCCCTCAAAGGTCAAGACCCTAATCCAGCCACAACGGTGCAACCTCATCCCACAACTGATACAAAGGGGGGGTCTTCAACTACAAAGGTTCAACAGCTCCCAGGCCAAACACACAAAGTACCTTAGCTGACTAGGCCCAACACTCACAAGAGGCAGAACAACCCTTACTGCAACTTCCAGAACACCACTCAAGAGTCCGCTTAACTGGACAAACAACTGCTTTCAAGCGGCCAACAGACTTTCCCTCTTCCTAGCACCACTACCACCAACTCCAAGACCAAAAGGAGTGACCTAACAACTCCCAAGGAGGAACAGTTCCTTACAAGCGGACATCTGAAGGACAGAGAGCTCCACACATGCTCGCTGTCTTGCTCAGCTAAAGCTGCATCTAACTCTCACGGAGGCAACAATAGGGGGTTCCACCACAGACTGAACCGCCAACCATACACTAGCCAAGACTCACCTCCAAATGCCAAAGGGGCAACTCTTGAAACTCCGGAACCCGGGAAAACATCCAACGTGGCAAGAACCATTTGTCCCACGAGCAAGACTAACTTCTAGCAACTCGAAAACCACACCTCGGTCAACATCAAGCACCAACTTGCCACCACACCGGAACCAATCCAGACTCTACTTCAACAAACTCTAGCTTGCTAGCCTACCAAAACTGCCAGCAACTCACCTGAAGGCTACTACCTACACGACTCCAGCTTGTCCACTGAAACTCACTGCTTGGGTCTGACTGAGCTCTGGTGAGGCTTTCCACAACTAGGGTTCTTCGGCAACCCTCAAACACACACTGTCGACAAACGGTCTAACAGACAACTGCCTGAACAAACAACTCCTTTTTCCAGCATTACAACTATGCTGGCCTGCTCCGAACCTCGAAACCAAAAAGACCAGAAACGCTTCAGAATGTGTCATCCTCCTACTCAAAGCATCAGCCACATCGTAGCTTCCACCCAGGGTAAGGATTCCGAGCAACACTCTTAGCAACTACGGTCACGAAACACATGGCTTCGCTACAACCACCATTTGTTCAGTACCATCTGAACTCCAACCATGATCAACAAGAGGTTCCACCAACCAAGCTAGGTTCAACTTAACAAACTTTCCTAAGCAACAACCCGACTACGAGCACGGAATCCTTACAACCACAACTAAAGCCTTACGACATCCACCTGGAGTCCAACTTCTCCAAGAACTGAGCACCAGTTCTCCAATGCAAACCCTACATGGTTCCGAAACTCTCGCCACCAGAACGAACTACACAGAAACACACTTATGTGCATAACTCCCAACCTTCCTTTAGAGATCCAAGACTAACAGGCGCTTTCTAAAAAGGCAACAACTAACTTCCGGCAGGGATGCAATCAACCAAAAGAACACCAAAAATTCCATCTCCACACGATACTCGAAGTCGTGGCCACCTTGCTCCACTAAAGCATATCAATGCCAAACCGAACTTACCTCAAACCAACGTCTCTACCAAGTGTGCTTTACACATAAGACATCCAACTCATCTCATGAGGCATCTAACTCATCTCATAAGCATCTCACTCATCTCATAAGCATCCAACTTATCTCATAGGCATCCAACTCCTGGCCCCTCTGCTGGACCAAACTCGCATCTACGATGCTCAACACTCAGATTTAGGCACTCGAAGGTAGTTGACCGCACTACCAACCACATAGATCTCCTGGCCTTAGCACTAGCGTGAGACTCACACGCACTAACACTTATCAACCTTCAACCTGCTGACGCACTCTTACCCCGATAACACTGGGAAGAGGGTCCAGCTCCTCTCGAACATCCTTTTTCTTGTAGTCCTTCTACTACCACTGAACTAGCTGTCTTGCGCGACCTAAACAGGTGCAACTGCCACAAACAGATCCAAAGGCTAAAGTAGTGCTGAACTCCGGACGAGTTACAGAACCATCTGTTCCACTCGTGCCAAACTCAGGCCTGAACCAGACTTAGTGCCAAAGTGGCACACCAATCAATGCACCTCAAGTGCCACTACTACCAAATCCACATCTTACTACAAATAGGGCCAGCAAGGTCACAACCTCCAGTGACAAAAACTCTGGCTAGGCATACAAGGGCTCAAAGATCAAACAATCATGTCTATGGCATCTCATCTAACTGAAGTCTCACGGCCTACTCTTGCATCTCCACTTGATGCTCAACAAAACTCCGACCGACTCTCTCAACGCTAGCTCCACTCTAGGAGCTCACCATAAGAAGAGTACTCAACTCTACTAGACAACCGGGGAAACCACCAACGGATCAAGTCCGATGGGAACACTGCTCGCTGCACCCTTAATCACAGGGTTCCGACTTACTGGCTGCAAAACAACAACAATTTACAAGAGCACAAAGATGTCTCTACATCCTCCATGAAGGCTACTAACTCTGCAGCCACTCACTAGGCAACCAAACAATCTGCTAAGGTTCAAGATCAACACTTGAACTACCCAGGCTAGTCCACACTAGAACCTGCTCCACAAGAATCAACATGAGCAAAGCCATTGCTAACTTCTCTTCTGGAGTGGTACTCCAGGGCAAATCACCTCCACCCTCTCTCTAGGGGAAAACTAACAACTGGGCCACGAGTGTCCTACGGGAGTCTAATCTCTGCCTCCCTCTGGAACGATGTCCCAGCGGTATCTGAATCTATCTGGATACCCTGACTAGCTGCTAACATACTTCTTACACTGCGGGAAGTTGGCATGATGGTGCTCTAGACCCAAACCAACAACGAGTCAGAACCTGCTCGTCTCCGCTCCACAACACTAAACAAGGCATACACTAGATGAAAGGTATTGTAAATTCTTAACCCTTTTCTAAAACTGTAAACTTAGGGGGTACCTGATGACTATCGGAGTGCTGGTGATCATGGAAAAATGACCTACAACAAAAGGTCAGTCTACAAAATCTATGACTCTGAGCTCTGATACCAACTGTAAAGACCCGACCGAAAAGGGGTTCTAAATTAGGCCTTTACCTCAATGCATGCATTCAAAAGTTAAAGACAATATGCAAGAATGGTTTTCAGATTCTAAGTGAAAGCTAAAACATACAAACATCCATTTAAAAGTCAAAATAAAATCCCTGAAACTTGTCACTGTTTCCAAGCACCAATTTCAATTCAAATACATTTCCAAAACTCACTCTGATCAGAGATTTATTTAAACCATTCAAAAACTTCCAACAGTTACAATAGTGCTAGAATCCGGAAAAACAGTCAGAAAAACATCCTAGGGCTCCGTGCCCATCTACATGCATTCAGAGGAAAATAAAGCATAACGAATCATAGACATAAAATTCAGAGTTCGACAACTGGTTTCCATGATCACAGCTCCTCTTTCCGCCATCCTGTCTCGCACCTTCGTTACCTGTGGAAAACCACAAAATAAGGGTGAGTAACGAATTACTCAATAAGAATCCCCATCCGGGGTACAATACGATATACATGGTCATCTAGCAGAAAGGTATGCAAGCTATGAATATAAACACAGAAGATAGCACATAGCTTAAATCCACACATAAACCTCGGATGCCATCTCAGGGTCTTACTCCTGAAAATCTACCACACGATACGATCCTATACGAGAAACAAGTCTCGGCCTCAGCCTATCTAATGTCGATATGAAAGGTGCACTGGCTCACAATCCCGAGGAGCACTCCAGTCGGTGCTCTAATGAGCGTATGCGCGCACCACATGCTACTGCAAACCATGGGGGGTGCCGGGTCTAGTGGCAAGCTGCCCAGGTTCAGTCACCATGCCTAACTAATCTCTGGATCTGTGTCACTGACATAGGGGTGTGAGACCTGGACACGTGAACTATGTCAGCCTGAACCACCGCACCTGAGGCTAAGGAACCGGTAGTGGTAGGTTTACACTAGGAAGCCGTCGTTGCCCTATTAGGTGGCAATCAAGGGCTACTACCGAACACGCTGAGGACGTGCCGACTACCGGGGACAAGGCAATGCCATGTCATCATCTCGACCGTTGGGGCATTTAACAGTCTGCCACCCTCACCCAAGATTGCAGGGCCTGCCGTTAGGGTTAGCTAAACCCTAACGGTGGATCGTGGACGAGTATCGCCTCGCACGCCCCCTCGCCGTGGATGCAAGTTACGTTATGCATCCTGGCCCGGATGATGCTACCTATCTGAACTCTAAACTATAACATCAACAGCAAACGATCCAATACGTGCTCAACAGATACAACGAACCTAGCATGATACTACGAAGCAAGAACAGATAACGAGCATGCCAGAACGGAACAACCTAGCATGAACTAACATGAGAAACAACATAAGAAATCATGCCAGTCGGGAATTCAAAACAGAGCACCTACCACTAAACATTCTGATAAACACAGACAAGCATACAAACAGCAATCACATATAATATCGCAGGGCCCACACAACTCTGGTAAGAAATCCTTACCTGGTCGGAAGGCAACTACACACAAGAATCCTAAGCTGCGATCGATCCTGAGCTAGCTAATGAGAACCTAACAAGCACAATAATTATCACAATCCATAGGCCTAAATATAATAAAATAAACAGGGCTCAGCTCGGGAGCAACTCACACTGCACTGCTGACGTGCGGACGGACAGGCTGCACGGTCGTGGCTACTGCTGGGCGCTCATGGGTGCTCATGGCCTGTGCGCGCGAACGAGCTGGCTGGGCGCAAGCGCGCTAGCGCGGACAAGCAGACGTGATGGCATGGACGTGGGCGTGCGAGCGTTGGCTGCGCGCGGACGGAAGGAGCTATGCGGCACGGGCGGACGCGCTGGTGCTGACGAGCTACGAGGGCTGGGGCTGCGCGCGGGCTGATGCTGCTGCTCGCGCGGGGACGGCTGCGATGAGATATGGCTGCTGGGCGTCTGGGTGTGCGATCCAGCTGTGCGATGGGCAGGGGCGATGCAGGGCTGTTTGGCTAGGATGGGGCTACTGCGTGCGAAGGGCTGTTGGCAATGAGCATCTGGCGCGACATAAGGGCCCGCCTGGTCGCGATGGGGTCGCTCTTCACGCTGTGGGTCGCTTTGGGTGGCTCATCGCTCACTGGCCGCTGCTCGGCCGGGATGAAGCTCGATGGCCGAAGCTTGGCACGGGGAAGAAAAAACATGGCAAAGGCTAGGGTGAGAAGGCTTGGGCGGCTATGGAGGTTTTGGAGAACTCAAAGAGATGAAACCTATTTTTCTCTTCATTTTATCAAATGCACCAAAACCCTAAAGACCCATAGCTAACCAAGACATACCACAGAATGAGCATCAATAATAGCTTGGGGCTCAACCAGCAACGACACACAACTGACCTCCCAGACCACCTGGGTTCGAATCCCAACTGCTTCACTTTAAAACACAATTTTTCTTTTGCATCTCACCATGCCCAAACACATCCATAAAGCATCAAAATCCTACTTCAGTCCATCCAATAATTTTAGCAACTGAAAAGACATAAACGACCCTGACTGCCTGACCAAATTACCAAAATACCTCTAGGGCATACCTAGAAGACCGGGATAAAAACCTGGGCCGTTACAGACCTAGGTTAGGACCTCTCCCAGTTGGGTCCTTACAGTTGGTATCAGAGCTCAGAGTCATAGATTATGTCGACTGACCTTTTGTTGTAGGTCATTTTTTCATGATCATCAGCACTTCGACAGTCATCAGGTACGCCTAAGTTTACTGTTTAGAAAAGGGTTAAGAATTTATAATACTTTTCATCTAGTGTATGCCTTGTTTAGTGGTGTAGAGCGGAGACGAGCAGGTTCTGACTCGTTGTCTGTTTGGGTGTAGATTGCCAGCATGCCAATTACCCGCGTAGGAAGAGGAGGTTCAAGAGCTGCAGGTCAGAGTATCAGGATTGGTTCTGACACTGCAGGGACATCGTCCCAAGCTGAGACAAATGGTGTGCCACCAGTAGCTCCTTTCGTTTTTCCTAGAGAAGGCGTTGAGGCGCCCGAGCGCCGAGAGACTGCTCCTGGAACAGAGTTTGCAGATTCCATGAGGGCCATGATGGTCAGTTTTGTAAAGACCCGACCCAAAAGGGGCTCTAAATAGGTCTTTACCCCAATGCATGCATTCAAAGTAAAGAACGTTATGCAATTTAGTTTTTGGATTCCCAATTAAAACAAAACAAAAGAGATTCAATCAGAAATCAAATAGATTGCTGAAACCTGTCCCTGTTTCCAAGCACCTGTTTCAAGACAAATACATTTCTAAACGCATACTCTGATCAGAGATTTATTAAAACATTTGAAACAATCCTCAAATACAACAAAGCTGGAATCCATAAAAACATTCAGGAAAAACATCCTAGGGCTCCGTGCCCGGCTACATGCATTCAGGGGAAAATAAAAGACAAGAGTCATAGAAATAAAAAGTCGAGATGACAAAGAAATTCCCATGATCACAGCCTCCTCCTTCACCATCCTGTCTCGCACCTTGGTTACTGTGGAAACCACAAAATAAGGGTGAGTAACAAATTACTCAAGAAGAATCCCCAACCAGGGGTACAATACGATGCACATGGTCATCTAGATGAGTGTATGCAAGCTATGAATATAAACACGAGAATAGAGCACATAGCTTAAGTCCACACTTGGACCTCGGATGCCAACATTGTGGTCTTAGTCCGGAATAATCCACACCACAAAATACGCCCTATACGAGAAACAAGTCTCGGCCTCGGCTGTCTCATCGTCGTCACGTAAAGGTGCACTAGCTCAAGATCCCGAGGAGCTCTCCGCCGGCGCCAGAAGAGCGTAAGCATGCACCGCGTGCTTCTACTGCACTATAGGGGTTGCGGGTCCAGTGGCAAGCCGCCCATATCCGGATATCACGCCTAACTAAATCTCTACGGATCGGTGTCACCGACATAGGGGTGTGAGACTCGACACGTGAACTATGTCACTGAACCACCGCACTTTGAGGCTAAGGAATCGGTCGTGGTAGGCTTACACCAGAAGTCGCCCTTGCCCTATCGGTGGCAATCAAGGGCTACGCCGAACACGCCGAGGACGCGCCGATCGCCGGGGACGAGGCAATGCCAAGTCATCATCCCGACCGTTGGGGCATTTAACGACCGCCACCCTCACCCAAGATTGCGGGGCCTACCGGTCGGGTTAGCTAAACCCTAACGGGTCCGTGGACGAGAACTGTCTCGACGTCCCCGCCATGGATGCAAGATACTTTATGCATCAGGCCCGGATGATGCTACCTACCTGAATTCTATCCTGCCTTAACAATCAGCAAATAATCCAATACGTGCTCAAAAGAATACAGCAGACCTAGCATGGTACTACGGAACAAGAATGAATATGAGCATGGCAGAACAGAACAACCTAGCATGGACTAACATGAAAGAACGACATACAAAGTCATGCCAGTCAGGAATTTAGAACAGAGCACCTAAACTACACATGCTGATAATCACAAACAAACATACAACATCAATCACATGGAACATCGCAGGGTCCACACAACTCCGGTAAGAAATCCTTACCTGGCCAGGAGGCAACTACACACAAAATCCTAAGCTGCGATCGATCCCGAGCTAGCTAACGAGAACCTAACAAACACAATAGAAATCACAATCATAGCCCTAAAACTATAATAAAACAAGCGTGCTCGGCTCAGTGGCACTCACACGGCACGCACGACGACACGGCCGAGTCTTCTTCGCCGCAGACTGGTGCGGGTAGGCGGGCGGTGCGCTGGCAAAGGGCGCTGGAAGCGCGCGGCTGCGGCGACAAGACGACGATGGGCACGTCACGGGCGAAGGCGCAGGGCGAATCGCTGGTACGGCGAAGCGCGGCGGCGCGGACACGGCGATCGGCGCGCGCGCGAAGCCGGGCATCCGCTCGGCCGATTCGGTGTGACGACGAGGCTGGGCGGCGACAGCGCCCGCTCGGCCGATCCGTGCGACGACGACGAGGGCTGGCGGCTGGAGCGCGCGACGGGATCGCCGGCGGTGGCGACGGCAACAGCGTCAGATCTGGGACGAGCGACGGGCGAGCGAGCTGCTCCTCGGTCGGATTCGAGCGCGGCCGCTGGTCGGGGCGTCTGCGCGACAAGATGGCCTTTCGCTGGTGCGATATCGGCATGGCGGGCTCGGCGCAGATCTGGTCGGCCGGTGGCAGATTCGCCTAGGTCACGCAACAAACACAAACACACACACTTCCTTACCTTCGCCAAAGCAAAACAACCAATCGAGAAGAGAAAGAGGATGAAGACTTACCGGAATGAAGATCGAGCAACGGAGCGGAGCAAAATAAGGGGATGAAGAAATCGGCAAGGAGGCTAGGGAGAACTTGGCTTGGGTGGCTAGGAGATGTGTTGGAGAAGAAGACAACCTAGCCTATCATTTTTTCCATTTGACCAAAAGCACCCAAAAACCCCAAAATCCAAGGTTAACCATAAAATGACCCGGGAAGAGCAACAAGAGCTCTTACTAGCTCATCTGGCATGCATCCCCACAAGCTTTCCTGGAGACCCGGGTTTAAAACCCAGCTGCAACACAAATTCCTTTATTTTTACTTTTGCATCAAACCTTGCTCAACCCTTCCACAAAGCCTCACAAACCTACATAAATTCATCCAATATTTTTAGCAACTAGAAAAGACATAAACGGCCATGACGGCCCGACCAAATTACCAAAATACCCTTAGGGCATACCTAGAAGACCGGGATGAAAACCTGGGCCGTTACAATATTCCCTCTTTTTTATGACTTTCGTCCTCGAAAGTCCTTAAGATCAAAACAACCAGATATCGCAATCTCATCCCGTCCTTCCCGCTTACGAGCGGCCTCCTCTGAACTCTGACTCCTCCACTGAACGTTTACCAAACGAATCTTACGTCTTCGCCTCAAGACCAGAATGCTCATAGGCTTCCCTTTCGAGGCTCAAACCCTCAATCAGCTGCAAAGGCTCAAAATCCATATTGAGCGATGGGTCCGACACATACTGCACCCAACATCGATACATAAAAACACTGTGCACAGCTGACAATGACGGAGGAAAGATGATCCGATATGCAACTCTGTCAATCCTCTCGAGAATCTCTAAACGGACCAACAAACTGGGACTCAACTTTCCTCGCTTTCAAAACCTCAACACACCTAGCATTGGTGCAACCTTGAAACACGAACTGTCCAACCTCAAACTCCAAATCTCGACGTCGAACCTCGGCGCAACTCTCCTGCTTGCCTCGAGCTGACAACATACGAGCTCTAATCTCCTGCACAACACCTCTGGTCAAATGCAGCATCTCAGGACCCGAAAACAAAACTGATGGCCACCAACCTTTTTCCAGAACACTGGAAACCTGCAACGCTTACCATACTATGCTTCAACGAAACCAAAGAACTAGCAGCCGGGAACTGCTATCCGAGGCAACCTCATAAAATCCATCACTGGTTTTCACTTCCTAACCAGGAAACACCAACTCACAACAAGCTCCAACGGATCGGCTCACTCCTCCCAAAAGACCATCGGTCGAGAGGGTGAGAACACTACAGAACCGCACTCGGCTCATAAGCCTCGAAAATGCTCTCGCAACCACGGTCCATCAATGCACCACCTAGAAAAACCTTTGTTGCCATACCCTAATGGCAAACAACTCCTTTTTGAAACCGACATGCCTCTACTCCATAGAAATGGCATCTCGCACACGAAACGAGGTGCGAGCTCTGAAGCATCAAACCAATCCTCCAAAAATCTGAACTCACACAACAACCTCAACTAGCTGACAGCTCCCACACGGAAACTTACAATCCAACAACTTGAGTGCTACGAACTAGGAAGCTCAAACAACTACAAACTGCATAGCTATGCCAATCCCCTCAACCCTAGCTCGACTTAAATCACTGACTGGGCAAGATAGCCCGCAAGCAACCGGGCCCCAGAGGGCTCCCTCCACTAAACTTACCTCCATGCAAACAACGGAACCAAGCTCGTCCCCTTAAGAGACACATCTCACAAGTCCAAATGATAACACAACCAAGCTTATACCCTCTAGGTTAAGCTCATTGCTCCTACCCACCGAACTTCATAAACGGAACTCCACTACCTGGTCAACACCAACTACCAAGAACAAGAATACCAACAATGGTCGGGCAGAGCGCAAGCTACACTAACCAAAGCAAGGATCCTCAATAGGTCAAGACCCTAATCCAGACACAATGGTGTAACCTCATCCACAACTGATACAAACGGGTCCTCAACTACAAAGGTGCAACAGCTCCCAAGCCAACACACAAACCTTAGCCAACTAGGCCAAACACTCATAGGAGGCAGAATGTAACGACCCAGGTTTTTCTTCCCGGTCTTCCAGGTATGCCCTAGGGGTAATTTGGTAATTTGGTCGGGCCGTCATGGTCGTTTATGTCTTTTCCAGCTACTAAAATTATTGGATGGTTTATGTAGGTTTTTTGGAGGAGTTTGAGGTTTGGTTTGAGCAAGGTTTGATGCAAAAGTAAAAATAAAGGAAATTGTGCTTTGCAGGGGTTTGAACCGGGTCTCCCGGGAAGCTTGTAGAGAGGTGTGCCAATTGAGCCATTAGGTGCTCTTGTTGCTCTTTCTCGCATCACATCTTAGTTAACCTTGGATTTTGGAGTTTTGGTGCATTTGGTTAAATGAAATAGAATTAGGTTATTCCATCTTCTTCTCCAAAACACCTCTTGGCCGCCCAAGCTCTCCATCTCCATAGCCTTGCCGATTCTTCATCCTTGCATCTCCTTGGGTTCGATCATCATCATTCCGGTAAGTCTTCGTCTTCTTCATCTTCTCATTTGGGTGTTTCTTTGGCGAATGTAAGAAAAAGGGGTTTGTGTGTGTGTGTGTTGTGCAACACCGAGGAGGTCCAAAGACCGAGCTCATCGTGGCCCCACCCACCCACAACGGCAGCCCTCGCCGTCGACGCCCAGATTCGTCTGAAGAGCGCAGCTCGCTCGTTCGTCCGGCCGATCGCTCAGACGCCAGAATCTGGCCCAGCAGAATAACTCGCCGCTCGCCCAGCAGCCGATCGCCCGATCGCCCAGACGCCAGAGGTCGTCGCCGCCGCCGGCTCGTCAGCCCGACGCGCGACGCACGCCCTCGCCCGTCCGCTTGCCGAGCCGCTCGCCCGCGCGCTTCGCCCAGACGTTCGCCGCGCGCGCCCTCGCTGCCGAAGCCGCCGCCGTGTCCGCGATCGCGACGCCGGCGCCGCGCGCGCGCGCAGACGCTCGCTCGCCGCGCGCACGCCAGACGCTTCGCGCGCGCGCCGCCAGACGCGCGCGCTCGCGCGCGCGTCGCCTTGCCGTGCCGCCGTGGGTAGCAAGCAGCCAGTAGCGGCCTTGCCGTGGCTGCGGTAGCAGCGCCAGCAGCGCGTCCTTGCCGTGTGCCGGCTGCAAGCATGACCCCAAGCTCGTGTCGTCGCGCGCGTGAGTTCCCGAGCCGAGCTTGTCGTTTCTATTGTTGTTTAGATATTTTAGATGCCGATTATTGTTGGTTTGCTAGGTTCCCGCCGCTAGCTCGAGATTGTTCCGCAGCTTAGGATTTGTGTGTAAAAGTCTTCCGACCAAAGTAAGGATTTCTTCACAGGGGTTGTGTGGACCTGCGGTATATTTGTGATTGTTGTTTTGTATGCTGTGTATGTTTACTAGCATGTTTAGCCTAGGTGCTCTGCTCGAATTCTCGATGGCATGAACTCTTGTATTGTTTCTCATGTTAGCCCATGCTAGGTTGTTCTATTCTAGCATGTTCGATATCTATTCTTGCTTCGTAGTATCATGCTAGGCTCCTTGTATCTGTTGAGCACGTATTGACCGCATTGATTGAATTGTTATTATTATTATTGTTAAGGTTTAGAATTCGTAGATAGCATCATCGGGCCCGATGCATAAAGTATCTTGCATCTATGGCAAGGACGTTCGAGACAGTTCTCCGCCTTGGACCCCGTGAGGGATTAGCTATCCCAACCGGTAGGCCTCCCGCAATCTTGGGTGAGGGTGGCGATCGTTAAATGCCCCAACGGTCGGGATGATGACTTGGCATTGCCTCGCGTCCGGCGATCGACACGTCCTCGGCGTGTTCGGCCGTAGCCCTTGATTGCCACTGTTAGGCAAGGACCGCTTCTCGGTGTAAGCCTACCACGACCGGTTCCTTAGCCTCAAAGTGCGGTGGTACGCCGACATAGTTCACGTGTCCAGTCTCACACCCTATGTCGGTGACACCGATCCGAGAGATTTAGTTAGGCATGGTGGATCGAACACGGGCAGCTTGCCACTAGACCCGGCACCCCCGAGTTTGCAAGAGCATGCGGTGCGCGCTTACGCTCATTACTGGCGCCGATGGAGAGCTCCTCGAGATCTTGAGCGAGTGCACCTTTCAGATCGACGATGAGACAGCCGAGGCCGGGACTTGTTCCGTATGATAGCGTTTAGTGTGTTGTGGTATTTTCCGGACTAAGACCCCGAGATGGCATCCGAGGTCCAAGTGTGGACTTAGCTATGTGCTCCGCTCGTGTTTGTACTCATAGCTTGCATACATTCTTCTAGATGATCATGTATATCGTATTGTACCCCGGTTGGGGATTCTTACTGGGTAATTCGTTACTCACCCTTATTCTCGTGGTTTTCCACGGGTAATCAAGCGCGGAGACAGGATGGTCAAGGGGAAGTCGTGATCATGGAATCTCTTGTCATCTCTCGATTGTTTTATTTTAATTATCATGACTCTTCACTTTTATTATTTCCCCGAATGCATGTAGACGGGCACAGAGCCCCAGGATGTTTTCTTACGTTTTATGGATTCCAAGATATTGGTACTTGTGGATTGTTTTAATGGTTTAAATAAATCTCTCGATCGAGTGTGCTTTTAGAAATGTATGTTTTGGTTGTTGAATGTTTCATTTTTACTTGGAATCGAAATGTATTTTTCATAATGTCTTTTATTTTCACTACATGCATTGGGGTAAAGGCCCATTTAGAGCCCCTTTTGGGTGGGTCTTTCTGATTGGTATCGAGCTCAGAGTCATAGATTCTGTAGACCGACCTTTTGTTGTAGGTCGTTTTCCATGATCATCAAGCCTCTCAGCGGTCATCAGTACGCCTAGATTTATTGTTTTAGAAAGGAAAAGGGTTAAGAATTTACAATACCTATCATCTAGTGTATGCCTTGTTTGGTGTTGTGGAATGGTGACAGCGAGTTTTGATTCGTTGTTGGTTTGGATGTAGATCGCCAAGACATACCATCACCGGACCGGAGAGGAGGTTCGAGAGAGCGTGTCGAGGTATCGGATCGGATCGATCATCGCAGGACATCGTCCCAAGCCGACATCGATGGCATTCCACCGCCAGCTCCTCTCCCGTTACGCCTAGAGCGGGCGTTGAGGCGATCGAAGCGCCGTGGAGATCGCTCTGGAGCAGAGTTTGCCGAGTCTATGAGGGCTTTTATGGTCGCATGTTGAGTGACCGAGGGCGAGACCGTGCCTTGTTGGCGTATGCAGCGGGAAGAGTCCCGAGCCCAGATCGAGCGGTGACTCGATTGGTTCAAGAGAGCTCGAGAGCACCTCCGGCTCCACAGAGCAAGTAGCCCCAGAGGCGATATGGCAGAGGGTGCCGAGGAATTGGGTAGGTGGTGAAGGATTTTGTGAAGTGGAAGCTTCGAGAAGTTTGATGCCACCGGTGATGCGTTAGCGGCGGCCAGTGTGGATTGCCCATTTGGAGTACACCTTCCCGATCATGGTGTGCCCCGATATTCAGAGGCCGAGATGTGCGGCTCATGTGCTTTGGGAGGCACAATGAGATGGTGGTGGGAGTCCACCTTGAGCGAGAGACCACTGGGTCTCCACCCGCTACTTGGGAGTTCTTCAAGGCCGAGTTCAAGGTAAAGTTCATCGCTGATGAGGCTCGTGGAGAAGATGGTGGAGCTCTTCCGTAACCTCGGCAAGGTGGTTCTCGATTCCATTGAGGAATATGAGCGCAAGTTCTCGTGAGTATGGATATTTTGCTCCTCGATTGATTGCCACCCCGAGTCAAGATTCGGAAGTTCATATCTGGATTGAGGCGTGGTGTTTCCCAGATGTCGTGGCTCGTGCCCCCGACACTTATGCTAGGGTCTGCCCAGATTAGCCACGATCTATAATGGGAAGTATCCTCGCCGAGCGGGTTGTTGCCGCCTCTGTTCAGCGTCCGTCCCAAAGTGTGGGGCGTAAGAGGAAGTTTGACTTTCGGGGAGGCGGCGCGCCGTCAAGGGCGCTTTCTGCAGCAGAGATCAATGAGAGAGCTCCAATCCGTTTCGGCCGGCAGCAGGAGGACCCAGCGATTTCCCGCTTGTGCTACTTGTGGGAAAGTCCACGCCGGAGCTTGTCACCGACCTAGATTGTGCTTCCGTTGTGGTAGAGAGGGGCACATGGCCCGTTTTTGTGATCACCCGGCTATGGCGGCTCGGCCAATGCAGCAGCAAATAGGTCGAGTGTTTGCTACGACCGTCAGAGGCCGAGCGTCACGGATGCCGCGTGGGGGTGTACGCTTCTTGTTTTAGATCACTGCGCATTTGTCTTGTTTGATTCTGGTTCTACGCATTCATTTGTATCCGTGTTGTTTGGTCGAGCATGCTAAGTTGAGTCTAGAGCCTCTAGGTTTTGAGTTATCTGTTGCAACTCCTTCGGGAGTTAGTATGTTGGCTAGAGATAAGATTAAGGATGGCCGGATCGAGATATCCAGGAGAGTTGTTTGTGGCTACGCTCATAGTTACGCCTATGAGCGGTTTTGATGTGATTCTTGGTATGGAGTGGTTAGTTGCTAACCACGCGCTGATTGACCGCCACCGGAAAGAAGTAGTGTTCAGAGCCGCCAGTCGGCCCGACTTTAAGTTTCGTGGAGTCCAAGGTGGAGTTTGCCCGCCGATGGTGTCACCGTGAAAGCTCGCTCGTTTGCTAGCTCATGGAGCTTGGGGCTATCTAGCCAAGTTGTTCGGGAAGAGCCGCCCCTCATTTGTCTGCTGATCAGTGCCGGTCGTGCAGGAGTTCGCGGATGTGTTTCCCGAGGAGTTCTGGGGTTGCCCCAAAGAGAGAGGTTGACTTCATTATTGAGCTCGAGCCGAGGACCCTCCCTATCTCGAAGGCTCCGTATCGCATGGCGCCGTGAGTTAAAGGAATCAAGATTCGATTGCAGGAGATGTTAGACCGAGGGTTCATCCGTCCAAGTGTGTCCCCGTGGGAGCACCGATTCTGCTTTGTGAAAAAGAAGGATGGTTCTATGCGCTTGTGTATTGATTACCGCGAGCTTAATAAGGTGTGATGAAGAATAAGTATCCGCTGCCCCGCATCGATGATTTGTTCGATCGCCTTCAGTGGAGCTTCGTGTTCTCCAAGATAGATCTCGAGATCCGGTTACCATCGGGTTGCGGATCGGGGATGCCGACATTCCTAAGACGACTTTCGAGTCCAGATATGGTCACTATGAGTTTGTGGTTATGTCGTTTGGATTGACCAATGCCCCAGCCGCGTTCATGGACATGATGGATAGGGTGTTCAAATCATTTTTGGACGGCCGTCATCGTGTTCATTGACGATATTTCGATTTATTCGAGGTCTAAAGAAGACCATGCAGAGCATTTGAGGCGAGTATTGGCGGCTTTGAGGAAAACCCGGCTTTATGCGAAGTTTTCCAAATGTGATTTCTGGGTTGGAGCAGTGGCCTTCCTAGGCCACGTGGTTTCGAGAGATGGTATAGCCGTGGACCCCGCGAAGATTGAGGCCGTGAGTTCATGGGCCAAGCCGACTTCGATTGCCGAGATTCGCAGCTTTACTGGTTTGGCGAGTTACTACCGTCGGTTCGTCAAGGACTTTTTCGCTTTAGCCTCGCCCCTCACTCGTCGACGAGGAAGGGTGTCGAGTTTGTTTGGGACAAAGAGGTGTGATGAGAGCTTTGCCGTGCTCAAGCGCAGATTTGACTTCAAAGACTGATGTTGGCGATCCGGAGGGGACAGTGGTTTCGTGGTCTCTGATGATGCTTCCAAGTTTGGATTAGGTTGTGTGTTGATGCAAAGACGGGAAGGTCATTGCCTATGCTTCCCGTCACCAAGCCGTATGAGCAGAACTACCCGACTCATGATATGGAGTTGGCGCAGTGGTGTTTGCAATCAAGATTTGGAGGCATTACCCGTATGGTGAGCGGATTCGGATGTTTACCGATCACCCGAGCCTCAAGTATCATTTACTCGTAAGGAGTTGAATATGAGGCAGAGGAGATGGTTAGAGTTGGTAAAGGATTATGACTGCGAAATTTTGTACCATCCGGTAAAGCCAACGTAGTGGCCGATGCTTTGAGCAGAAAGACGCCGCACTCTGCGGCGTTGTTGAGTTCCCAGCCAGCTTTGCGAGAGAGAGTTCGAGCGGCCGAGGTTGCAGTGTTGTTGGGAGAGGTTACCGCCCGTGGTAGCTCGGGATTGACTGCTCACCGCCGATTCGGCAAATGGATTATAGACAGCCGGTTGGGTGACCCCGCACTTAAGAGATTGGTTGTGAGTCGATCTTGTGACGGTGACTTTGACTTTGTGTATTCACCGCATGGTGGGTTGACTTATAGAGGCCGGTTGTGTGTTCCGGACATTGCAGGTTTCATGAGCCGAGTTGCTCTGAGGCCCACATTCCCCCTTTTGCTTGGCACCTGGGTACCAAGATGTATCAGACCTAAGCGCACCTTTCCGTGGATGGGGATGAAGAGAGATGTGGCAGAGTTTGTCACCGGTGTCTCACTTGTCGCCAAGTGAAGGCACCCAGTGAGAGGCCACCTGGTTTGTTGCAGCCACCGAGTGTACCCAGTGGAAATGGGAAGAGATCTCCATGGACTTTATCTCTGGTTTGCCAAGGACTCGAGGAAGTTCTCTCGATTTGGGTGATAGTCGACCGTTTGACCAAGAGCGCACACTTCATTCCGGTAGAGACACTTATACCGTGGAACAGTGGGCGCACTGCTTTTGGAGCAGATCATCCGTTATCATGGTGTACGGTGAGGATTGTGTCCGATCGTGACTCATGGTTCACTTCTCGTTTCGGAGAGCGCTCGAGAAGGGTTTGGGCACAGAGTGCGATTTCAAAGACAGACTTTTCACCCTCAGACGGATGGTCGATCGAGAGAGTGAATCGATTCTCGAGGATATGTTGAGGGCTTGTGTGTTGGATTTCCCAGCGATTGGGACCGAGATTCTGATTTTGATGGAGTTTGCCTACAACAACGATTACGTAATCGGCGATCAGATGGCTCCATTCGAGGCATTGTATGGTAAGCGTTGTCGGTCCCCGTGTTCGGGAAGAGGTTGGTGATAGACGAGTTTTGGGTCCCGAGTTACTGCAGTTGACCAATGGTGCAAAGGCGTAAGATTAGAGCTCGTATGGTGGCTCGAGAGAGCAGCAGAAGAGTTACGCCGATGTTCGGCGTCGAGATTTGGAGTTTGAGGTTGGTCGGCATGTGTTCCTTAAGGTTGCTCCGATGCGAGGTGTTCGAGGTTTGGTAAGCGTGGGAAGTTGAGTCCCCGTTTTGTTGGTCCATTTGAGATCCTAGAGAGGATTGGCAGAGTTGCTTACCGGTTAGCCCTACCTCCGTCACTATCGGCGGTGCATAGTGTTTTTCATGTATCGATGTTGAGGCGGTATGTGCGGACCCGCCGCACATTGTGGACTTTGAGCCTTTGCGGTGAATGAGGATTTGAACTTCGAGGAGAAGCGGTGAGGATCCTTGCCTTTGAGACCAAGACGTTGCGTAATCGCGAGATTCGTTTGGTAAAGGTTCGATGGAAGAATCGGGGTTCGAGGAAGCCACTTGGGAGCGGGAAGACGAGATGAGGTTGCACTACCCCGAAGTACATTTTGTCTTAAGGACTTTCGAGGACGAAAGTCATAAAAGGAGGGAATATTGTAACGACCTGTGTTTTTCTTCCCGGTCTTCCGGTATGCCCTAGGGGTAATTTGGTAATTTGGTCGGGCCGTCATGGTCGTTTATGTCTTTTCGGCTACTAAAATTATTGGATGGTTTATGTAGGTTTTTGGAGGAGTTTGAGGTTTGGTTTGAGCAAGGTTTGATGCAAAAGTAAAAATAAAGGAAATTGTCTTTGCAGTGGGGTTTGAACCCTGGTCTCTGGGAAGCTTGTAGAGAGGTGTGCCAATTGAGCCATTAGGTGCTCTTGTTGCTCTTTCTCGCATCACATCTTAGTTAACCTTGGATTTTGGAGTTTTGGTGCATTTGGTTAAATGAAATAGAATTAGGTTATTCCATCTTCTTCTCCAAAACACCTCTTGGCCGCCCAAGCTCTCCATCTCCATAGCCTTGCCGATTCTTCATCCTTGCATCTCCTTGGGTTCGATCATCATCATTAGGGTAAGTCTTCGTCTTCTTCATCTTCTCATTTGGGTGTTTCTTTGGCCGAATGTAAGAAAAAGGGTTTGTGTGTGTGTGTGTTGTGCGGCCACCGAGGAGGTCCAAAGACCGAGCTCATCGCATCGGCCGGCTCGTCAACGGCAGCCCACGCCGTCGTGACGCCCAGATCTGTCGGCAGTCAGCAGCTCGCCGTTAAATCGGCCGATCACTCGCGACGCCCAGATCTCGTCCAGCAGCGCGGCTCGCCGTTCGCCCAGCAAAGATCGCGTCGATCGCCGACGCCAGAGGTCTCGCCAGCGCCGGCTCGTCCAATGCCGTCGCCAGACGCCCTCGCCGTGTCCGCTTGCCGAGTTGCTCGCCGCGCGCGCTTCGCCGACGTACGCCGCGCGCGCGTCCTCGCTGAAGCTGCTCGCCGTGTCCGATCGCGACGCTGCGGCGCGCGCGCGCGCCCGACGCTCGCCGCGCGCGCCGCCCGCCCAGACGCTCGCCGCGCGCGACGTCCGTTGTGTGTCGTGCAGGTAGCGCAGCCGCAGCAGCGTCCTTGCTGCGTGCGGTAGCGCGTCCTTGCCGTGCGCCCTGCTTGCCAAGCTGACCCAAGCTCGTGGTCGTCGCGCGCGTGAGTTCCCCGAGCCGAGCTTGTTGTTTCTATTGTTGTTTAGATATTTTAGATGCCGATTATTGTTGGTTTGCTAGGTTCCCGCTCGCTAGCTCGGGATTGTTCCGTAGCTTAGGATTTGTGTGTAAAAGTCTTCCGACCAAAGTAAGGATTTCTTACTGGGGTTGTGTGGACCTCGCGGTATATTTGTGATTGTTGTTTTGTATGCCCTGTGTATGTTTACTAGCATGTTTAGCCTAGGTGCTCGTTTCAATTCTGATCGCATGAACTCTTGTATTGTTTCTCATGTTAGCCCATGCTAGGTTGTTCTATTCTAGCATGTTCGATATCATTCTTGCTTCGTAGTATCATGCTAGGCTCCTTGTATCTCGTGAGCACGTATTGGATCGCATTGATTGAATTGTTATTATTATTATTGTTAAGGTTTAGAATTGGTAGATAGCATCATCCGGCCCGATGCATAAAGTATCTTGCATCTATGGCAAGGACGTTCGAGACGGTTCTCCGTCCTTGGACCCCGTGAGGATTAGCTATCCCAACCGGTAGGCCCCGCAATCTTGGGTGAGGGTGGCGATCGTTAAATGCCCCAACGGTCGGGATGATGACTTGGCATTGCCTCGTCCCCGGCGATCGACACGCCTCGGCGTGTTCGGCCGTAGCCCTTGATTGCCACTGTTAGGGCAAGGACCGCTTCACGGTGTAAGCCTACCACGACCGGTTCCTTAGCCTCAGTGCGGTGGTACAGTGACATAGTTCACGTGTCAGTCTCACACCCCTATGTCGGTGACACCGATCCGGAGAGATTTAGTTAGGCATGGTGATCGAACTCAGGCGGCTTGCCACTAGACCCGGCACACTTCCCGAGTTTGCAGTAGCATGCGGTGCGCGCTTACGCTCATTCTGGCGCCTCTTTGGAGAGCTCCTCGGGATCTTGAGCCAGTGCACCTTTCGTATCGATGAGAGATGCAGCCGAGGCGGGACTTGTTCCCGTATAGCGCGTTTAGTGTGTTGTGGTATTCCGGACTAAGACCACGAGATGGCATCCGAGGTCCAAGTGTGGACTTAGCTATGTGCTCCGCTCTCGTGTTTGTACTCATAGCTTGCATACATTCTTCTAGATGATCATGTATATCGTATTGTACCCGGTTGGGGATTCTTACTGGTAATTCGTTACTCACCCTTATTCCGTGGTTTTCCACGAGGTAATCAAGCGGGAGACAGGATGGGTGAAGGGGAAGCCGTGATCATGGAATCTGCTTTGTCATCTCCGATTGTTTTATTTTAATTATCATGACTCTTCACTTTTATTATTTCCCTGAATGCATGTAGACGGGCACAGAGCCCCAGGATGTTTTCTTACGTTTTATGGATTCCAGCATATTGGTACTTGTGGATTGTTTTAATGGTTTAAATAAATCTACGATCGAGTGTGCTTTTAGAAATGTATGTTTTGGTTGTTGAATGTTTACATTTTTACTTGGAATCCAAATGTATTTTTCATAATGTCTTTTATTTTCACTACATGCATTGGGGTAAAGGCCCATTTAGAGCCCCTTTTGGGTCGGGTCTTTACACAGAACAACTCTTCATTGCAACTTCCAGAACACCACTCAAGAGTCCGCTTAATGGACAAACAATCGCTTTGTGTGGCCAACAGACTTTCCCCTACTAACACCACTACCGCCAAGTCCAAGACCAAGGGATAATCCGACAACTCCAAAAAGGAAACAGATCTTACAAGCGGACATCCGAAGAACAGGAGCTCCACAAACGCTCGCTAACTTGCTCACTAAGCACAACATCCAACTCTCTCATCGAGGCAACAACAGTGGGGTCCACCACAGATGGACCGCCGACCACGAACAAGCAAGGACTCGCCTCCAACACCAAATGAGGGCACTCTCAAACTCGGGAACAGGAGAGACATCCTACAGTGGCAAACCACTTACCCACGAACAAGGCTAACTCCTTGGCAACTCGAAAACCACACCTTGGCCAACATCAAGCACCAACTTGCCACCACACCGGAACCAAATCCGGACTCTACTCCAAACAAACTCTGGCTTGCTAGCCTACCAAAACTGCCAGCAACTCACCCGAGGCTACAAACTACTCGACTCTGGCTTGCCAACTAAACTCACTACTGGTCCGGTGAGCTCTGGTGAGGCTCTCCACAACTAGGGTTCTTCGACAACCCTCGACACACACTTGTCGTCTAACGGTCTAACAACCAATCGCTGAACAAACAACTCTTTTTCCCAGCATCACAACCACGCTGGCCTGCTCCGAACCTCGAAACCAAAAAGACCAGAAACGCTTCAGAATGTGTCATCCTCCTACTCAAAGCATCAGCCACAACGTAGCTTCCACCAAGGGTAAGGATTTCGAGCAACACTCTTAGCAACTACGAACAGGAACTACGTGGCTTCACTACAACCACCATTTGTTCAGTACCATCTGAACTCCAACCATGAACAACAAGAGGTTCCACCAACCAAGCTTAGGTTCAACTTAACAAACTTGCCTAAGCAACAACCCAACTACGAGCACGGTATCCTTACAACCTCAACTAAAGCCTTACAACATCCACCTAGAGTCCAACTTCTCCAAGAACTGAGCACCAGTTCTCCAATGCAAACCCTACATGGTTCTGGAACTCTTGCCGCCAGAACAAACTACACGAAACACACTTGTGTGCACAACTCTCAACCTTCCTTCAGAGATCCAAGACTAACAGGTGCTTTCCAAAAGGCAACACTAACTTCTGGCAAAGATACAATCAACCAAAGGAACACCAAAAGTTCCATCTCCACACGATACTCGAAGCTGCGGCAACCTTGCTTTACTAAACATAACAATGCCAAACCGAACTTACTTTATACCAAGCCCCTACCAAGTGTTCTTACACATAAGGCGTCCAACTTCTCTCATAAGGCATCCTACTCATCTCATAGGCATCCAACTCGCCTCATAGGCGGATAGCTCATCTCATAGGCATCCAACTCGCCTCATAGGTATCCAGCTCATCTCATAGGCATCCAACTCACCTCATGAACAACCAACTCATCTCATGGGCACCCAACTCATGGTCCATCTGCTGGACCGAACTCGCATCTACAATGCCCACTCAACTCAGGTTTAGGCACTCGAAGGTAGTGGACCGCACTACCAACCACAAAGATCTCTTGGCCTTAACACTAGCGTGAGACTCACACACACTAACACTGATCAACCTTCAACCTGTTGACAAACTCATCCCCTGGTAACACCAGGAAGAAGCTCCGGCTCCTCTCGAACATCCTTTAGCTTGTAGTCCTACGACTACCTCTGAACTAGCTCTCTTGCACGACCTAAACAGGTGCAACTGCCACAACCGGAACCAAAGGCTAAAGGAGTGTGCTGAACTCCGGATGGGTCATAGAACCATCTGCTTATACCCATGCCAAACTCAGGTCTGAACCAGACTTAGAGCCAAAGCGGCACACCAACCATTGCACCTCAAGTGCCACTACTACCAAATCCACATCTTACTACAAATGGGGCCAGCAAGGTCACAACCTCAAGTGACAAAAACTATGGCGAGGCATACAAGAGCTCAACTCAAACAACCATGCCTAAGGCATCTCATCAAACCGAAGTCTCACTGCCTACTCTTGCATCTCCACATGATGCTCAACAAAACTCGCCAGCTCTCTCAACATGCAAGCAGGCTAGCCCTACTCTAGGGGCTCACCAAAAGAAGAGTGCTCAACTCTACAAAACAAGCGAGAAAGCGCCAACGGATCAAGTCCGATGGGGAACATCGCTCATTTGCACCCTTAACTACTGGGGTTCCGCCATGGCCGCAAACAACAACGCTTATAAGAGAACAAAGATGTCTCAGCAACCTCCTCGAAGGCTACCAACTCTGCAGCTACTCATTGGGCAAACAGACAATCTGCTAAGGCTCAAGATCAACACTTGAGCTACCCAGGCTAGTCCCCACGGAGACCTGCTCCACAAGCATCCACATAAGCAAAGCCATAGCTAACTCCTCTCCTGGAGTGGTACTCCTGGGCAAATCACCTCCACCCTCTCACTAGGGGAAAACCAACAACCGGGCCACACGTGGCCTACGGAGTCTAACCTCTGCCTCCCTCGGAACGATGTCCCAGTGTATCCGAATCTATCGGATATCTCGGCCAAACCACAACATACTGACTCACACTGCTGGAAGTTGGCATGATGGCGCTCTAAACCCAAACCAACGACGCAGTCGAACACCGCTTCGTCTCGGCCCACAACACAAAACAAGGCATACACTAGATGAAAGGTATTGTAAATTCTTAACCCTTTTATAAAAAGCAGAAAACTTAGGCGTACTGATGACCGCCTTGAGTCTTTGGTGATCATGGGAAAGACGACCTACAACAAAAGGTCGGGTCTACAAAGTCTATGACTCGAGCTCGATACCAATCAGTAAAGACCCGACCCAAAAGGGGCTCTAAATAGGTCTTTACCCCAATGCATGCATTCAAAGTAAAGAACGTTATGCAATTTAGTTTTTGGATTCCCAATTAAAACAAAACAAAAGAGATTCAATCAGAAATCAAATAGATTGCTGAAACCTGTCCCTGTTTCCAAGCACCTGTTTCAAGGCAAATACATTTCTAAACGCATACTCTGATCAGAGATTTATTAAAACATTTGAAACAATCCTCAAATACAACAAAGCTGGAATCCATAAAAACATTCAGGAAAAACATCCTAGGGCTCCGTGCCCGGCTACATGCATTCAGGGGAAAATAAAAGACAAGAGTCATAGAAATAAAAAGTCAGAGATGACAGCAAATTCCCATGATCACAGCTCCTCCTTCAGCCATCCTGTCTCGCACCTTGGTTACCTGTGGAAACCACAAAATAAGGGTGAGTAACGAATTACTCAGTAAGAATCCCCAACCGGGGTACAATACGATGCACATGGTCATCTAGATGAGTGTATGCAAGCTATGAATATAAACACAGAATAGAGCACATAATTTAAGTCCACACTTGGACCTCGGATGCCAACACAGGGTCTTAGTCCGGAATAATCCACACCACACAATACGCCCTATACGAGAAACAAGTCTCGGCCCTCGGCTGTCTCATCATCGACACGAAAGGTGCACTAGCTCAAGATCCCGAGGAGCTCTCTGGCCGGTGGCTGTAAGAGCGTAAGCATGCACCGCGTGCTTCTACAGACTATGGGGGTGCGGGTCTAGTGGCAAGCCGCCCATATCCGGATATCACGCCTAACTAAATCTACGGATCGGTGTCAGCGACATAGGGGTGTGAGACACGGACACGTGAACTATGTCGGCTGAACCACCGCACACCGAGGCTAAGGAATCGGTCGTGGTAGGCTTACACCGAAGCCGTCCTTGCCCTATCGGTGGCAATCAAGGGCTACGGCCGAACACGGCGAGGACGTGCCGATCGCCGGACGAGGCAATGCCAAGTCATCATCTCGACCGTTGTGGCATTTAACAGTCTGCCACCCTCACCCAAGATTGCGGGGCCTACCGGTCGGGTTAGCTAAACCCTAACGGGGTCCAGGGACGGAGAACTGTCTCGACGTCCCTGCCATGGATGCAAGATACTTTATGCATCAGGCCCGGATGATGCTACCTACCTGAACTCTAAACTATAATATCAACAGCAAACAATCCAATACAATCCAATACGTGATCAACAGATACAACAAACCTAGCATGATACTATGAAGCAAGAACAGATAACGAGCATGCCAGAACGGAACAACCTAGCATGGACTAACATGAGAAACAACATAAGAATCATGCCAGTCGGGAATTAAGAACAGAGCACCTATCACTAAACATGTTGATAAACACAAACAAGCATACAATTAGCATCACATAATATATCGCAGGGCCCACACACCTTTGGTAATAAATCCTTACCTGTGTAGAAGGCAACTACACACAAGAATCCTAAGCTGCGATTGATTCCGAGCTATCTAACGAGAATCTAACAAACACAACAATAATCACAATCCATAGGCCTAAATATAATAAAATAAACAAGGCTCGACTCGAGAGCAACTCACGCGGCACGGCTGACGCGCGGACGGACAGGCTGCACGTGCGGGGCTGCTGCTGGGCGCTGATGGGCGCAGATGGGCGGCAGGGGCTGAGAGCTGGGTGATGACGGGCGCAGATGGGCGGCAGAGCTGGGCGTGCGCGCGCGCAGACGGGCTGGCTGGGGCGGGCGCACAGACGCAGACAAGCTGGTCGCGGGTGGGTGAGCGGCACAACACAGGTGCGCTGGGACGGCGACGGGTGCGCTGGCGACATGGAGTGCAGGCGCGAGCTTGTGGCGGACGCGGACGCCCTGGGGCGTCGACGCGGGCTCGATCTTTGGGCATCTGGCGGCTGCGACGACCCTTTGATGGGCACTGGTGGGATCGCTCGGCTGGAAAATTTCTTCTTTGGCCGGGACGCGACGCACGAATGACTTGGCTGCAAGGGGAGAAAAAGCTCGGCAAGGAACTTGGGAGAAGAAGGTTGGGCGGCCATGGAGTTTGGAGAAGAAGACCCAAAACCCTATTTTCTCTTCTTTTAAACAAATGCACCAAAACTCCAAAGATCCAAGGGTAACTAAGATATGACGCGGAAAGAGTAACAATAACACCTAGTGGCTCACTTGGCAAGGCTTTTCTATAGCACACAAGGCCACCCTGGCTCGAACCCCGGTTGCTGCAACTTTATTTCTCAAATTTACTTTTGCATCTCACCATGCCCAAACACATCCAAAAAGCATCAAAATCTTACTTAAGTCCATCCAATAATTTTAACAACTTAAAAAGATATAAACGACCCTGACGGCCCGACCAAATTACCAAAATACCCCTAGGGCATACCTGGAAGACCGGGATGAAAACCTGGGCCGTTAAAATATTCCCTCCTTTTTATGACTTTCGTCCTCGAAAGTCCTTAAGACTGAAACAGGTCAGGATACTGCAAACTCATCTCGTCCTTCCCTCTCACGAGCGGCTTCTTCAGAACTCAAACTCCTCCACTGAACTTTTACCAAACGGATCTCACTATTACCCAACGTCTTCGTTTCAAAGACCAGAATACTCACAGGCTTCCCCTCGAAGCTCAAATCCTCATTCAACTGCAAAGGCTCAAAGTCCACAATGAGCGATGGGTCCGGCACATACTGCCTCAACATCGATACAAGAAAACACTGTGCAGAGCTGACATCAACGGAGGAAAGGCTAACCAATATGCAACTCTGCCAATCCTCTCAAGCATCTCAAATGGACCAACAAAACGGAGACTCAACTTCCCACGCTTACCAAACCTCAACACACCTCACATCGATGAAACCTTAAAAACACGCACTGTCAAACCTCAAACTCTAAAACTCGACGCCGTACATCGGCGTACCTCTTCTGCCTGCTCTAAGCTGACACAAACGAGCTCTAATCTTCTGCACTGCACTGTTGACCAACTGCAGCAACTCAGGATCCAACAACTGACGGCCACCAACCTTTTCACAGAACATTGGAAAACCTGCAACACTTACAACACAACGCCTCAACGAAACTATATGAACTAACAGCTGGGAACTGCTACCCAAGGCAACCTCGCAAAACAAACACTGGTCTCCTGCTGCCTAACCACGGAAACACCAACTCGCAACAAGCTCTGAAGGATCTGGCTCACTCCTCCCAAAAGAGCATCGGTCAGAGGGTGAAAACACTACAAGACTGCACTCGGCTCATAAGCCTCTTAACAACGCTCTCCAGAACCACAGTTCATCAACGCACTGCCTAGAATAACCTTTGTTACCACACCCTGGTGCCAACAACTCTAGCCTGAACTGCCATGCCACTACTCCACAGTAATGACATCTCCACCTGGGCGAGGTGCGAGCTCTAGCGACTACAACTAATCCGCCAAACATCCAGACTCACACAACAACCTCAACCAGCTACCAGCTTCCACACGGACTCCTACAAACCAACAACTTGAGTGCTACAAACTTGGTAGCCTAACCAACCGCACACTGCATAACCACACCAATCTACTCAACTCTAGCTCGACCTAGATCACTGACTGAAAAGTCAACCTGCTATCAACAGGACCCTAGAGGGCTCCCTCCACCAAACTTACCTCCATGCAAGCAACAAAACGAAGCTTGCCTCAAAATATGAAACACATCACACAAGTCCAAACGATAACACATACAGGCTTAACCATCCAGACTCACATAACAACCTCAACCAGCTACCAGCTTCCACACGGACTCCTACAAACCAACAACTTGAGTGCTACAAACTTGGTAGCCTAACCAACCGCACACTGCATAACCACACCAATCTACTCAACTCTAGCTCGACCTAGATCACTGACTGAAAAGTCAACCTGCTATCAACAGGACCCTAGAGGGCTCCCTCCACCAAACTTACCTCCATGCAAGCAACGGAACGAAGCTTGCCTCAAAATATGAAACACATCACACAAGTCCAAACGATAACACATAGAGGCTTAACCCTCTAGCTTAGGCTTATTGCACCTTCCCACCGAAACTTCATAAACGGAACTCCACTACTCGGTTAACACCAACTACCAAGAACAAGAATACCAACAATGGTCGGCAGAGCACAGCTGCACTAACAGCAAGGATCCTCAAAGGTCAAGACCCTAATCCAGCCACAATGGTGCAACCTCATCCCACAACCGATACAAAGGGGTTCCTCAACTACAAAGGTGCAACAACTCCCAGGCCAAACTCACAAAGAACCTTAGCTGACTAGGCCCAACACTCACAAGAGGCAGAACAACCCTTACTGCAACTTCCCGAACACCACTCAAGAATCCGCTTAACTGGACAAACAACAACTTCCAAGCAGCCAACAAACTTTTCCCTCTTGCTAGCACCACCTGTAACGGCCCAGTTTTCCATTCCGGTTTCCCAGATACTCTCGGTTCAGTATTGGGGCAATTGGTTGGGCCGTTAGAGCTTTTTAACCCTTAGGGGTATTTTGGTCTTTTTGCTCCCCGTTCAGAGGTTGAGGATTTCCAGGACTTCAGGGTCATTTCGGCCTTCGTTGAGACTTGATTGATGTTGATTGCAAGACCCTAGGAGTTTGGGTTAGTTGTTTAGAAGTTCGGAGGCATTCCGGTTAACGGCAAAATTAATTGAAAATTAATTGGTTCCATTGGGATTTGAACCCTTGCCCTAATGGTGAATTTGGAGTTTTTAGAAAAGGAGTTTTAATTAAAAAGAAAAGGGTTGCTTCAGCCGGGACCCGCAGGAGGAAGCCTTGGGAAGGGAATTTAGGTCTCCTAATTTATTTAAAATAGGAAAACGAAGGAAAATAAAGAAAAACCTTCTTTGCTTCCCTTGGTAGCCGCATTCTCTCTCTCTCTCTCTCTCTCTCTCCTAAAATCAAGCCAAGCACCCTAACCGAGCCACCCAACCGCACCACACAGCCGAACCACCCCCAGCCACACCACACCACACCATCCCGCACAGCCAGCCACTGCGCTGCACCAGACCGCACCGCCCAGACCGCCCGCACTTGGCCGCTCAGCCTCTTGCCTCGCCCATCCGCCGCACGCCCTGCACCGCCGACGTCGCAAGCTGCCGCCCAGCGCCGCACCGCACCGAGCCACACCCAACAGACCGGACGCTCGCCCGCGCGCCGTCCCAGTGAACCTGCTCGCTCGCGCGTCGTCACCGCCGCCTGATCGCCCGCACGCTGGCCCCCGTTCAGACGCCGTGCCGCGCGCCCGCTCCAGCGCGTCCGCTAGCCTTGCTGCGCGCCCGAGCCAGCGCCCAGCGCCCAGACCTTCCCCTTGCTGCCGAGAGCCCGTGTCTTCTCGGTTGGTAATTCCCGAGCCTTTTTCTCTTTTAGATTTTAAGCTGCTGGCTGCTGTATATTTATTTAGGATGCTTTTATTATGCCTAGGTTGCTCGGGTTCGTTTTAAGGCTCGAGGGTCTTATTTGATTCGTGATAGCTATTTTCCACTTGTTTCCAGGTAAGGATTTCTTACCGTGGTTGTGTGGACCCTGCGATGCTTTCTTGATTGTGCCTTATATGCATGTTTACTTCTATGAACATGATTAGTGGATAGGACAGCTTGTGATTGTAATCTTGCTAGCATGTTTGCCTGTTTGTACATGTTAGTGCCATGCTAGGATTGTTCTTCCAGCACGCTTGAGATTCCTGCTTTAAGTTCGTAGTTCCATGCTAGGTTATGTATGATTGATGATTATTGTGTATGTTAGCCAGGAATCGTTTACTCTGTACTCTTAGCTAGGGTAGTAGGGTTTGTCATCATCCAGAGGCTGAGAGCGGACATAATGTACCTTGTCCCCACCGATCGGGAGTAGAGTGAAGCATAACGTACATTCCTTCCCCCCGGCAGCCAACGAGGATTAGCTACCTCATTGGCATAAGCCTAGTTTGTGGCCTGCTAGAGCGGAACCCTGCCAATGGTGCAAGCCTGCCTTGGTCGGTTCCTAGCTTCAGGTCGGTGGTACAGGCTGCACAGATGAGTGCCGAGGGCCTCGCACTCATCGTGTTCGTGTGACGCCGCTCGAGTCTTAGGCATGCGTACCTGGCCCGCGTAGTTTGTACTTGGGCCCCCACATTTACGCCGGTTGCAGCAGCATGCGGTGTGTGCGCACACGCGTTAGTCGCCGGTTCGAAGAGCTCCCCCGGGCTAATGTTCGTGAGTACACCAGTCCCTTCCAGTTTAGAGCCAGACTCCGGGTACTCTCCCGATAGTCCTGATTTATTAGCAAGGGTAAGAGGCCCTTGAGGACACCCAATGGGATTGGCTCTTGAGAAAATCATATGGTCGAGGGAGAAAGACCCTCGAGGGTGTCGGACATCTTTGGGATCGGTTTTTGAGCTGATCAATTGGCCGAGGGAGAAAGACCCTCGGAGATGTCCTAGGATTGGTTATGAGAACCAATCATTAGGTCGGAAGTAGGAGACATCCGAGGACTCCAGATTTTCCTTGTGAGCTTGTTGAGCTAAGATCCGTGTTGATAACTGTTTGCATGTGTACTAGGTTGCTAGATGATTGATTGCATCGTATCGTACCCCAGTCGGGGGTTCTTACTGAGTATGTTTATACTCACCCTTATTGTGGTTTCTTCCACAGGTAACTTGGGACAGCACCGAGGCGGCTAGCGGAGGGAGCTGGGGGATCATAGATGCTGCTCACACTCTGTCGTGTCTTATTTTACTGTTTTTTTTAATTCAGCATGTAGTTGGACTTTGGTCCGTAGGGAAAAACTTATGATTTGAACTGTTTTATTGTTTTTAAGGAAAGTACTGATCAGTCACTGTTTTTAATTTGAATGAATGTTTACTTTGTTTTTAATGTTTTTTTCGCTCTTATGTTTGAAAAGTTTTTCAATCCGACCCTGGTCGGGTCCTTTTATGCTTTTCACTTGCATGCTAAGTAAAGACCTAGGTTTAGTACCGTTTTTCGGGTCGGGTCTTTACAGTTGGTATCAGAGCACAGAGTCATAGATTCTGTAGACTAACCTGTTTGTAGGTTGTGTTCCCATGATCTCCAGACTACTCACGGCGCGCGAGTTTGTCTAAGTTCATTAAGCTAAGGTTTTTGTTTACGATACTATAAGCGTACACATGTGTTATCTTTGTTGAGAGAAAGTCCGAGCGTGGACTAACCCGTTGTGGTTTCGTGTAGATCGCGGTATGCTTGGGTTACACGCAGTGGAGCTGTAAAGACCCGACCCAAAAGGGGCTCTAAATGGCCTTTACCCCAATGCATGTATTGAAAATAGAAGACATTATGAAAAAGACATTTCGGATTCCAAGTAAAAACAAAAACATTCAACAACCAAAACATACATTTCTAAAAGCATACTCGATCGTGAGATTTATTTAAACCATTAAAACAATCCACAAGTACAAATATATTTGGAATCCATAAAACGTAAGAAAACATCCCGGGGCTCTGTGCCCGTCTACATGCATTCAGGGAAATAACAAAAGTCAAGAGTCATGATAAAATAAAATAGTCGAGAGATGACAGCAGGATTCCATGATCACGGCTCCTCCTTGACCATCCTGTCTCCCGCCTTGATTACCCGTGGAAAACCACGAGAATAAGGGTGAGTAACGAATTACCCAGTAAGAATCCCCAACGGGGTACAATACGATATACATGATCATCTAGAAGAATGTATGCAAGCTATGAGTACAAACACGAGCGGAGCACATAGCTAAGTCCACACTTGGACCTCGGATGCCAACTCGTGGTCTTAGTCCGGAAATACCACAACACACTAAACGCGCTATACGGGAACAAGTCCCGGCCTCGGCTGTCTCACGACGATACGAAAGGTGCATCGCTCAAGATCCCGAGGAGCTCTCCGATCGTGCGCTGTAATGAGCGTAAGCGCGCGCACCGCATGCTCCGCAAACTGCGGGGTGCGGGTCTAGTGGCAAGCCGCCGAGTTCGGGCCACCATGCCTAACTAAATCTACGGATCGGTGTCAGCGACATAGGGGTGTGAGACACGGACACGTGAACTATATGTCACCTGTACCACCGCACTGAGGCTAAGGAACCGGTCGTGGTAGGCTTACACCAGAAGCGGTCCTTGCCCTAACAGTGGCAATCAAGGGCTACGGCCGAACACGCCGAGGGCGTGCCGATTGCCGGGACGAGGCAATGCCAAGTCATCATCCCGACCGTTGGGGCATTTAACAGTCTTCCACCCTCACCCAAGATTGCAGGGCCAGCCGTTAGGGTTAGCTAAACCCTAACGGGATCAGGGACGGAGTACCATCTCGTACGTCCCTGTCGGGGATGCAAGTTACGTTATGCATCCGGCCCGGATGATGCTACCTACCTGAACTCTAAACCGTAACAATAATAACAATTCAATCAATGCAGTCCAATACGTGCTCAACAGATACAAGGAACCTAGCATGATACTACGAAGCAAGAACAGATATCGAACATGCCAGAATGGAACAACCTAGCATGGGCTAACATGAGAAACAATACAAGAGTTCATGCCGATCAGAATTGTAACAGAGCACCTAGGGCTAAACATGCTAGTAATCATACATGTGCATACAAAACAACAATCACAAATATACCGCAGGCCCACACAACTCCGGTAAGAAATCCTTACCTTGGTCGGGAGGCTTCTACACACAAATCCTAAGCTGCGGAACAATCCCGAGCTAGCGAGCGGGAACCTAGCAAACCAATAATAATCAGCATCTAAAACGTCTAAACAACAATAGAACAGCAAGCTCGGCTCGGGGGACTCACGCGGCACGGCGACACGAGCTTGAGCGCTGGCGCAGCGGCACGGCAGGGGTGGGCGCTGGCGCGCGGCACGGCACGCACGGCACGATGCACTGCGCAGGGAGCAGCGTGGCGAAGCGGCTCGAGGCGGGCGAGCCGCGGCGAAGTAGCGGCGCTGGCGGCGGCGCGGCGGGCGCGACGCGGACGCGCTTGTGGCGCGGCGAGCAGCGGCCAGCGCGGCGGCGCGGCGCTGGCGTGGCGGCGTCGCTTCGCTGCTGGCGCGATCGCACGATCCGCGAGCGATGGCGTGCGGGAGGGCTGCTTCAACAGATCTGGGCGATCTGGTGCGACGGCAGGGGCTGCTCAACGGATCTGGGCGACCTGGAGAGCGATGGCGTGCGGGAGGTCTGCGACGGTGGATCTGGCGAAGCTACTGTCCGGCCTGGCGTGCGGCAGGGGCTGCTTCAACAGATCTGGGCGAGGGGCTGGCCGGCTGAGACGGCGACAATGGCTGCTTCTCTCGGCCGGAATGATGATGATCGAACCCAAGGAGATGCAAGGGAAAGAAGAATCGGCAAAGGGTAAGGAGAGGGAGAGCTTGTGCGGCCAAGAGGAGATTTGGAGAAGAAGATGGAATAAACCTAATTCTATTTCATTTAACCAAATGCACCAAAACTCCAAAATCCAAGGTTAACTAAGATGTGATGCAGAAAGAGCAACAAGAGCACCTAATGGCTCAATTGGCACACATCTCTACAAGCTTCCCAGAGACCCGGGTTCAACCCATTTGCAGCAAAGACAAATTCCTTTATTTTTACTTTTGCATCAAACCTTGCTCAAACCAAACCACAAACCCCTCCAAAAACCTACAAAAACCATCCAATAATTTTAGTAATCTGGAAAAGACACAAACGACCACGACGGCCCGACCAAATTACCAAATTACCCCTAGGGCATACGGAAGACCGGGAAGAAAAACACTGGTCGTTACAATATTCCCTCCTTTTATGACTTTCGTCCTCGAAAGTCCTTAAGACGAGAAATAGCTCGGGGTAATGCAATCTCATCTCGTCTTCCCGCTCCCAAGTGGCTTCCTCGTAACCCGACTCTTCCATCGAACCTTTTCCAAACGAATCTCGCGACACGCAACGTCTTGGTCTCAAAGGCAAGGATCCTCGCTGGCTTCTCCTCGAAGTTCAAATCCTCATTCACCGTTGCAAAGGCTCAAAGTCCACAATGTGCGACGGGTCCGGCACATCTTGCCTCAACATCGATACATGAAAAACACTATGCACCGCCGATAGTGACGGAGGTAGGGCTAACCGGTAAGCAACTCGCCAATCCTCTCTAGGATCTCAAATGGACCAACAAAACGGGGACTCAACTTCCCACGCTTACCAAACCTCGAGAACACCTCGCATCGGAGCAACCTTAATGAACACATCTTGACCAACCTCAAACTCCAAATCTCGACGCCGAACATCGGCGTAACTCTTCTCGCTCGCTCCGAAAGTTTGTCAACATACGAGCTCTAATCTTCTCGTGACTTGCACCATTGGTCAACCGCAGAACTCGGGACCCAAAACGTCTATCACCAACCTCTTCCCGCAACACGGGGGCCCGATAACGCTTACCATACAATGCCTCGAATGGAGCCATCGAGATCGCCGATCGTAAGCTGTTGTTGTAGGCAAACTCCATCAAGCATGATCATTGGTCCCAATCGCTCGGGAAATCCAACACACAAGCCCTCAACATATCCTCGAGAATCGATTCACTCTCTCTCGGACCATCCATCCCGAGGGTGAAAAGCTGTCTTTGAATCGCGCACTCTGTGCCCAAACCCTTACGGAGCGCTCTCGAAACGAGAAGTGAATCGCGAGTCACGATCGGACACAATCCTCACCGGCACACCATGATAACGGATGATCTGCTCCAAAAATCAAGCTGCGCCTCTGTTCCACGGTATAAGTGTCTCTACCGGGAATGAAGTGTGCGCTCTTGGTCAAACGGTCGACTATCACCCAAATCGAGAGAACTTCCTGAGTCCTTGGCAAACCAGAGATAAAGTCCATGGAGATCTCTTCCCATTTCCACTGGGGTACACTCGGTGGTGCAACAAACCTCTTGGGCCTCTGCAGGTGCCTTCACTTGGCGACAAGTGAGACACCTACGACAAACTCTGCCACATCTCTCTTCATTCCCATCCACCGGAAGGTGCGCTTAAGGTCTCGATACATCTTGGTACCCAGGGGTGCCAAGCAAAAGGAACTGTGGGCCTCCGAGAGCAACTCGCTCGCAAACTCGCAATGTCCGGAACACACAACCGGCCTCTATAAGTCAACCCACCGTCTCGTGAATATACAAAGTCAAAGTCACCGTCAAGACTAACTCTATCAACCAATCTCTTAAGTGCGGGTCACCCAACCGTTGTCTATAATCCGCCGCCTAATCGACGGTGAGCAATCCAATCGAGCTACCCGGCGGTGACCTCACCCAACAACACCGCAACCTCGGCCCTCTCGAACTCTCTCTCGCAAACTGGCTGGGATCTCAACAACGCCAAGAGTGCGACGTCTTTCTACTCAAAGCATCGGCCACTACGTTGGCTTTACCCGGATGGTACAAAATCTCGCAGATCATAATCCTTTACCAACTCTAACCATCTCCTCTGCCTCATATTCAACTCCTTCGAGTAAGCAGATACTTGAGGCTCGGTGATCGGTAAACATCCGAATCCGCTCACCATACGGGTAATGCCTCCAAATCTTGATTGCAAACACCACACGCGCCAACTCCATATCATGAGTCGGGTAGTTCGCTCATACGGCTTGGTGATGGGAAGCATAGGCAATGACCTTCCCGTGCTTTGCATCAACACACAACCTAATCCAAACTTGGAAGCATCATCAGAGACCACGAAACCACCTGTCCCCTCGGATCGCCAACAGTCTTTGAAGTCAAAGCTCGCGCTTCACCGCAAAGCTCTCATCACACTGCTTGTCCCAAACAAACTCGACACCCTTCCTCGTCGGACGAGTGAGGGGCGAGGCTATAGCGAGAAAAGTCCTTGACGAACCGACGGTAGTAACTCGCCAAACCAGAAAGTCGCGAATCTCGGAATCGAAGTCGGCTTGGCCCATGAACTCACGGCCTCAATCTTCGCGGGGTCCACGGCTATACCATCTCTCGAAACCACGTGGCCTAGGAAGGCCACCGCTCCAACCAGAAATCACATTTGGAAAACTTCGCATAAAGCCGGGTTTTCCTCAAAGCCGCCAATACTCGCCTCAAATGCTCTGCATGGTCTTCTTTAGACCTCGAATAAATCAGAATATCGTCAATGAACACGATGACGAATTTGTCCAAAAATGATTTGAACACCCTATCCATCATGTCCATGAACGCATTGGGCATTGGTCAATCCAAACGACATGACCACAAACTCATAGTGACCATATCTAGACACGAAAGTCGTCTTAGGAATGTCGGCATCCCCGATCCGCAATCGATGGTAACCGGATCTCGGATCTATCTTGGAGAACACGAAGCTCCACGAAGCCGATCGAACAAATCATCGATCACGGGCAACGGGTACTTATTCTTCTTTGTCACCTTATTAAGCTCGCGGTAATCAATACATAAGCGCATAGAACCATCCTTCTTTTTCACAAACAGAATCGGTGCTCCCCACGGACACACTCGGACGGATGAACCCTCGATCTAACATCTCCCGCAATCGAATCTTGATTCCTTTAACTCACTGGAGCCATACGACACGGAGCCTTCGAGATAGGGAGGGTCCCCGGCTCGAGCTCAATTGAAGTCAACTCTCTCTTGGGGCAACCCCAGTAACTCCTCAGAAACACGTCCGCAAACTCCCGCACGACCGGTACACTGATCAACAGACACACGAGGGGCGGCTCTTCCGCACAACTTGGCTAGATAGCCCCAAGCTCCATGAGCTAGCAAACGACGAGCTTTCACACGGTGACACCATCGGCGGGCAAACTCCACCCTGGACTCCACGAAACTTAAAGTCAGACGACTGGCGGCTGAACACTACTTCTTTCCGGTGGCGGTCATTCAACGCGCGTGGTTAGCGACTAACCACTCCATACCAAGAATCACATCAAAACCGCTCATAGGCGTAACTATGAGCGTAGCCTAAGCAACTCTCTCGGATATCTCGATCCGGCCATCCCTAATCTTATCTCTAGCCAACATATTAACTCCCGAAGGAGTTGCAACAGATAACTCGAAACCTAGAGGCTCTAGTCTTAACTTAGCATGCTCAAGCAAACAACACAGATACAAATGAATGCATGGAACGAGAATCAAACAAGACAAATGCGCGATGATCTAAAACAAGAAGCGTACCGCCACAGCGGCATCCGTGACGCTCGGCCTCCCGACGGGTCGTAGCAAACACTCGACCTCGCTGCTGCTGCTGGCCGAGCCGCCATAGCCGGGCCGATCACAAAAACGGGCCATGTGCCCCTCTCTACCACAACGGAAGCACAATCTAGGTCCAGCCGACAAGCTCGGCGTGGACTTTCCCCACAAGTAGCACAAGCGGGAAAGCACTGGGTCCTCCCGCTTTTTGTCAGGGCTGGAAACGGATCGAGCTCTCCGCAGATCTCTGTTCTGGAAATCGCCCTTGGCGCGCGCCGCCGCCTCCCGAAAAATCAAACTTCCTCTTCTCGCCCCACACATGCTGGGATAGGACGCCGAAGCAGAGCGGCAACAACCCGCCAGCAGGATACTTCCTATTATAGATCGTGGCTAATCTGGACAGCCCTAGCATAAGTGTCGGGGGCCCGAGCCTCGACATCTCGGGAAACACCCGCCTCAATCCGGATATGAACTTCCGAATCTTCACTCAGGGGTGGCAATCAAGCGAGGAGCAAAATATCCATACTCGAGAACTTGCGCTCATATTCCTCAATGGAATCGAACCTCGCTTCAGGTCCGGAAGAGCTCCACCATCTTCTCTTGAGCCTCATCACCGATGAACTTTACCTTGAACTCGGCCTTGAAGAACTCCCAAGTAGCGGGTGGAGACCCACCTGGTCTCTCGCTCAAGGTGGACTCCCACCACCATCTCATTTGTGCCTCCTAGCACATGAGCCGCACACCTCGGCCTCTGAATATCGGGGCACACCATGATCGTGAAGGTGTACTCCAAATGGGCAATCCACCTGGCTGCCGCTAACGCATCACCGGTGGCATCAAACTTCTCAAAGCTTCCACTTCACAAAATCCTTCACCACCTACCCAATTCCTCGGCACCCCGCCATATCGCCTCTCTGGGCTACTTGCTCTCTGTGGAGCTGGAGGTGCACTTGTGCTCTCTTTGAACCAATCGAGTCATTTTGCTCGATCTGGGCTCGGGACTCTTCCCGCCGCTAGCGCCAACAAGGCTCGGTCGCCCTCTGGTCACTCAACATGCCGACCATAAAAGCCCTCATAGACTCGGCAAACTCGCTCGGGAGCGATCTCATGGCTTCGATCGCCTCAACGCCCGCTCTAGGCGTAACAGAGGAGCTCGCGGTGGAGTGCCATCGATCTCGGCTTGGGACGATGTCCTGCGCAGATCGATCCGATCCCGATACCTCGACCGCTCTCGAACCTCCTCTCGATGCAGAGTGGTGATCGCATGTTGGCGATCTACATCCAAACCAACAACGAATCAAAACTCGCTGTCACCATTCCACAACACCAAACAAGGCATACACTAGATGATAGGTATTGTAAATTCTTAACCCTTTTCCTTTCTAAAACAATAAATCTAGGCGCACTGATGACCGCCAGTCTTTGGTGATCATGGAAAAACGTCCTACAACAAAAGGTCGATCACAGAATCTATGACTCGAGCTCGATACCAATCAGTAAAGACCCACCCAAAAGGGGCTCTAAATGGCCTTTACCCCAATGCATGTATTGAAAATAGAAGACATTATGAAAAACACATTTTGGATTCCAAGTAAAAACAAAAACATTCAACAACCAAAACATACATTTCTAAAAGCATACTCGATCGAGAGATTTATTTAAACCATTAAAACAATCCACAAGTACAAATATCTTTGGAATCCATAAAACGTAAGAAAACATCCTGGGGCTCTGTGCCCGTCTACATGCATTCGGGGAAATAACAAAAGTCAAGAGTCATGATAAAATAAAATAGTCGAGATGATACCAGATTCCATGATCACGGCTCCTCCTTCACCATCCTGTCTCCCGCCTTGATTACCTGTGGAAAACCACAGAATAAGGGTGAGTAACGAATTACCAGTAAGAATCCCCAACCGGGTACAATACGATATACATGATCATCTAGAAGAATGTATGCAAGCTATGAGTACAAACACAGAGCGGAGCACATAGCTAAGTCCACACTTGGACCTCGGATGCCAACTCGTGGTCTTAGTCGGAAATACCACAACACACTAAACGCGCTATACGGGAACAAGTCCCGGCCTCGGCTTCATCGACGATACGAAAGGTGCATCGCTCAAGATCCCGAGGAGCTCTCGATCGGCGCCGTAATGAGCGTAAGCGCGCACCGCATGCTACCGCAAACTCGGGGTGCCGGGTCTAGTGGCAAGCCGCCGAGTTCGACCACCATGCCTAACTAAATCTCTCCGGATCGGTGTCACCGACCTAGGGGTGTGAGAGACTGGACACGTGAACTATGTCACTGTACCACGCGCACCGAGGCTAAGGAACCGGCCGTGGTAGGCTTACACCCAGAAGCGGTCCTTGCCCTAACAGTGGCAATCAAGGGCTACGGCGAAACACGCCGAGGACGTGCCGATCGCCGGGAGGAGGCAATGCCAAGTCATCATCCCGACCGTTGGGGCATTTAACGATCTTCCACCCTCACCCAAGATTGCGAGGCCAGCCGTTAGGGTTAGCTAAACCCTAACGGGATCGAAGACGGAGTACCATCTCGCACGTCCTCGTCGGGGATGCAAGTTACGTTATGCATCGGCCGGATGATGCTACCTACACGAACTCTAAACCGTAACAATAATAACAATCAATCAATGCAGTCCAATACGTGCTCAACAGATACAAGGAACCTAGCATGATACTACAAAGCAAGAACAGATATCGAACATGCCAGAATGGGACAACCTAGCATGGGCTAACATGAGAAACAATACAAGAGTTCATGCGATCAGAATTGTAAGCGAGCACCTAGGGCTAAACATGCTAGTAATCATACACGGGCATACAAAACAACAATCACAAATATACCGCAGGCCCACACAACTCCGGTAAGAAATCCTTACCTTGGTCGGGAGGCTTCTACACACAAATCCTAAGCTGCGGAACAATCCCGAGCTAGCGAGCGGGAACCTAGCAAACCAATAATAATCAGCATCTAAAACGTCTAAACAACAATAGAACAGCAAGCTCGGCTCGGGGACTCACGCGCACGGCGACACGAGCTTGGAGCCGGCGGCAAGCCGGCACGGCAGGCTGGGCGCGGCCGCGCTACTGCACGGCAGACGGCACAGATGCACGGCAGGACGACGCGCGCGCGCGCGGCGAGCGCGAGCGGGCGGCGCTGGCGTGGCGGCGCGGCGACAGCGACGCGACGCTGGCTGGCGCTGGCGGCGAGCAAGCTTGGCGAAGGCGCGCAGCGGCGCGGGCGCGCTGCTTGGCGCGATCCGCACGACCGCGAGCGGCGGCGCGGGAGGAGGCGCTTCACCAGATCTGGGCGATCCGTGCGACGGCAGGGCCGCTCAACGGATCCGGGTGACACGGAGAGCGATGGCGCGCGGGAGGTTCGCGACGGTGGATCTGGGCGCGGCCTGTCCGGCTTTGGCGTGCGGCGCAGGGCCGCTTCAACAGATCTGGGCGAGGGGTGGCCGGCTGGACGGCGACGATGGTTGCTTCTCTCGGCCGGAATGATGATGATCGAACCCAAGGAGATGCAAGGGAAAGAAGAATCGGCAAAGGCTAAGGAGAGGGAGAGCTTGTGCGGCCAAGAGGAGATTTGGAGAAGAAGATGGAATAAACCTAATTCTATTTCATTTAACCAAATGCACCAAAACTCCAAAATCCAAGGTTAACTAAGATGTGATGCAGAAAGAGCAACAAGAGCACCTAATGGCTCAATTGGCACACATCTCTACAAGCTTCCCAGAGACCCGGGTTCAAACCCCTTTGCAAAGACAAATTCCTTTATTTTTACTTTTGCATCAAACCTTGCTCAAACCAAACCACAAACCCCTCCAAAAACCTACAAAACCATCCAATAATTTTAGTAATGGAAAAGACACAAACGACCTCGACGGCCCGACCAAATTACCAAATTACCCCTAGGGCATACGGAAGACCGGGAAGAAAAACCTGGGTCGTTACAGGAGCAGGTCCGTCTGGAACTGCAAATAGAGATGTTGCAGAGCCAGCAGCCAAGGTATATCAGGCTCGTAGGCCGCCCGTGGCACCAGATGCTAACTTTCCCAGAGAAGGGGTGGAGGTTGCTATACCTCAAGGTACAGCTCCAGGAGAAGATATTTCTGCTATGAGAGATATGATGATGGGCCTAATGGCCGAGCAGAAGAGTCGAGACTCAAAGCAGCCTAGCAGCAGCAGAGAGAGGAGTCTAAGGCACGAGATAGCCCGATTGACACGGCTCATGCGGCGAGCACACCCCAGCGCTCCAAAGAGACCCAATAGCTCCGGTAGCTCAACCAGAGGGGCAGGGTCATCAGGACCAGTCAGATTCACTTGATAGTGCAGAGGGAGCTGCTGAGTTTGGCAAGTGGTTGAAAGATTTCACCAAGTGGAAGCCGAAGGAATTTGATGCTTTAGAGAATCCACTTGTGGCAGTCAGGTGGTTGGCAAGGATGGAGTACATCTTTAGAGTTATGGGATGCCCAGATGTACATAGACCGAGATGTGCGGCCCATGTTCTCTCTAACACAGCTGAGTGGTGGTGGGAGTCCACATATAGAGCTAGACCAGCTGGGTCTTCTCCAGCTACCTGGGAGTTCTTTCGAACGAAGTTCAGAGCTAAGTATGTTAATGATGAGGCTCAGCAGGAGATGGCAGAGGCCTTCTCAAATCTGAAACAGGGATCAGATAGTATTGTTGCCTATGAAAAGAAGTTTTATGAGTATAGCTACTTTGCCCCGGAGCTCATTGCAACTGAGGAGCTCAAGACTAAGAAGTTTATTAGTGGGCTGAGGAAGGAGGTTGCTCAGGATGTCCGAGCACTCGCTCCTGAGAGTTATGATCGAGCAGTGGAGTTGGCCACAATTTATAACCCGAAGTATCCGCCTGTGCAGGATTCTGTTGCACCAGCTCAGTCCGTTCAGCCTGCTCAGCAATATTCTGGACAAAATAGGAAGTTTGGTTTTTCTAGTGGTTCCCGCTCAGGTGGTCATCAGACTCGCCGTCAGGGCCAGTCTAGAGGTTGGGAACAGCGCCGACCACTGGGTAGGGCCCAAGATCGCCAGCAGGGCGAGGCCAGGCAGCCAGCTCATTACAACAAATGTGGGAAGGCACATTTTGGTTTGTGTGGAGCATCGCCCCGTGCTTGCTACAGATGTGGCAAGGAAGGGCATTTAGCCAGATTCTGCACTCATGATTTAGCAGCAGCTGGACCGGCTCAGCAGCAGGGTCGGGTGTTTGCCACTACTCGCTAGGAGGCGGAGCGTACTGATGATGCAGTTGCAGGTACGCTGCTTGTCTAACAGCATTATGCATTTGTATTGTTTGATTCGGGTTCGACCCATTCCTTTGTTTCCAATGCATTCGTTAGACAAGCTTGTATGGAACTCGAACCTCTAGGGTTTGAGCTGTGTGTTGCCACTCCCTCAGGAGTGAGTATGTTAGCTAGCAATAGAGTTAAGCATGGCCAGATACAGATATCTGATGAGATTTTAGAGGCTACCCTCATAGTTCTGTCTATGAGCAGTTTCGATGTGATCCTTGGTATGGATTGGTTGGCAGAGAACCATGCGTTGATAGACTACCGCCGGAAAGAAGTGGTGTTTAGACCGCCTCTGAAGCCGAGCTTCAAGTTTTACGGTGTCCAAGGCGGAGTTTGCCCGCCGTTGATCTCAGCAGTGAAAGCCCGTAGATTGTTAGCTCTAGGAGCTTGGGGCTTCTTGGCAAAGCTGTCAGGAGATAGCAGCACCTCGTTGTCTGTTGACATGGTCCCTGTGGTGCAAGAGTTTGCAGGCGTATTCCATGAAGAGTTGCCAGGTTTACCCCCGAGAAGGGAGTTAGACTTCACCATCGAGCTGGAGCCAGGGACTCTTCCTATTTCTAAAGCCCCGTATCGTATGGCGCCAGCTGAGTTGAAAGAACTCAAAGTTCAGTTGCAAGAGAAGCTGGACCAGGTTTCATTCGACTAAGTGTGTCCCCGTGGGGAGCACCCGTCCTGTTTGTTAAGAAGAAGGATGGATCCATGTGCTTATGTATAGACTATAGAGAGCTGAATATTGTCACGGTGAAGAATAAGTATCCCCTGCCGCGTATAGATGATCTGTTTGATCAGCTTTAGGGAGCCTCAGTGTTTTCTAAGATTGATTTGAGGTCAGGGTACCATCAGCTGAGGATTTGGGATGCAGATATCCCTAAGACCGCGTTCAGATCGAGGTATGATCATTATGAGTTCGTGGTCATGTCTTTTGGACTTACGAACGCCCCTGCAGCGTTTATGGACATGATGGACAGAGTGTTCAAGGCATTCTTGGATAACTTTGTCATCGTATTCGTAGACGACATTTTGATTTATTCCAAGACAAAGGAGGACCTTGCTTCGCATTTGAGGCATGTTTTGGCAGCATTGCGAGAGAACCAGTTGTTCGTAAAGTTCTCTAAGTGTGAATTTTGGCTAGACAGAGTAGCCTTCCTTGGACATATCGTGTCGAAAGATGGCATAGCGGTGGACCCCGCAAAGATAGAGGCAGTCAGTTCATGGGCTAGACCGATGACGGTCGCCGAGATTCGCAGATTTTTGGGACTGGCAGGTTATTACCTGCGTTTCGTGAAAGACTTTTCCGCTAAGGAAGCACCCCTAACCCGTCTTACCGAGAAGGGTGTTAACTTCGTTTGGGATGCTAGGTGTAAGGAGAGTTTTGCCCAGCTTAAGCTCAGTTTGACGACAACACCAGTGTTGGCAGTTCTTGAGGGAACAGGAGGTTTCGTAGTTTATAGTGATGCTTCCAAGTACGGTTTGGGTTGTGTGTTGATGCAGCATGGGAAGGTGATAGCTTATGCTTCCCGTCAGTTGAAGCCTTATGAGCAGAATTACCCAACTCATGATATGGAGTTGGCTGCTGTTGTTTTTGCCCTAAAGATTTGGAGGCACTACTTGTATGGTGAGAAGATTCAGTTGTTCATGGACCACCAGAGCCTCAAGTATTTCTTCACTCAGAAGGAGTTGAACATGAGGCAGAGGAGGTGGCTCGAGTTGGTAAAGGACTACGACTGTGAGATCTTGTATCATCCCGGAAAAGCCAATGTTGTGGCTGATGCGCTAAGTAGGAAGACGTCGCATTCAGCAGCTTTGCTGAGCTCCCAGGTTGAATTGCGGAAGGAGTTTGAGCGAGCTGGTATCGCAGTTTTGTTGGGAGAGGTTACCGCCAGGGTAGCCCAGTTCTCAGTTCAGCCGTCGCTTAAGCAGAGGATCATCGACAGCCAGCTGAGTGATCCCAAGTTAAAGAGATTGCTCGAGAGAGTTGAGGCTGATGGTGACTTTGACTCTGTTGTGGCACCAGACGGAGGCTTGAGATACAGAGGTCGGTTGTGTGTCTCGGATGACGCAGGGATTCGAGCCGAGTTGCTCACCGAGGCACATAGTTCCCCTTTCACTTGTCACCCAGGAGGTACTAAGATGTTTCAGGATCTCAAGCAGACGTTTTGGTGGATGGGCATGAAGCGGGATATAGCGGAGTTTGTTAGCCGGTGTCTCACTTGTCAGCAAGTGAAGGCTCCCAGACAGAAGCCTGCAGGTTTATTGCAGCCATTAAGTGTTCCACACTGGAAGTGGGATGAGATTTCGATGGATTATATCTCTGGGTTGCCGAGGACACCGAGAGGGTTTACTCAAATCTGGGTAGTAGTGGACCGGCTGACTAAGAGTGCACACTTTATTCCCGGGAGGATTAGTTATACGGTGGAACAGTGGGCACTGTTATTCCTGGAGTAGATTGTGCGGTACCATGGAGTACCCGCGAAGATAGTGTCAGATCGAGATTCTCGGTTCACATCTCGCTTATGGAGAGCGCTCCAGAAGGGTTTGGGAACTGAGTGCAGCTTCAGCACTGCCTTCCACCCTCAAACCGATGGTCAGACCGAGAGGGTGAATCAGATTCTGGAAGATATGTTGAGAGCCTGTGTTTTGGACTTTCCAGGTAGTTGGGACCAGTACCTGTATTTGATGGAGTTCGCTTACAACAACAGCTATCAGTCGACTATCCAGATGGCCCCATTCGAGGCGTTGTATGGTAAGCGTTGCAGATCCCCAGTGTTTTGGGAGGAGGTTGGTGATAGACAGGTTCTGGGACCCGAGTTACTTCAGATGACGAATGACGCAGTGCAGAAGATCAGGGCTCGCATGTTGACAACACAAAGTAGGCAGAAAAGTTACGCCGATGTGAGGCGTAGAGATTTGGAGTTTGAGGTGGGTCAACATGTTTTTCTGAAGGTAGCACCTATGCGTGGGGTGTTAAGGTTTGGAAAGCGAGGCAAGTTGAGCCCCAGGTTTGTAGGGCCTTTTGAGATCCTTGAGCGGATCGGAGCAGTGGCCTATCGGTTAGCTTTGCCCCCGTCTTTATCAGCGGTGCATAATGTGTTCCACGTTTCGATGCTGAGAAAGTACGTGGCAGACCCGTCGCATGTGCTAGAGCATGAGCCCTTAGAGTTGAGTAAAGATTTATCCTTCGAGGAGAAACCCGTGTAGAGTTTGGCTTGTGAGCGCAAGGTTTTGCGCAACCGGGAGATAAGCTTAGTGAAGGTTCTTGGAGACATCAGAGGGCAGAGGAAGCGACGTGGGAGCTAGAGGATGAGATGAGGACTCATTACCCGGAGCTGTTCCAGTCTTAGGACTTTCAAGGACGAAAGTCTTTTAAGGAGGGAGTATTGTAATGGCCCAGTTTTCCATTCCGGTTTCCCAGGTACTCTCGGTTCAGTATTGGGGCAATTGGTTGGGCCGTTAGAGCTTTTTAACCCTTAGGGGTATTTTGGTCTTTTTGCTCCCCGTTCAGAGGTTGAGGATTTTCAGGACTTCAGGGTCATTTCGGCCTTCGTTGAGACTTGATTGATGTTGATTGCAAGACCCAAGGAGTTTGGGTTAGTTGTTTAGAAGTTCGGAGGCATTCCGGTTAACGGCAAAATTAATTGAAAATTAATTGGTTCCATTGGGATTTGAACCCTTGCCCTAATGGTGAATTTGGAGTTTTTAGAAAAGGAGTTTTAATTAAAAAGAAAAGGGTCGCTTCAGTCGGGACCCGCAGGAGGAAGCCTTGGGAAGGGAATGTAGGTCTCCTAACCTATTTAAAATAGGAAAAAGAAGGAAAATAAAGAAAAATCCTCTTTGCTTCCCTTGGTAGCCGCATTCTCTCTCTCTCTCCTAAAATCGAGCCAAGCACCCTAACCGAGCCACCCAGCCGCACCACAAAGCCGAACCACCCCCAACCACACAGCACCACAATAGCCTGCACAGCCAGCCACTGCGCCGCACCAGACCGCACCGCCCAGACCACCCGCACCTGGCTGCTCAGCCCCTTACCTCGCCCAGCCGCCGCACGCCCTACACCGCCGACGTCACTCGCTGCCGCCCAGCGCCGCACCGCACCGAGCCACACCCAGCAGACCGGTCGCCCGCGCGCCGTCCCAATGAACCCGCTGGCTCGCGCGTCGTCACCGCCGCCCGATCACCAGCACGCTGCCCCGCCGTCCAAACGCCGTGCCGCGAGCCCGCTCCAGCGCGTCCGCTCGCCTTGCTGCGCGCCCGAGCCAGCGCCCAGTGCCAGCGTCCCTACCGCATCAGCAGCGCCCAGACCTGCCCCTTGCTGCCGAGAGCCCGTGTCTTCTCGGTTGGTAATTCCCGAGCCTTTTTCCCTTTTAGATTTTAAGCTGCAGGTTGTTGTATATTTATTTATGATGCTTTTATTATGCCTAAGTTGCTCGGGTTCGTTTTAAAGCTCGAGGGTCTTATTTGATTCGTGATAGCTATTTTCCACTTGTTTCCAGGTAAGGATTTATTACCGTGGTTGTGTGGACCCTGCGATGCTTTCTTGATTGTGCCTTATATGCATGTTTACTTCTATGAACATGATTAGTGGATAGGACAGCTTGTGATTGTAATCTTGCTAGCATGTTTGCCTGTTTGTACATGTTAGTGCCATGCTAGGATTGTTCTTCCAGCATGCTTGAGATTCCTGCTTTAAGTTCGTAGTTCCATGCTAGGTTATGTATGATTGATGATTATTGTGTATGTTAGCCAGGAATCGTTTACTCTGTACTCTTAGCTAGGGTAGTAGGGTTTGTCATCATCCAGAGGCTGAGAGCGGACATAACGTACCTTGTCCCCACCGGTCGGGAGTAGAGTGAAGCATAACGTACATTGCTTCCCCCCGGCAGCCAACGAGGATTAGCTACCTCATTGGCATAAGCCTAGTTTGTGGCCTGCTAGAGCGGAACCCTATGTAAGGACCCGACCCAAGAAACGGTCGCTATCCTAAAATCCTTACTTAGCATGCATGATTAGGAATGTAAAACGTCGTTCAGAGTTTGAAATTTTAAATCTTTGAAGTAAGCACATTCAAAACAAGGAAAATATAGTTCCATTTAAAATAAACAGGTAGATAACTGATCAGTTCTTTCTTAAAAACAAATCAAGGGAAACGGTACGAGAAACATAAAATAGATTTTTGAGTGCTTTTCCTAGGGACCCAAGTCCCACTACATGCTAAATCATCAAAGAAAACATTAAAAGAACGTGCAACTCGTGAGTCGACTATCCATGATCATCGAGCCGCCTCCTCCTAGCCATCCGACCTCTCCGCCCCAAGTTACACGGGAAAGCCAAAGAAAATAAGGGTGAGCAACAAGTTACTCAGTAAGAATCCCCAATCGGGGTACAATACGAAATCATCTCATTTAGCACACAGACATGCAACCATACAATGACTTAGAGCGGGCACGGTTGGTGTAGGCTATGAGCTACTTCAAAGGGCGAGCCTATCCAAGGGCTTCCGTCTATAGCCTCTCCTAGGTCCTACATTTGGATGCCCTTCGGGCCTTACACAGCCTAGACACGGTGATGCCCAGTGGGGCCTTACACACTTAGGATGCCCATCGGGCCTTACACCTTCGATGTCGGTGATGCCCGGTGGGCCTTACACACCTAGGATGCCCGTAGGGCCTTACACCTCCAGACTCGGTGATGCCCGGTGGGCCTTACACACCTAGGATGCCCGTAGGGCCTTACACCTCCGGACTCGGTGATGCCTAGTGGGCCTTACACACCTAGGATGCCCGTAGGGCCTTACACCTCGGATGTCCATCGGGTCTTGCTTGAGCGGGACCCCAAACTAGTTACCTCTACGGCCCTCTATACTATACATTACACATCTAACCGTAACTTGGATCTAGCAAAGATACAATAGGGCGGCATGGTTTCTATCAAGATAGGAAAGCCTAACATGGAACTAACGGGATGTAAACATGTCACGAACATGAATCAAAAGAAAACATGAAAACTATCACTAGAAACTCATATAATTACTGAGAATCGGCGTGCTATCAACTATTCGCGAGGTCCACACAACCCGGGTAAGAATCCTTACGGAAATAAGTGGAGGTTAACTATCCCGAATCAAATAACGACCCTCGAGCTTTTAAGCGAACCCGAGCAACCTAAGCAAGTAATAAAATATCCTAATTAATAAACAACATCTAAAATCAGGAAGTCCAAAGGGTGGAGGCTCGGGAATTTACCAACCGAGAAGGCACACGTCTCGCAGCAAGCGCAAAGCCAGGACGGCGCTGCGTGGCAAAGCAGGGGCGCTGGGCCGGGCGAGGCTGGGCCGGCGCTCGCTCGCGCGCGCGGCAAGGCGGGACGTGGGTCTGTGAGGCAGCGCGTGGCGACGCTGCTCGGGCGGCAAAGAAGCGGAGCGGCGCGGCGCGTCTGGGGGCGCTGTGTGCAGAGCGGCGCGACGCGTCTCGGGCGGCTCGGTGCGGATCGGGCGCGAGCGTTTGGGCCGGGCGAGGCAAGTCGATCGGGCGCGCTGGGCATGGGCTCGCTGGCTGCTGGTGCGCTGGCCGAGCAGTGGCTGAGGGGTGCGACTAGGGCGGCTAGGGTTTCTTGGTGAGGTCGGCTAGAGAGAGAGAGAGAGAGAGAGAGAGAGAGAGAGATTGCAAAACAAGGGAAAAAGGACTTTCTTGATTTTCTTCCCTTTTCCTAATTTAAATGGGTCTAAAATCCCTTCCCAAAGCTTCCTCTTTCAAAACCCGACCCAAACAAACTTATTTTAAAATAAGACTCTCTTTTCCTACAAACTCCCTAAGACTATTTAGGGCAAGGGCTCAAAACCCAATGGAAGCACCAAAATTACAATTAATTTTGCCATTTTCTAAAACACCTCCAAACTTCCAAACAACTTGCCCAAACCTCTCTGGGTCTTGCAACCAACAACCAATAAGCTTCGACAAAGCGGGAATGACCACGGAATCTCGAAAATCCACAAAACCACGACCAGGGGCAAAAGACCAAAATGTCCCTAAGGGTTAAAATAGCTCTAACGCCCATCCGAACATCCGAATAATGACCGAAATCACACGGGTAGCGAAATAGAAAACTGGGCCGTTACAATACTCCCTCCTTTTAAGACTTTCGTCCTCGAAAGTCCTAAGACGAAAATAACTCTAGGAAAACTCCACTGATTCTTAACCAACCAAGCTCCCGGTTAAGACAACACAAATCCTTCTTCGAAACCGAACCCTCTTGGTTTCCCAAAGGCTCCAAGCCCAAAAGACACCGAGTCTGCCACAAACTATCTCAACCAAAACTGAACTAACACTGAGCTTCGAAGAAATCATGCGATAGCTAGTCGGTGAGACACATCCTCTGATTCGCACCAATTCTCAAACGGTCTTACGACTCTTGGGCTCACTTATCCCTGCTAACCCAACTCGGAACGCCTCTCTACGGTGCTACTCTCAGCAAACTCGTGGACGGGTCACAAGCTCTAAAACTCAACGCCACGCTCCGGCGTAACTTCTCTGAATGCTCATAGCTGTTATCAAACAGCCTCGACCCTTCACCATGCTGACCAAACAACTGAACCTCCCAGGTTTCAGAAACAAAACGGTCTACTCTTACTTCGCAAGAGACTTGCGAACCCCACTGGTTGCCTACAATCCTTAACGAAATCCAATTCGAACCACCAACTGGTGATCGATCCCCTAGGCAACCTTCTCCAACTAGCATGCGTCCACAACACTAAAGCAACCATCTTACGAGAAATCGAAGCACCAAAGCCAAGGGGCACTTTTCTCGTTCACCAAGCGGCTACCACCACTCACACTAGTGAAACTTCGACCGTCCACCCCCGAACGACAAGGTCGAGAGCAGGCTCCACTCACCAAACTAAAAACCGGAGCCCCTCATGGTGACAACAAACTTTCCAATGCAATCCGTTCACCCATCGCCTAGGTGAACATCGCTGCAGACAGAAAACAAACAACATTCCTCTCACGGAAACCTCGAGCAAAGAAAGAATAAAACATCACGCGGCTACTAGCAACACAATAGCCGGAGGATAACAACTCAAAGGTTTCCAACCAATGCCACGACATCTCTGTGCCAACCCACTCAAGCGTGGCTCACTATAACGCCAATCGCGAACGCACATCAACTAGGAACAAAGCCCAAGAAGGGCTTGCTCTGCAGAAACTTAACCCAAGCTTATAACGAGCAAGGCTCGCCTCCAAGCTACCACTCAACTCTTAAGTCCAACTAGCTACTCAAAGGACTTTCTCCTTTTAGCCTAGGCCTAACTCATCTTGCGACTAGAAACTCCATACTCGGAACATCGCAAGGGAAACGGACCGACGAGGCTATCTCCAAAGATAATACTCGAGGTGGCATCCATGGTGCAACTCAACCACCAAAGGAACTAGGGTTTTCTTCAAACCCCAAAGAACCAATGACTTTCGGCAAAGAAAAACTCAACTCTTAAACTGGTGGCCTCCGCCCTTGCGAGGACAAACAACTTTTTGCTTGCTAACAACACAAGCGAGGACCCTCTCATTGGGCTAACCAGCTGCGCTACTCGATCAACTACACAACTCAAGAGCTACACCGACTACTCCTCAACGGGAAACGATTTCCCAGCAAGCGAACCTCTCAAGGGCAAATGAACATCACACATGCTCACGACTAGCTAAAACCCAAGGGCAACAACAACCAACTCTCTTGGAAGCAACACCCAAGGGGAAACCTCAACCGATTGGACCACCAATCCGAACAAGCGTAACTTACTCAACCACCGAGGGAGGGGTCAACTCCCAAAACTTCCTGACTAGGAACAGGTCCTCGTGGCAACGCCCTCTTGCTCGAACCGAGCTAGCTCTTGAAACAACAAGAGAACCAAAACTTGGTCAACACCAAAACCAACTAGCCACCCTCCGGAACCAATCCGGGCTCTACTTCAAACAAACACTAGCTTGCTAGTCTACCAAATCTGCAAGCAACTCACCCGAGGAACACTGCTTGGGTGACTGAGCTCTGGAGAGGCTCTCCACAACCTAGGGATCCTCCGTTCATCCTCCGACACACACGGTCGTCAAACGATCTAACAGACAACCGGCTACACGGGCACAACCCTCTCTAGCATCTCAACTACGCTGGCCAACTCCAACTGCTTGAAAACCAAAAGGACCGGAAACGCTACAGAATGCGCCATCCTCCTACTCAAACATTAGCCACAACAAACCTTCTACCCAAGGTAAGGATCCGAACAACTCTCTTAGCCATGACGATCGTCGAAACTACGCGGCTTTGCTACCACCGCTCTTGTTCGGTTCCAACCGAACTCTAAACGAGCTAAGGTCCAACTAGCAAAACTTGCTTAAACAACAACCCGACTCACGAGCACGACATCCTTACAACCAAAGCTAGGGCACTTGCCAAGAACTAAAGTTTTGACACCTCAAAGACTGAGCACTGGTTCCTCAACACGAACCTCTCGCGGTTTCACAAACATAAACCACGGAACAAGTTACACAAAAGTACATTGGCGTGTACGGCTCCAAACTGCATTCCTTAAGATCCAAAGCCAACAAGGATTTTCACACAGCAACTTTTGCCTCCAACAGAGCCACTACTAACCAGTGGAGCAACAAGAGTTCAAACCCTCTCGGGCCATCTCACCACGAAAAGCCACATTGGCCAACTCACTCTTACAAGAGCACATCCATACCAAGCTAACATATCTCAAGCCAATGTGCCCACTAAACGTGCTTGATCACCATCCAACTCATGGCTCTAACACTTTGGATTAATCACGCATCCTTGATGCCAACACTACCCATACTAGGGTAACTCAAGGGTAGCCGAATCATGCTACCAACAAAGCGGCTCACAAGCTCACAAACAGCGCGAGAACTCGAACGCGCGCTAGCTCTTTAATGACCCTACAAAGCATCCTTTGGTACCCAACTCTCGGTGACTCTGAAATGCTCCTATTTTCCTCGAAAACCTCATACTTGTAGTCCTCTGACTACCACCTAGCTAGATCTCTTATGCAACCCAAACAGGTGCAACCTCGTGAAATGGGTACAAGACTAGCGGGGATGCTATACTCTCGGCGACCATGGAACCTCCCTGCACAAAAGTGCCAACTGGCCTGAATCTAGGCCTCCTCTCAAAGCTTGGTGCCAACAGGCACTACATCCTTTACAACACAAATCAGCCCTAAACGAGCTTTATACCCCTTTGAGGAAAAGAAAGGTCACACTCCAATTGACGGGGCAATGGCACTCAAGATAAGAGTCCAAATACTCGAGCGGTCTAATCTCTCGGCATCTCGCCTAATGAGACATGCCACGGCCTACTCCCGCATCCCACTCGATGCTTAATAAAAGCTCAAAGCCAACTCCTCGGGTGGAAACAACTTGTTCCACAATTGGATCATCCAAACAAAAGAGTGCTCCACTCTACTAGCCCGCTGAAATCCACAAACGGATTAAGCCCTGACAAGCAAACTCCACACTACCCCCTGGCTACGAGGGTACTAAAAGAACTTGTCAGAAACGACGGCAAGCTTGCAAAGGGACGGGATGTCTCTACATCCTTCTCAAAAGCTACTAACACGGCAACTTGCCAATAGACGGGGCGATGGTGGAGACTCTGCGGTCCGCCTCTCACAGGACTTCCACCACCACGCTGCTTTGCATCAAACAAAGACGAGGCGGCACGCCTCGACATCCGAACATCGGTCATCGGTCTCTCGAACACCGTGTCATCCCAACACTTGGATGATAAACTCGAACTGGTCAACCACCTTGTCGCTACCAAAGAAGTTCTCTAAAGCATCAAGCTCCTCAAGCTTCCACTTGCCAAACTCGGTGGCTCGAATAATTCCAACTAACTCAACAGCATGAACTCTGCTTTGATTAAGCCCTTCCGGAAACCTCAGGGGTTATTGGTGCTACTAGGGGTGTCTCCTAAATAAACTCACAACTAGGCTATCCGCACCGGGACTCCTCACTACGCGCTACAATCTGCGCACGGGTCTCCGCCTCTCGATAGCTAAAAGACACCGCCATCAACTCTCTCATGGCGGGAGCACACTTTGCTCAAGGAGTCTCGCTCCGAGGTAGACTAGCCTCTACCCCCTCCTCTTGGTTGCTCAATCTGCCGGGGCCAAATCGCCTACGGGTCTAGACAACCACGGACGTGGTCTCAACAACAACACGATCAGTCCAACTCCTCGATTGGACACACCAAACGTCCCTGCTCCTCAATGTGTAATCAACAACTGGCGGTCTACACAAGCCATAAAAACTAGCCCACGCTGGGGCTCTCACTGCCCAACAAGGGTAACACATGTATGCTAGATGCAGTATTGTAATTCTTAACCTTTAAGCTTAAACTTATGGACATACCTGATGGCTGTCGGAGCGCTGATGATCATGGAAAACAACCTACAAGCTGCAGTCGGGTCTACGAGAACCTATAACTCTGAGCTCTGATACCAACTGTAAAGACCCGACCCAAGAAACGGTCGCTATCCTAAAATCCTTACTTAGCATGCATGATTAGGAATGTAAAACGTCGTTCAGAGTTTGAAATTTTAAATCTTTGAAGTAAGCACATTCAAAACAAGGAAAATATAGTTCCATTTAAAATAAAGCAGTAGATAATCGATCGGTTCTTTCTTAAAAACAAATCAAGGGAAACGGTACGAGAAACATAAAATAGATTTTTGAGTGCTTTTCCTAGGGACCCAAGTCCCACTACATGCTAAATCATCAAAGAAAACATTAAAAGAACGTGCAACTCAGTCGGCTATCCATGATCATCGAGCCGCCTCCTCCTAGCCATCCACCTCTGCCCCAAGTTACCCGGGAAAGCCACAGAAAATAAGGGTGAGCAACAAGTTACTCAAGAAGAATCCCCAATCGGGTACAATACGAAATCATCTCATTTAGCACACTGGACATGCAACCATACAATGACTTAGAGCGGGCACGGTTGGTGTAGGCTATGAGCTACTTCAAAGGGCGAGCCTATCCAAGGGCTTAGTCTATAGCCTCTCCTAGGTCCTACAATGGATGCCCTTCGGGCCTTACACAACCTAGGACACGGTGATGCCCGGTGGGGCCTTACACACTTAGGATGCCCATCGGGCCTTACACCTTCGATGATCGGTGATGCCCGGTGTGGGCCTTACACACCTAGGATGCCCGTGAGGGCCTTACACCTCCGGACTCGGTGATGCCCGGTGGGCCTTACACACCTAGGATGCCCGTGAGGGCCTTACACCTCGGATGTCCATCGGGTCTTGCCCAGCGGGACCCCAAACTAGTTACCTCTACGACCCTCTATACTATACATTACACATCTAACTGTAACTTGGATCTAGCAAAGATACAATAGGCGCAAAAGCATGGTTTCTATCAAGATAGGAAAGCCTAACATGGAACTAACGGGATGTAAACATGTCACGAACATGAATCAAAAGAAAACATGAAAACTATCACTAGAAACTCATATAATTACAGATGAATCAGCGTGCTATCAACTATTCGCAGGTCCACACAACCCGGGTAAGAATCCTTACGGAAATAAGTGGAGGTTAACTATCCCGAATCAAATAACGACCCTCGAGCTTTTAAGCGAACCCGAGCAACCTAAGCAAGTAATAAAATATCCTAATTAATAAACAAACATCTAAAATCGGGAAGTCCAAAGGGTGGAGGCTCGGGAATTTACCAACCGAGAAGGCACACGTCTCGCGGCAAGAAGCAGGAGCGATGGCGGCGCGCTGGCGGCAGGGGCGCTGGCGCTGGCGAGGCTGGCGCTGGCGCTGCGCTCGCGCGCGCGGCAAGGCGGGACGTCGGGTTCTGTGAGGACAAAGGTATGGCGACACGCTCGGGCGGCAAGCAAGCGGAGCGAGCGGCGCGCGCGCGTCTGGGCGGATAGTGCGGATCGGGCGCGACGCGTCTGGCTGGGCGAGGCGATCTGATGGGGCGCGCTGGCATGGGCGATGCAGGGCGCTCGGGCGCGCTGGGCATGGGCTGGCTGGGCTCGTGCGCTCGGGCCGAGCAGCAGCCGAGCGGGGTGCGACTAGGGCGGCTAGGGTTTCTTGGTGAGGTCGGCTAGAGAGAGAGAGAGAGAGAGAGAGAGAGAGAGAGAGAGAGAGAGAGAGAGAGTGATTGCAAAACAAAGGAAAAAGGACTTTCTTGATTTTCTTCCCTTTTCCTAATTTAAATGGGTCTAAAATCCCTTCCCAAAGCTTCCTCTTTCAAAACCCGGCCCAAACAAACTTATTTTAAAATAAGACTCTCTTTTCCTACAAACTCCCTAAGACTATTTAGGGCAAGGGCTCAAAACCCAATGGAAGCACCAAAATTACAATTAATTTTGCCATTTTCTAAAACACCTCCAAACTTCCAAACAACTTGCCCAAACCTCTCGGGTCTTGCAACCAACAACCAATAAGCTTCGACAAAGGCAGGAATGACCCTGGAATCCTGAAAATCCACAAAACCCTGACCGGGGGCAAAAGACCAAAATGTCCCTAAGGGTTAAAATAGCTCTAACGGCCCATCCGAACATCCGAATAATGACCCGAAATCACCTGGGTAACCGAAATAGAAAACTGGGCCGTTACACCCTACCAACGGTGCAAGCCTGCCTTGGCTGGTTCTTAGCTTCAGGTCTGTGGTACAGGCTGCATAGATGAGTGCCGAGGGCCTCGCACTACTGTGTTCAGTGACACCGCTTCCGAGTCTTAGGCATGCACTGCCCGCGTAGTTTGTACTTAGGCCCCACATTTACGTCGGTTGCAAAGAAGCATGCGGTGCGCAAGACACGCATTAGTCGCCGGTTCGGAGAGCTCCCGGGCTAATGTTCGTCAAGACACGGTCCCTTCGGTTTAGAGCCAGACTTCGGGTACTCTCCCGATAGTCTAGATTTATTAGCGAGGGTAAGAGGCCCTTGAGGACACCCAATGGGATTGGCTCTTGAGCAAATCAATTGGTCGAGGGAGAAAGACCCTTGAGGGTGTCGGATATCTTTGGGATCGGTTTTTGAGCTGATCAATTGGACAAGGGAGAAAGACCCTCGGAGATGTCCCGGGACTGGTTATGAGAACCAATCATTAGGTCGGAAGTAGGAGACTTCCGAGGACTCCAGATTTTCCTTGTGAGCTCGTTGAGCTAAGTTCCGTGTTGATACATGTTTGCATGTGTACTAGGTTGCTAGATGATTGATTGCATCGTATCGTACCCCGGTCGGGGGTTCTTACTGAGTATGTTTATACTCACCCTTATTGTGGTTTCTTCCACAGGTAACTTGGGACAGCACCGAGGCGGCTAGCGGAGGGAGCTGGGGGATCATGGATGGTGCTCACACTCTGTCGTGTCTTATTTTACTGTTTTTTTGAATTCAGCATGTAGTTGGACTTTGGTCCGTAGGGAAAAACTTATGATTTGAACTATTTTATTGTTTTTAAGGAAAGTACTGATCACTCACTGTTTTTTATTTGAATGAATGTTTACTTTGTTTTTAATGTTTTTTCCGCTCTTATGTTTGAAAAGTTTTTCAATCCGACCCTGGCTGGGTCCTTTTATGCTTTTCACTTGCATGCTGAGTAAAGACCTAGGTTTAGTACCGTTTTTTGGGTCGGGTCTTTACACCACCACCATCAACTCCAAGACCAAGGGAGTAACCTGACAACTTCTAAGAGGAAATGGTTCTTACAAGCGGATAACCGAATGACAGAGAGCTCCACACACGCTCGCTGTCTTGCTCTGCTAAAGCAACAACATCTAAATCTCACGGGGCAACAACAGGGGGGGTTCCACCACAAACTGAACCGCCAACCACACACTAGCCAGGACTCACCTCCAAATGCCAAAGGGGCAACTCTCAACATCCTGGAATGTAACGGCCCAGTTTTCTATCCCGGTTCTCGAGGAGCTTCCGGTTCAAATTCAGTGGTTTGGTTGGGCCGTTAGAGCTGTTTTGACCCTTAGGGGTATTTTGGTCTTTTTGCTCCTCGGGCAGGATTTGTGGATTTTCAGGGCTTCGAGGCAGCTCCTGCCTTTGTTGAGACTTGTTTGTTGGTGGCTGCGAGTCCCGAGAGGTTTGGGCTATTCGTTTGGGAGTTCGGTTGTGATTTGGGTTTTGGGAAAAGTTATGGTTGTTTGGGTGTTTCCTTTGGGATTCGAGCCCAGGCCCTTAGTGTTGATTTGGGAGGTTGAGCTAAGTGAGATTTATTCTTTGGAGATGGTTGCTTCAGTCGGGTCTCGAAGGAGGAAGCTGGGAAATGGGATTTTAAGGATTTTTAAGTTTGGAAAAATGGATAAGTTTGGATAATTTGGATAAGGATAAAATAAAAGAATAAAATCCCATTTTTCCTTTTTATTTCCCATTTTTCCCTTTTATTTTCTAAAATCCCCATTTTCCCATTTTCCATTTTTTTCCTTTTCTCTCTCCTCCAGCCCGAGCCCCCCACCTCCCAGCCCGAGCCAGCCCCAGCTCGCCCAACCCTGGTCGCCCAGCTCGCCCACGCCCGAGCCAGCCCGAGCCCAGCCGCGCACAGTGCCCAGCCCCAGCTTCCCCGAGTCGCTCAGCCCTCGCCCAGGCCCGCGTCGCCCGACCTAGCCCTGGTCCGTGTTGCCCAGCTGCGCACTGTGCCGAGCCACGCACAGTGCCACGTCGCCCAGCCCCGCACAGTGTCGTGCCAGCCCGAGTGCCCTGTAGCTCGTCGCGTCGCGTCGCCCCTGGCGAGTCCCTGTTGCTTGCCGAGCTCGCGCCGCGCGCCGTCGCCCAGCTGAGTCGAGCCCGCGCCCGCCCGCCCTTGCCTCACCCCAGCTCGCCGGCGCGCAGCCTCCGCGCCCCTGCGGCTGCTCCCAGCGCCCCAGCGCCCTGCGCCCAGCCCCTGCGCCCAACCTGCCCTGTTGTGTGCTGGTTGGCCCGAGCCTTGTGGCTTCTCGGATGGTATTTCCCAAGTCTTTTCTTCGTTGAGCCCTGATTTGTTGGCTGCTAATTATGGATTTAATTGGGGTGTTTTATTTGATGTTTAGGCTGTTCACGTTCGATTAGAGGCTCGAGCGTTGCTTGGTTGATTTGTGATTATTATTATTTTCTGCTTGTTCCAGGTAATGATTTCTTACCGTGGTTGTGTGGACCCTGCGATATATCATGATTGTGCCTTGTATGCTTGCTGATTGTTATGAGCATGATATTGATAGGGCAACTTTGATTGATCTCTTGCTAGCATGTTTGCTTGATTTTACATGTTAGTGCCATGCTAGGTTTGTTCTTCCAGCATGCTTATGATTCCTGCTTAAGTTCGTAGTATCATGCTAGGTAAATGTGATTGATGTCGGTCATTGCTTGCTAGCCAGGAATCATTTATTTGCTCTGTACTCTTAGATAGAGTTGTAGGGTTTGTCATCATCCAAAGGCTGAGAGCGGACATAACATACTTTGTCCCCACAGGATTTAGCTACCCACATCGGCATAAGCCTAGTTTGTAGCCTGCTAGAGCGGAACCCTGCCAACGGTGTAAGCCTACCTTGGCCGGTTCTTAGCTTCAGGTCGGTGGTTCAGGCTGCACAGATGAGCGCCGAGGGCCTCGCGCTACTGTGATAAGTGACACCGTTTCCGAGTCATAGGCATGCGTACCTGGCCCACGTAGTTTGCCCTTAGGCCCCCGCATTTACGGCGGTTGCAGCAGCATGTGGTGTGCGCGCACACGCGTTAGTTGCCGGTTTGGAGAGCTCCCCCGGGCTAATGTCGTGAGTACACCATTCCTTCCAGTTTAGAGCCAGACTTCGGGTACTCTCCCGTAAGTCCAGATTAGCAAGGGCAAGGAAGCCCTTGAAGACATCCTTGGGATCAGTTTTTGAGCTGAACAATCCCCCGAGTGAAAGATACCTCGGTGATGTCCCAGGAATGGTCAGGATAACCAATGATTAGGCCGGAAGTAGGAGACTTCCGATGGCTCCAGATCTTGCATTATGAGCTCGTTGAGCTATGATCTGTGTTGATAGCTGTTTGCTTGCATGTTGAGGTGCTAGATGACTGATGTATCGTATTGTACCCCGATTGGGGATTCTTACTGAGTATGTTTATACTCACCCTTATTTATCTTTCAGGTAACTTGGGACAACACCAGGAGGGCTAGCGGAGGGAGCTGATTGATCATGGGAGCTGCCAGCACTCTGTCATTTATTATTGCATTGTTTATTCAACATGTAGATGGACAGGAGTCCTAGGGGAACATTGTTTAAAAGGTTGTTTAAATTGTATTGTATGTTTTTATAAATACTGGCCAGGCTTGTTTTATTTCGGTTGTTTGTTTAAATGAAAATTGATGGTTATGTTTTAAGGGTTCCCCCTTCTTATATGTTTTGAAAGGTTTTTAAATATGAGCACTAAACCGCTTGTTATCATATTTAACTTGCATGCTGAGTGAGAACCCAGGTTTAGGGCCATGTTTTGGGTCAGGTTCGTCACATGGAAACAGGAAAACAACCAACAGGACACGAACCACTCGCCCCACGAGCAAAACTAACTTCTATAGCAACTCAAAACCACACCTTGGTCAACACCAAGCACCAACTTGCCACCACACCAGAACCAATCCGGACTCTACTCCAAACAAACTCCAGCTTGCTAGCCTACCAAATCTGCCAGCAACTCACCCGAGGTCTGCAACCTACACGACTCCGGCTTGCCAACTAAAACTCACTACCTGGGCAGGACTGAGCTCTGGTGAGGCTCTCCACAACTAGGGTTCTTCGGCAACCCTCGACACACACTGTCGTCTAACGGAATAGCAGCCAACTGCCAGAACAAACAACTCCTTTTTCCAGCATCACAACCATGTTGTCCTGCTCCGAACCTCGAAACCAAAAAGACCAGAAACGCTTCAGAATGTGTCATCCTCCTACTCAAAGAATCAGCCACATCGTAGCCTCCACCCAGGGTAAGGATTCCGAGCAACACTCTTAGGAACTACGGTCAGGAACTACGCGGCTTCACTACAACCACCATTTGTTCTGTTCCATCTGAACTCCAACCATGAACACAAGAGGTTCCACCAACCAAGCTTTGGTTCAACTGAACAAACTTGCCTAAGCAACAACCCGACTATGAGCACGGTATCCTTACAACCTAAACTAAAGCCTTACAACATCCACCTGGAGTCCAACTTCTCCAAGAACTGAGCACCAGTTCTCCAATGCAAACCCCACATGGTTCTGAAACTCTCACCACCAGAACGAACTACACAAAACACACTTGTGTGCACAACTCTCAACCTTCCTTCAGAGATCCAAGACTAACAGGTGCTTTTCCAAAAGGCAACACTAACTTCTGGCAGAGATACAATCAACCAAAGGAACACCAAAAGTTCCATCTCCACACGATACTCAAAGCTGTGGCAACCTTGCTCTACCAAAGCATAACTGTAACAGCCCAGTTTCCTATTCCAGTTTTCGAGGTGCCTTCGGGTCAAGATTTGGTTGTTTGGTTGGGTCATTAGAGCGGTTTTGACCCTTGGGAGTATTTTGGTCTTTTGCTCTTCGAGCAGGATTTGTGGTTTTTCAGGGCTTCGTGGTAGCTGCTGCCTTTGTCGAGGCTTGTTTGTTGTTGGCTGCGAGTCCCGAGGTGTCTGGGCTAGTCGGTTGGAAGCTCGGTTGTGGTTTGGGCTTTGGCAAAGTGATGGTTGGTTGTGTGCTTCCTTTGGGATTCGAGTCCGGGCCCTTATTGTTGATTTGGGAGTTGGATTTAAGTGAGTTTTATTTATTGGAAAAGATCGCTTCAGTCGGGTCTCGAAGGAGGAAGCCGAGAAATGGGATTTTAAGGTTTTAATTTGGATAAGGATGGAAAATAGGATTAAAAATCCCATTTTTCCTTTTTATTTTCCCATTTTTCCCTTTTCTTTTCAAAATCCTTTTTTCTCTCTCTCTCTCTCTCTCTCTCTCTCTCCCCGAGCTAACCCAACCCCTGCCCGAGCCAACCCCTTTGGTCGCCCACCCCGCTCGCCCAAGCCCCAGCCCGAGCTAGCCTAGCCCCTGCTCGCGTCGCCCAGGTCGACCAGCCCGAGCCAAGCCCCAGCTCACCCGAGCCTCGCCCAGGTTGCGTCGTCAGCCAGAGCATCGCCCAGCCCCAGCCCCTGCTCGCGTCGCACAGCTCCTGCTCGTGTCACCCAGCTCCGTGTTGCGTCGCCCGAGCCCTGGCCGAACAGAACCGAGCCCTCCCGTGCCAGCGTCAGGCCGTCCCGTTTGCACCCGTGTCGCCTAAATCCGAGCCATCGCGTCGTGTCTCTCGCGCTCGCGCGCTTTCCCTGTGCCGAGCTGCGAAACGCGCCGTCGCCCAGCCGAGCTCACACCTGCGCCCGCGCGCCCCTGTGTCGCTCGTGCGCTCGTCTGCGCACAGCCAGCACCCCAGGGCCCGAGCCAGCGCCCAGCTCTACGCCCTAGCGCGCCCAGCCAGCCCCTTTAGCTGCCTCGCCCGTGCAGCCGGCTCGTTCGCGTGTCAGCCGTGCCTCGTGAGTTGCTCCCGAGCTGAGCCCTGTTTATTTTATTGTATTTAGGCCTATTTTTATGATTATTGATGTGTTTGTTTGTGTAACGGCCCAACCCGAAAGGGGTTCTAAAATAGGTCGTTACCTCAATGCATGCATTCAAATCTACATAAAATTTGCAATATGGTGTTCGGATTCTAAGTAAAAACTAAAACATAAAACATCCATTTAAAAAGTTAACATAATTTCCTGAAACCTGTCCATGTTTCCAAGCACCTGTTCCAAGAAAAATACATTTACAAAACTTACTCTGATCAGAGATTTATTTAAAACATACAAGCTTTACAATAGTGCTAGAATCCAGAAATACATTCAGAAAACACCCTAGGGCTCCGTGCCCAACTACATGCATTCAGAGGACATTTAAAACATCAACATAAACATAAGACTCAGAATTGAACAATGGGTTTTCCATGATCACAGCTCCTCCTCCAGCCATCCTGTCTCGCACCATGGTTACTTGTGGAAAAACCACAAAAATAAGGGTGAGTAACGAATTACTCAGTAAGAATCCCCAACCGGGGTACAATACGATATAATCAGTCATCTAGTACCAAAGCACGCAAGCAAACAGCTACCAACACAGATCATAGCTCAACGAGCTCACAAGGAAAGATCTGGAATCATCGGAAGTCTCCTACTTCCGACCTCATCGATGGTTATCTCGACTAATCACGAGACATCACTGAGGTCTCTTTCACTCGGGGGGATTGTTCGGCTCAAAACCGATCCCAAGGATGTCCTCAAGGGCCTCTTTGCCCTTATAATCTGGACTTACGGGGAAAGTACCAAGTCGGCTCTAAAGCTGGAAGGAATGGTGTACTCACGAACATTAGCCGGGAGCTCTCGAATCGGCAACTTAACGTGTGCGCGCGCACTGCGCATCTTTGCTACAACCGGCGTAAATGCGGGGGCCCAAGGGCAAACTACGCGGGCCAGGTACGCATGCCTAAGACTTGGAAGCGGTGTCACTGATCACAGTAGCGCGAGGCCATCGGCGCTCATCTGTGAAGCCTGAACCACCGACCTGAAGCTAAGAACCGGCCATGGTAGGCTTACACCGTTGGCAGGGTTCCGCTCAAGCAGGCTACAAACTAGGCATACGCCAATGAGGTAGCTAATTCTCATTGGCTGCCGGGAGGGGGGAGAAAGAGCAATGTATGTTATGCTTTGCTCTATTTCCGACCAGTGGGGAAAAGTACGTTATGTCCGCTCTTAACCCCTGAAGCAATACTTCGCTTTACTCCCGACCGGTGGGGACAAACCCTACAACTCTATCTAAGAGTATAGAGCAAATAAATGATTCATGGCTAGCAAGCAATGACCGTCATCAATCACATTTACCTAGCATGATACTACGAACTTAAGCAGGAATCACAAGCATGCTGGCAGAACAAACCTAGCATGGCACTAACATGTAAAATCAGGCAAACATGCTAGCAAGAAATCAATCAAAGCTGCTCTATCTCTAACATGCTCATAACAGTCAACAAACATGCAAGGCACACCATGAAAATATCTCAGGGCCCACACAACTCCGGTAAGAAATCCTTACCTGGTCGGAATGCAACAACACACAATAAAACTAACTGCGATCCAACCCGAGCAACCTATAGCGAGCCAAACAAACACATCAATAATCACAAAATAGGCCTAAATATAATAAAACAACAGGGCTCGGCTCTTGAGCAACTCACGAGGCGCGGCAGACACGCGAACGAGCCGGCTGCACGGGCGAGGCAGCTGTTGGGCGCTAAGGAGCGCAGACGGGCGCTGGGGCGCTTGGCTGGGCTGCGCGCTGACGGGCGCGCGGGCGTGGGCACGAGCTCGACTGGGCGACAGAGCGCAGCACGGCTTGGCACAGGGAACGGCGAGCGGGCGCGAGCTCGGCAAGCAACAGGGACGCGCGCGGGGCGACGCGACGCGATGAGCTTTAGGGCGCTCGGGCTGGCACGGCACTGTGCGGGGTGGGCGACGTGGCACTATGCGCGGCATGGCACAGTGCGCAACTGGGCGACACGGACTAAGGCGAGGTCGGGCGACGCGGGCCTGAGCGAGGGCTGAGCGACGCGGGGACGGCCTGGGCGAGCTCGGGCTGGGCTCAACACGACCTGGGCGGCTAGGGCTCGGGCTGGCTCGGGAGTGGGCGAGCTGGGCGCTGGGGTCAGGCTGGGAGGTGGGGGGCTCGGGTTGGAGGAGAGAGAAAAAGAAAAAAAATGGAAAAATGGGAAAATGGGGATTTTAAAAAATAAAAGGGAAAATGGGAAATGGGGATTTTATCCTAATTAAATCCATCCTTATCCATTTTATCCAAATTCTAAAAATCCTTAAAATCCTTAAATCCCATTTCCCGGCTTCCTCCTTCGAGACCCGACTGAAGCAACCTTTTCCAATCAATAACCTCACTTAAATCAACCTCTCAAATCGACACTAAGGGCCGGGGCTCGAATCCCAAAGGAAACACCCAAACAACCATAACTTTGCCCAAAACCCAAATCACAACCGAACTCCCAAACGAAAAGCCCAAACATCTCGGGACTCGCAGCCACCAACAAACAAACCTCGACAAAGGCAGGAGCTGCCTCGATGCCCTGAAAATCCACAAATCCTGCCTTGGGAGCAAAAAGACCAAAATACCCCTAAGGGTCAAAACAGCTCTAACGGCCCAACCGAACCATCGAATCAGCCTAAGCTCCTCGAGAGGCGGGATAGAAAGCTGAGGCGTTACGAGTTTGGCTCGCTATAGGTTGCTCGGGTTCGATCGCAGATTAATTTTTTATTGTGTGTTGTTGCCTTGGGCACTGTAAGGATTTCTTCTAGGAGTTGTGTGGGCCCTGCGATATTTTCATGATATGTCTTGTATGTTTGCTGACTGTTATGAGCATGATAATAATAGAGCAGCTTTAATTGATTTCTTGCTAGCATGTTTGCCTGATTTTACATGTTAGTGCCATGCTAGGTTTGTTCTGCCAGCATGCTTATGATTCCTGCTTAAGCTCGTAGTATCATGCTAGGTAAATGTGATTGATGTCGGTCATTGTTTGCTAGCCAGGAATCATTGATTTTACTCTGTACTCTTAGATAGAGTTGTAGGGTTTGTCATCATCCAGAGGCTGAGAGCGGACATAACGTACTTTGTCCCCACTGGTCGGGAGTAAAGTGTGCGCAGCATAAAGTATCTTGCTTGCCCCCCGATCGCCGGTTGTGGATTTAGCTACCCACTTCGGCATATGCCTAGTTTGTAGCCTACTAGAGCGGAACCCTGCCATCGGTGTAAGCCAGCCCTGGCCGGTTCTTAGCTTCAGGTCGGTGGATCATGCTGCACAGATGAGCGCCGAGGGCCTCGCGCTACTGTGATTAGTGACACCGCTTTTGAGTCTTAGGCATACGTACCTGGCCCGTGTAGTTTGTCCTTGGGCCCCCACATTTACACCGGTTGCAGCAGCATGCGGTGTGCGCGCACACGCGTTAGTCGCCGGTTCGGAGAGCTCCCCCTGGCTAATGTCGTGAGTACACCATTCCTTCCGTTAGAGCCAGACTTCGGGTACTCTCCCGTAAGTCCAGATTAGCTAGGGCAAAGAGGTCGTTGAGAACATCTTTGGGATTAGTTTTTGAGCTGAACAATCCCCCTAGTGAAAGATACCTCGGTGATGTCCCAGGATTGGTCAGGATAACCAATCATTAGTCCGAAAGTAGGAGACTTCCGATGATTCCAGATCTTTCCTTGTAAGCTCGTTGAGCTTGATCTATGTTGGTAGCTGTTTGTTTGCATGCTTTGGTACTAGATGACTGATTATATCGTATTGTACCCTGGTTGGGGATTCTTACTGAGTAATTCGTTACTCACCCTTAATTTTGTGGTTTTTCCACAGGTAACCATGGTGCGAGACAGGATAGCTGGAGGAGGAGCTGTGATCATGGAAAACCCCGTTGTTCAACTCGAGTCTTATGTTTATGTTTATGATTTAAATGTCCTCTGAATGCATGTAGTTGGGCACGAAGCCCTAGGGTGTTTTCTGAATGTATTTCCGGATTCTAGCACTATTGTAACGCTTGTATGTTTTAAATAAATCTCTGATCAGAGTAAGTTTTGTAAATGTATTTGTCTTGGAACAGGTGCTTGGAAACAGGGACAGGTTTCAGGAATTTATGTTGACTTTTAAATGGATGTTTTATGTTTTAGTTTTTACTTAGAATCCGACGCCTCTTTGCAAATTTTCTGTAGATTTGTATGCATGCATTGAGTTAACGGCCTATTTTAGAACCCCTTTCGGGTCGGGTCATTACAATAACAATGCCAACCCGAACTTTCCTTATACTAAGACTCAGGATCAACACTTGAACTACCCAGGCTAGTCCAGACTAGAACCTGCTCCGCAAGCATCAACATGAGCAAAGACAAAGCTAACTCCTCTCTTGGAGTGGTACTCCAGGGCAAATCACCTCCACCCTCTCTCTAGGGGAAAAACTAACAACTGGGCCACAAGTGGCCTACGGGAGTCTAATCTCTGCCTCCCTCTGGGACGATGTCCCAGCGGTATCTGAATCTATCTGGATACCCTGACAAGTTGCTAACATACTTCTTACACTGCGGGAAGTTGGCATGATGGTGCTCTAAACCCAAACCAATAATGAGTCAGAACCTGGTCGTCTCCGCTCCACAACACTAAACAAGGCATACACTAGATGAAAAGTATTGTAAATTCTTAACCCTTTTCTAAAACTGTAAACTTAGGCGTACCTGATGATTGTCGGAGTGCTGATGATCATGGCAAAACGACCTACAACAAAAGGTCAGTCTACATAATCTATGACTCTGAGCTCTGATACCAACTGTAAAGACCCGACCCGAATGGGGTCCAAAATAGGCCTTTACCTCAATGCATGTGCTCAAAACTTAAAGACAATATGCAAGAATGGTTTTCGGATTCTAAGTGAAAACTAAAACATTCAAACATCTATTTAAAAAGTCAATACAAAGTTCCTGAAACTTGTCCCTGTTTCCAAGCACCTGTTCCAAGGAAAATACATTTCCAAAACTCACTCTGATCAGAGATTTATTTAAGACATTCAAAGCTTTTCAATAGTTACAACAGTGCTAGAATCCGGAAAAATAGTCAGAAAACAACCTAGGGTTCCGTGCCCAACTACATGCATTCAGAGGAAAAATAAGACATAAAGAATCATAGACATAAACTCAGAGTTCAACAACGGGTTTCCATGATCACAGCTCCTCCTCCAGCCATCTTGTCTCGCACCATGGTTACCTGTGGAGAACCACAAAATAAGGGTGAGTAACGAATTACTCAGTAAGAATCCCCAACCGGGGTACAATACGATAAACATGGTCATCTAGCAGAAAGGTATGCAAGCTATGTATATAAACACAGAATAGAGCCCATAGCTTAAATCCACATATAACTTCGGATGCCAACTCAGGGTCTTACTCCGAAAAATCCACCACACAATACGCCCTATACGAGCAACAAGTCCCAGCCGTAGCCTGTCTACTGTCGATACGAAAGGTGCACTGGCTCAAGCTCCCGAGGAGCTCTCCGGTCGGTGCTGTAATGAGCGTAAGCGCGCACCGCATGCTACTGCAGACTTTGGGGGGTGTCGGGTCTAGTGGCAAGCTGCCCAGGTTCAGCCACCATGCCTAACTAAATCTCCGGATCGGTGTCACTAACATAGGGTGTGAGACTGAACACGTGAACTATGTCACTGAACCACCGCACTTTGAGGCTAAGGAACCGGTCGTGGTAGGCTTACACCAGGAAGCCGTCCTTGCCCTAACAGGTGGCAATCAAGGGCTACGGCCGAACACGCTGAGGACGTGCCGACTGCCGGGGACGAGGCAATGCCAAGTCATCATCCCGACCGTTGGGGCAATTAACAGTCTGGCACCCTCACCCAAGAATGCAGGGCCAGCCGTTAGTGTTAGCTAAACCCTAACGGGATCAGGGACAGAGTACCGGCTCGTACGTCCCTGTCGTGGATGCAAGTTACGTTATGCATCTGGCCCGGATGATGCTACATACCTGAACTCTAAACTATAATATCAACAGCAAACAATCCAATACAATCCAATACGTGTTCAACAGATACAACGAACCTAGCATGATACTACGAAGCAAGAACAGATACGAGCATGCTAGAACGGAACAACCTAGCATGGACTAACATGAGAAGCAACATAAGAAATCATGCCAGTCGGGAATTCAAAACAGAGAACCTATCACTAGACATGTTGATAAACACAAACAAGCATACAATCAACATCACATAATATATCGCAGGGCCCACACAACTCCGGTAAGAAATCCTTACCTGGTCGGAAGGCAACTACACACAAGAATCCTAAGCTGCGATCGATCCCGAGCTAGCTAACGAGAACCTAACAAACACAACAATAATCACAATCCATAGGCCTAAATATAATAAAATAAACAGGGCTCAGCTCGGGAGCAACTCACGAGGCACGGTTGACGCGTGGTCGGGACAGTCGCACGCGGGGGTTCTTCGAGCGCCGATGGGCTCGGATGGGCGGCGGCAGGGCCGCGCTACCGACGGAGCAGATGGGCGGCGGGGCGTGCAGCGCACGCCGCGACGCGAACAGCCGGCCTGGCGCGGGCTTGGACAAGCTGGTCGCGGGCGGGGGAGCGACACGGCACGGGAGCACCGACTTTGGGGCGGCGCGCGCGCGAGCTCGTGATTTAACGCAGACGCGCCTGGGACGACGACACGGGGCGTCTGGCGACAGTTCGATCTTTGGGCGCCTAGGCGTCTGGCGGTCGCTGCGACGACCTCTTCTGCTGGGCACCTAGTGGGTCGCTCACTGGCTGCTACTCGGCCGGGACGACGCAAGAACGATGGGGCTGCAAGGGGAGAAGGAGCTCGGCAAGGAACTTGGGAGAAGAAGGTTGGATGGCCATGGAGTTTGGAGAAGAAGACCCAAAACCCTATTTTCTCTTCTTTTAAACAAATGCACCAAAACTCCAAAGATCCAAGAGTAACTAAGATATGACGCGGAAAGAGTAACAATAACACCTGGTGGCCCACTTGGCAAGATTCTCCTCTAGCAGACAAGGCCACCCTGGCTCGAACCCCGGCTGCTGCAACTTTATTTCTCAAATTTACTTTTGCATCTCACCATGCCCAAACACATCCACAAAGCATCAAAATCTTACTTAAGTCCATCAAATAATTTTAACAACTTAAAAAGACAAAAATGGCCCTGACGACCCGACCAAATTACCAAAATACCCCTAGGGCATACCTGGAAGACCGGGATGAAAACCTGAGTCGTTACAGTTCCCAAAACGTACACCACGGAACGAGCTACACAAAAGTACACCGGCGTGTACAACTCCAACTTGATTCCTTAAGATCCAATGCCAACAAGAATTTTCACACAATGCAGCTTTTGCCTCCTAATAGAGCCACAACTAGCAAGGGAGCAACAAGAGTTCAAACCCACTCGGGGTCAACTCACCACGGAATGCCACATTGGTCAACTCACTCTTGCAAGAGTATATCCACACCAAGCTGACATACCTCAAACCAATGTGCCCACTAAATTAGCTCTGCTCATCCATCCAACTTATGGCTCTAACACTGGATCAACCACGCATCCTCGATGCCAACACTACCCATACTAGGGTAACTCAAAGGGTAGTCAAATCATGCTACCATCAAACTGGCTCACAAGCTCACAACACAAGCACGAGAACTCGAACGCGCTAGCTCTTAACAACCTACAACATCCTTTGTACCCAACTCTCTGTGACCCTGAAATGCTCCTACTTTCCCTCGAATGACCTCATACTTGTAGTTCTCTGACTACCACTGAGCTAGATTTCTTATGCAACCCAAACAAGTGCAACCTCAGGAAACGGGTACAAGACTAGTGGGGATGCTATACTCCGGGCGGGTCATGGAACCACCTGCAAATAAGTGCCAACTGGCCTGAATCTAGGCCTCCTCTCAAAGCTTGGCGCCAACAGGCACTACATCCTTTACAACACAAATCAACCCTATACGAGCTTTATGCCCCTCTGAGGGTAGGGAAGGTCATACTCCAAGTGACGAGGCAATGTGTAACAGCCCAGTTTTCTATTCCGGTTTTTGAGGTGCCTTCGGTTCAAGATTCGGTTGTTCGGTTGGGTCGTTAGAGCTGTTTTAGCCCTTAAGGGTATTTTGGTCTTTTGGCTCCCCGGTCAGGATTTGTGAATTTTCATGACTTCAAGGTAGCTTCTGCCTTTGACGAGGCTTGTTTGTTGTTGGTTGCGAGTCCCAAGATGTTTGGGCTAGTTGTTTGGAAGTTCGGTTGTGGTTTGGGTTTTGGCTAAGTTATTGTTGTTTGAGTGCTTCCTTTGGGATTCGTGCCCTGGCCCTTAATATTGATTTGGGAGTTGGATTTAAGTGAGTTTTATTTATTGGAAAAGTTCGCTTCAGCCGGGTCTCGAAGGAGGAAGCCGGGGAATGGGATTTTAGGGATTTTAAGGTTATTTAAAAAAATGGATAAGGATGGAAAATAAGAAAAAAAAATCCCATTTTCCCTTTTGTTTCTCTCTCTCTCTCTCTCTCTCTCTCTCTCTCTCTCTCTCTCTCTCTCTCTCTCTCTCTCTCTCTCTCTCTCTCTCTCTCTCTCCCCGAGCCCAGCCCTAGCCCTAGCCGCCCAGCTTGCCAGCCCAAGCCCTGCTCGCCCAAGCTCGAGCCTCTGCTCACCCAGCCCTCGCGTTGCTCGTCCCCACGCCAGGCCATCCCGTCCGCACCCGAGTTGCCGAGATCCGAGCCGCCTCGTGCCAGATCGCGCTTCCCCTGTAGCTCGCCGTGCCAGATCGCACGTCCTTGTAGCCGTCGCGTCGAGTCGCCCCGCGCGCGTCCCTATAGCTCGCCGAGTCGCCAGCACGCGCGCCATCCCTGTGCCGAGCTGCGCCGCACGCCTTCGCCCAGCCAAGCTCGCGCCCGCGCCCGAGCGCCTTTGTCTCGCCCAACGCTTGTCCGCGCGCAGCTCTGCGCCGCAGCGCCCAGCAGCTGCCTCGCCCGTGAAGCCTGCCCGTTCGCGTGACATAACGTACTTTGTCCCCACTGATCGGGAGTAAAGTGTGCGCAACATAACGTATCTTGCTTCCCCCCCGATCGCCAAGGTGGATTTAGCTCAGGTCGGGAGTAAAGTGTGCGCAGCATAACATATCTTGCTACCCCCCCGACCCGCCGGTTGTGGACTTAGCTACCCACTTCGGCAATATCATAGTTTGTAGCCTGCTAGAGCGGAACCCTGTCAACGGTGTAAGCCTACCTTGGCCGGTTCTTAGCTTCGTGTCGGTGGATCAGCCGCATGGATGAGCGCCGAGGGCCTCGCGCCATCGTGATCGGTGACATCGCTTCGAGTCATAGGGCATGCGACCGGCGGCGTAGTTTGTCCTTAGGCCCCGCATTTACGCCGGTTGCAGAGAGCATGCGGTGTGCGCGCACACGCGTTAGTTGCCGGTTCGGAGAGCTCCCCCGGGCTAATGTCATGAGTACACCATTCTTTCCGTTAGAGCCTGACTTCGGGTACTCTCCCGTAAGTCCAGATTAGTGCAAGGGCAAGGAGGCCCTTGATGACATTCTAGGGATCAGTGTATTCCCCTCGAGTGACAGATACCTCGGTGATGTCCCAGGATTGGTCAGTGTATCAAATCCCAGTTAGGCCAGAAGAAAGAGACTTCTGATGGCTCCAGATCTTGTTTTATGAGCTCGTTGAGCTATGATCTGTGTTGATAGCTGTTTGCTTGCATGTTGAGGTGCTAGATGACTGATGTATCGTATTGTACCCAGGTTGGGGATTCTTACTGAGTATGTTTATACTCACCCTTATTTATCTTTCAGGTAGCTTGGGACAACACCAAGATGGCTAGCGGAGGGAGCTGATTGATCATGGGGAGCCACCGAAACTCTGTCATTTATTATTGCATTGTTTATTCATCATGTAGATGGACAGGAGTCCTAGGGGAACATTGTTTAAAACGTTGTTTAAATTGTATTGTATATTTTTATAAATACTGGCCAGGTTGTTTTACTTCGTTGTATGTTTAAATGAAAACTGTTGTTTATGTTTTAAGGGTTCCCCCTTCTCATATGTTTTGAAAGGTTTTTAAATATGAGCACTAAACCGCTTGTTATCATATTTAACTTGCATGCTGAGTGAGAACCCCGGTTTAGGACCATGTTTTGGGTCGGGTTCGTCACAGTTGGTATCAGAGCACAGAGTCATAGATTTTGTAGACTAACCTGCTTTGTAGGTTGTTGCTCCCATGATCATCAGCACTCTATGGCCGCCAGGTTTGTCTGAGATCAATTAAGCTAAGGGGTAAGAATTTACAATACTTTTCATCTAGCTTTTATGCCTTGTGTAGAGTTGTGGAGCGAAGACGAGCAGGTTCTGACTCTTTATTGGTTTGGGCTTTGAGCTCCATCATGCCAACTTTCCGCAGTGCGAGCAGTTTGTTGAGCAGTGTGAGCCAGCAGTTATGCTTTGTGCAGATCGCCAGAGGGAGGCAGAGCTTAGACTCCCGTAGGCCATTTGTGGCCCAGTTGTTGCTTTTCCCCTAGTGAGAGGGTAGAGGTGCTTTGTGCAGATCACCAGTGTGTTGATCGCACTCAGAGGAGCAGGACGCTTGGCATGTCCACCCGAGGTGTTGGACTCATTGTATTGATGATGAGGCCGCGTCCAGGGTTGTTAGGCTCGTTGGCCAGAGTTGGCCCTGGCAGTTGAGTTGCCAAGTGGAGGGGGTAGAGGCTAGCACGCCTCAAAGTGAGACTTCTTGAGCAGAGTGTGCTCCAGCCATGTGAGATTTGATCGCAGGTCTTTAGCTATCAGAAAGCGGAGACCCAGTGTAACGACCCAGGTTTTTCATCCCGGTCTTCCAGGTATGCCCTAGGGGTAAATTGGTAATTTGGTCGGGCCGTCAGGGCCGTTTGTGTCTTTTCCAGTTACTAAAATTATTGGATGGATTTATGTAGGTTTTTGGAAGGATTTGTGGTTTGGTTTGAGCAAGGTTTGATGCAAAAGTAAAAATAAAGGAAATTGTCTTTGCAGCTTGGGGTTTGAACCCGGTCTCTGGAAAGCTTGTGGGGATGTGTGCCAATTGAGCCATTAGGTGCTCTTGTTGCTCTTCCTGCATCATTTTATGGTTAGCCTTGGATTTTGGGAGTTTTGGTGCATTTGGTTAAATGAAATAGAAATTAGGTTTGTTCCATCTTCTTCTCCAAAGTGTGTGGCCGCCCAAGCTATTCTCTCCATTGCCTTGCCGAGTTCTTCATCCTTGCAGCTCCCTTGGATCGATCATCATCATTCGGGTAGGTATCGATCTTCCTCTTCTTCTTCTCATCCGTTTGGTGTCTTTGTTTGGCCAAGTGAATAGAAGAGTGTTGTGTGTGTTTGTGTTGATTGCAACCACCGAGAGAAGCCCCCCACCGGCAGACCATCGTCGCGACGCCCCGGCCGGCCGCCCCGACGCCGGATCGCGCGCAAGCAGCAGCCCCCGATCGCCGAAGTCGCCAAAGACTCGTCCGTCGCGCAAAGCAGCAGCCCAGATCGCCCAAGGTCGCTCGCGGTCGCGACCATCGCGACGCCAGATCGCCGGTCGTCCTCGCTCGATCGCTCGCGACGCTAGGAGGCCCTCGCCGCGCCGCGCGCGCTTCGCTCGAGCTGATCGCCCAGACGCCTGCAGACACTTCGCCGCCGCGCGCTCGTCCCTGCCGTGGCGTCCGTGAGCCGTGCCTTGCTGCCGCTGCGCGCTGCGCGCGCCAGCGCCATCTCTGCTGCAGCAGCGGCGCCAACATCGTGCGGTAGCAGCGGCGAGCCCAGCCAGCCGCTGCCGTGCCAAACTGCCAAGCAACTCCAAGTTCGTGTCGCCGTGCCGCGTGAGTGCCTTGAGCCGAGCTTCTTTGTTCTATTGTTTTTTAGACGTTTTAGATGTTGATTATTATTGGTTTGCTAGGTTCCCGCCGCTAGCTCGGGATTGTTCGCATGACTTAGGATTTGTGTGTAGAAGCCTCCAGACCAAGGTAAGGATTTCTTACCGAAGTTGTGTGGGCCTGCGGTATATTTGTGATTGTTGTTTTGTATGCTGTGTATGATTATTAGCATGTTTAGCCCTAGGTGCTCTGTTCGAATTCTGATGGCATGAACTCTTGTTTTGTTTCTCATGTTAGCCCATGCTAGGTTGTTCCATTCTCGCTTGTTCGATATCTGTTCTTGCTTCGTAGTATCATGCTAGGTTCCTTGTATCTCATTGAGCACGTATTGGGTCGCATTGAATGAATTGTTATTATTGCTATGGTTTAGAGTTCGGGTAGGTAGCATCATCGGCCGGATGCATAACGTAACTTGCATCCCCGGCAGGGACGCATGCGAGATGGTACTCGTCTCTCGATCCCGTTAGGGGTTTAGCTAACCCTAACTACCGCCCCGCAATCTTGGGTGAGGGTGGCGATCGTTAAATGCCCCCCGGTCGGGATGATGACTTGGCATTGCCTCGCCCCGGCGATCGGCACGTCCTCGGCGTGTTGGCCGTAGCCCTTGATTGCCACTGTTAGGGCAAGGACCGCTTCACGGTGTAAGCCTACCACGGCCGGTTCCTTAGCCTCAGTGCGGTGGTACTTGGCCGACATAGTTCACGTGTCAGTCTCACACCCCTATGCGGTGACACCGATCAAGAGATTTAGTTAGGCATGGTGGATGGACCTAGGCGACTTGCCACTAGACCCGCACACCCCGAGTTTGCGGTAGCATGCGGTGCGCGCTTACGCTCATTACTGGCGTGGCACAGGAGAGCTCCTTGGGATCTTGAGCGGTGCACCTTTCGTATCGACAGAGACAGCGGTGAGGCCGGGACTTGTTTCCGTATAGGGCGTATAGTGTGTTGTGGTATTTCCGGACTAAGACCCCGAGTTGGCATCCGAGGTCCAAGTGTGGACTTAGCTATGTGCTCCGCTCGTGTTTATATTCATAGCTTGCATACATTCTTCTAGATGATCATGTATATCGTATTGTACCCCGGTTGGGGATTCTTCTTGAGTAATTCGTTACTCACCCTTATTTTGTGGTTTTCCACGAGTGTGTAACCGAGGAGCGAGACAGATGGTGAAGGAGGAGCCGTGATCATGGAATCTCTTTGTCATCTCTCGACGTTTCTTATGTTATGACTCTTATCGTTATTTTCCCCCGAATGCATGTAGCAGACACTGAGCCCTAGGATGTTTTCGGAATGAATTGTGGATTCGGCTTTGTTGAATTTGAGGATGTTTTAAATGTTTTTAATAAAATCTCCGATCAGAGTAAATCTGTTGGAAATGTATTTGTCTCTGTGAAGCAGTGCTTGGAGACAGAGGATAGGTTTCGTGAGACTTTATCGTTCGAATGAATCTTGAATGTTTTGTTTTTAATGGGAATCGAAAACTTTATTTGCATTTTGTCTTTTACTTTGAATACATGCATTGGGGTAAAGGCCTATTTAGAGCCCCTTTTTGGGTCGGGTCTTTCTGATTGGTATCGAGCTCGAGTCATAGATTCGTCAGAGACGACTTTTGTTGTAGGTCGTCCTTCCATGATCACCAAAGACTGGACAGTCATCAGGTAGGCCTAGGTTTATTGTTTTAGAAAGAAAAAAGGGTTAAGAATTTACAATACCTTTCATCTAGTGTATGCCTTGTTTGGTGTTGTGGAGTGGTGACAGTGTGTTTTGATTCGTTGTTGGTTTGGATGTAGATCGCCAAAGATGCTACCATCCGCATCGGGAGAGGAGGTTCGAGAGCGGTCGAGGTATCGTGGATCGGATCGACATCGCAGGACATCGTCCCAAGCCGAGATCGATGGCATCCCACCAAAGCTCCTCTGTTACGCCTAGAGCGGGCGTTGAGGCGATCGAAGCGCCGTGAGATCGCTCCCGGAGCGAATTTGCCGAGTCTATGAGGGCTTTTATGGTCGCATGTTGAGTGACCAGAGGGCGAGACCCGTGCCTTGTTGGTAACGCAGCGGGAAGAGTCCCGAGCCCAGATTGAGCGGTGACTCGATTGGTTCAAAGATAGCACAAGATCACCTCCGGCTCCACAGGAGCAAGTAGTGAGGCGAGATATGGCAGAGGGTGCCGAGGAGTTGGGTAGGTGGTGAAGGATTTTGTGAAGTGGAAGCTCGAGAAGTTTGATGCCACCGGTGATGCGTTAGCGGCGGCGTGTGGATTGCCCATTTGGAGTACACCTTCACGATCATGGTGTGCCCCGATATTCGAGAGGCCGAGGTGTGCGGCTCATGTGCTAGGAGGCACAGGCGAGATGGTGGTGGGAGTCCACCTTGAGCGAGAGACCACCTGGGTCTCCGCCCGCTACTTGGGAGTTCTTCAAGAGTGAGTTCAAGGTGAAGTACATCGGTGATGAGGCTCAAGAGAAGATGGTGGAGCTCTACGGAACACAAGCGTGGTTCGATTCCATTGAGGAATATGAGAGGAAGTTCTCGGAGTATGGATATTTTGCTCCTCGGTTGATAGCCACCCCAGAGTGAAGATTCGGAAGTTCATATACGGATTGAGGCGGGGTGTTTCTCAGATGTCGGGCTCGGGCCCCGACACTTATGTTAGGGCTGTCGATTAGCCACGATCTATAATGGGAAGTATCTGCTTTGAGCGGGTTGTTGCCGCTCTTGTTCAGCGTCTGTCCCCCGGTGTAGTAGGGGCGTAAGAGGAAGTTTGATTTTTGAGGAGGCGGCGGCGCCGCCAAGGACGATGATCGTAACCGAGACCGGTGAAGAGTTCCGGCCCGTTTCGGCCTCGCCGCGAGGCGTCCCGTGCAAGTTCCCGCATGTGCCACTTGTGGGAAAGTCCACGCTGGAGCTTGCAGATTGGACCTAGATTGTGCTTTCGTTGTGGTAGAGAGGGCACATGGCCCATTTTGTGATCACCCGGCTATGGCGGCTCGGCCAGTGCAGCGGCGAGCCGGTCGAGTGTTTGCTACGACCGTCAGAGGCCGAGCGTCACGGATGCCGCCGTGGCGGAGTGCGCTTCTTGTTTTAGATCATCTGCGCATTTTTCTTGTTTGATTCGGTTCTACGCATTCATTTGTATATGTGTTGTTTGGTTGAGCATGCTAAGTTAAGATTAGAGCCTCTAGGTTTTGAGTTGATGTTGCAACTCCTTCGGAGTTAATATGTTGGCTAGAGATAAGATTAGGGATGGCCGGATCGAGATATCAGGAGAGTTGCTTGTGGCTACGCTCATAGTTACGCCTATGAGCGGTTTTGATGTGATTCTTGGTATGGAGTGGTTAGTCGCTAACCACGCGTTGATTGACCGCCACCGAACGAAGTAGTGTTGAGCCGCCGGTCGGCCCGACTTTAAGTTTCGTGGAGTCAGGGTGGAGTTTGCCCGCCGATGGTGTCGGTGTGAAAGCTCGTCGTTTGCTAGCTCATGGAGCTTGGGGCTATCTAGCCAAGTTGTGCGGGAGAGCCGCCCTCGTTGTCTGTTGATCGTGCACGGTCGTGCGAGGAGTTTGCGGACGTGTTTCTCGAGGAGTTACTGGGGTTGCCCCCGAAGAGAGAGGTTGACTTCACAATTGAGCTCGAGCCGGGGACCCTCCCTATCTCGAAGGCTCCGTGATCGTATGGCGCCCGGTGAGCTAAAGGAATCGAAGATTCGATTCGCAGGAGATGCTTGATCGAGGGTTCATCCGTCGAGTGTGTCCCCGTGGGGAGCGCCGATTCTGTTTGTGAAGAAGAAGGATGGTTTGATGCGCTTATGCATTGATTACCACGAGCTTAATAAGGTGTGACAGTGAAGAATAAGTATCCGTTGCCCGTATTGACGATTTGTTCGATCGCCTTCAGTGGAGCTTCTTAGTGTTCTCCAAGATAGATCGAGATCCGGTTACCATCGATTCGCGGATCGGGATGCCGACATTCCTAAGACGACTTTCGAGTCTAGATATGGTCACTATGAGTTTGTGGTCATGTCGTTTGGATTGACCAATGCCCCAATTTGCGTTCATGGACATGATGGATAGGGTGTTCAAATCATTTTTGGGACGACCGTCATTGTGTTCATTGGCGATATTACGATTTATTCAAGGTCTAAGGAGGACCATGCAGAGCATTTGAGGCGAGTATTGGCGGCTTTGAGGGAAACCGGCTTTATGCGAAGTTTTCCAAATGTGATTCTGGTTGGAGCGGTGGCCTTCCTAGGCCACGTGGTTTCGAGAGATGGTATAGCCGTGGACCCCGCGAAGATTGAGGCCGTGAGTTCGTGGGCCAAGCCAGGCTTGATTGCCGAGATTCGCGACTTTCTAGGTTTGGTGTGTTACTACCGTCGGTTCGTTAAGGACTTTTCCGCCATAGCCTCGCCCCTCACTCTTCCGGCGAGGAAGGGTGTCGAGTTCGTTTGGAAGCGATAAGTGTGATGAGAGCTTTGCAGGCTCAAGCGTAGTTTGACTTCAAGACGTGTTGGCGATCCCGGAGGGGACGGGTGGTTTCGTAGTTTACGCCGATGCTTCCAAGTTCGGTTTAGGTTGTGTGTTGATGCAAAGACGGGAAGGTCATCGCCTATGCTCCCCGTCATTTGAAACCGTATGAGCGAGAACTACCCGACTCATGATATGGAGTTGGCGGCAGTGGTGTTTGTAATTGAAGATTTGGAGGCATTACCTGTATGGTGAGCGGATTCAGATGTTTATCGATCACGAGCCTCAAGTATCTGTTTACTCAGAAGGAGTTGAATATGAGGCAGAGGAGATGGTTAGAATTGGTAAAGGACTATGACTGCGAGATTTTGTACCATCCGGGTAAAGCCAATGTAGTGGCTGATGCTTTGAGTAGGAAAACGTCGCACTCCGCGGCGTTGTTGAGTTCCAAGCCTGGATTACGGAAAGAGTTTGAGAGGGCCGAGGTTGCCGTGTTGTTGGGTGAGGTTACTGCCAGAGTAGCTCGGTTGGATGATTCGACCATCGATTAGACAAATGGATTATGGATAGCCAGCTGAGTGACCCCGCACTTAAGAGATAGGTTGACAGAGTTAGTGCTGACGGAGACTTTGACTTCGTATATTCACTAGACAGTGGGTTGACTTATAGAGGCCGGTTGTGTGTTCCGAACATTGCAGGATTGCGAGCAGAGTTGCTTTCAGAAGCCCACAGTTCCCTATTTGCTTGGCACCCCGGGGGTACCAAGATGTATCAGGACCTTAAGCAGACTTTTTGGTGGATGGGGATGAAGAGAGATGTGGCAGAGTTTGTCGGTAGGTGTCTCACTTGTCAACAAGTGAAAGCACCAGCAGAGGTCGGTGGGTTTGTTGCGACCAGCGAGTGTGCCTCGGTGGAAATGGGAAGATATTTCGATGGACTTTATTTACGGTTTGCCGAGGACTCGAGGAAGTTCTCTCGAGATCGGGTGATAGTCGACCGGTTGACCAAGAGCGCACACTTCATTCCCGGTAGAGACACTTATACCGTGGGAACGATGGGCGCAGATTGTTTTTGGAAGCAGATCATCCGATATCATGGTGTGCGGTGAGGATTGTGTCCGATCGTGACTCGCGATTCACTTTTCGTTTTCGGAGAGCACTTGAAGGGTTTAGGCACCGAGTGCGATTTCAAAGATAGCTCTTCACCCTCGAGACGGATGGTGGATCGAGAGAGAGTGAATCGATTCTCGAGGATATGTTGAGGGCTTGTGTGTTGGATTTCCGAGCGAGTTGGGACCGAGATCTCTGTACTTGATGGAGTTTGCCTATAACAACGATTATCGATCGGCGACGATTCGAGATGGCTCCATTCGAGGCTTTGTATGGTAAGCGTTGTCGGTCCCCTATGTTGCGGGAAGAGGTTGGTGATAGACGAGTTTTGGGTCCCGAGTTCTGCATTGACCAATGGTGCGAAGGCGAGAAGATTAGAGCTCGTATGTTGATGACTCAGAGCAGGCGAGAAGAGTTACGCCGATGTTCGGCGTCGGGATTTGGAGTTTGAGGTTGGTGACATGTGTTCCTTAAGGTTGCTCCAATGCGAGGTGTTTTGAGGTTTGGTAAGCGTGGGAAGTTGAGTCCCCATTTTGTTGGTCCATTTGAGATCCTAGAGAGGATTGGCGAGTTGCTTATCGGTTAGCCCTACCTCCGTCACTACTCGGTGGTGCATAGTGTTTTTCATGTATCGATGTTGAGGCAAGTATGTGCCGGACCCGTCGCACATTGTGGACTTTGAGCCTTTGCGGTGAATGAGGATTTGAGCTTCGAGGAGAAGCCGGTGAGGATCCTTGCCTTTGAGACCAAGACGTTGCGTAATCGCGAGATTCGTTTAGTAAAGGTTGATGGAAGAGTCGGGGTTCGAAGAAGCCACTTGGGAGCGGGAAGACGAGATGAGATTGCATTATCCCGAAATGTTTAAGTCTTAAGGACTTTCAGCACGAAAGTCATAAAAGGAGAGGAATATTGTAACGACCGAGTTTTTCATCCCGGTCTTCCGGTATGCCCTAGGGGTAAATTGGTAATTTGGTCGGGCCGTCGGGGCCGTTTGTGTCTTTTCCGATTACTAAAATTATTGGATGGATTTATGTAGGTTTTGGAAGGATTTGTGGTTTGGTTTGAGCAAGGTTTGATGCAAAAGTAAAAATAAAGGAAATTGTCTTTTGGTGGGGTTTGAACCAGGGTCTCTGGAAAGCTTGTGGGGATGTGTGCCAATTGAGCCATTAGGTGCTCTTGTTGCTCTTCTGCATCATTTTATGGTTAGCCTTGGATTTTGGGATTTTTGGTGCATTTGGTTAAATGAAATAGAAATTAGGTTTGTTCCATCTTCTTCTCCAAAGTGTGTGGCCGCCCAAGCTATTCTCTCCATTGCCTTGCCGAGTTCTTCATCCTTGCTTGCGGCTCCTTGGTTCGATCATCATCATTCCGGGTAGGTATCGATCTTCCTCTTCTTCTTCTCATCCGTTTGGTGTCTTTGTTTGGCCAAGTGAATAGAAGAGTGTTGTGTGTGTTTGTGTTGATTCTGCGGCCGGTAGAGAGAAGCCCCACCGGCAGACCATCGTCTCACGTCCCACCGCCAACTCGCCAAGACGCCGGATCGCGCCAAAGCCAGCAGCCCCGATCGCCCGAAGTCGTCGACCCTCCGTCCGTCGCAAGCAGAAGAGCCCAGATCGCCCAAGGTCGCTCGCGGTCGCAGCCATCGCGACGCCAGATCGGCTGGTCGTCCTCGCTGATCGCTTCGACGCCAGAGGCCCTCGCCGCGCGCGCCGCGCGCGCCGCCGAGGTGATCGCCCGCACTCCCGAGACGCTCGCCGCGCGCGCGTGCGCGTCTGCGCCGTCGCGTGCGTGCCGTGCCTTGCTTGCCGTGCGCGCGCAGCCCACGCCCAAAGACCGTGCCGACCGCCAAAGCAACTCCAAGTTCGTGTCGCCGTCGCGCGTGAGTGCCTCGAGCCGAGCTTGTTTGTTTCTATTGTTTTTTAGACATTTTAGATGTTGATTATTATTGGTTTGCTAGGTTCCGCTCGCTAGCTCGGGATTGTTCTGTGACTTAGGATTTGTGTGTAGAAGCCTCCGGACCAAGGTAAGGATTTTCTTACCAGGAGTTGTGTGGGCCCTGCGGTATATTTGTGATTGTTGTTTTGTATGCATGTGTATGATTATTAGCATGTTTAGCCCTAGGTGCTCTGCTGCAATTCTGATGGCATGAACTCTTGTATTGTTTCTCATGTTAGCCCATGCTAGGTTGTTCCATTCTCGCTTGTTCGATATCTGTTCTTGCTTCGTAGTATCATGCTAGGTTCCTTGTATCTCATTGAGCACGTATTGGACCGCATTGAATGAATTGTTATTATTGCTATGGTTTAGAGTTCGGGTAGGTAGCATCATCGGGCCGGATGCATAACGTAACTTGCATCATCGATGTGGGGGCGTACGAGATGGTACTCAGTCCACGATACCGGGTAGGGTTTAGCTAACCCTAACGGTGGCCCCGCAATCTTGGGTGAGGGTGGCGATCGTTAAATGCCCCGGCGGTCGGGATGATGACTTGGCATTGCCTCGTCCCCCCGCCGCCGGCACGTCCTCGGCGTGTTCGGCCGTAGCCCTTGATTGCCACTGTTAGGGCAAGGGCCGCTTCTCGGTGTAAGCCTACCACGGCCGGTTCCTTAGCCTCAGTGCGGTGGTACAGCGGTGACATAGTTCACGTGTCCAGTCTCACACCCCTATGTCGGTGACACCGATCCGAGATTTAGTTAGGCATGGTGGATGGACTGGGCGGCTTGCCACTAGACCGGCACCCCGAGTTTGCGGTGAGGATGCGGTGCGCTCTTACGCTCATTACAGCACCGACGGAGAGCTCGTGAGGGATCTTAAGCGATGCACCTTTCGTATCGGATGAAGAGGCAGCCGAGGCCGGGACTTGTTTCGTATAGGGCGTATAGTGTGTTGTGGTATTTCCGGACTAAGACCCGAGTTGGCATCCGAGGTCCAAGTGTGGACTTAGCTATGTGCTCCGCTCTGTGTTTATATTCATAGCTTGCATACATTCTTCTAGATGATCATGTATATCGTATTGTACCCCGGTTGGGGATTCTTATTGAGTAATTCGTTACTCACCCTTATTTTGTGGTTTTCCACAGTAACCGAGAGCGAGACAGGATGGTGAAGGAGGAGCTGTGATCATGGAATCTCTTTGTCATCTCTCGGCGTTTCTTATGTTATGACTCTTATCGTTATTTTTCCCCGAATGCATGTAGACAGACACAGAGCCCTAGGATGTTTTCTCAATGAATTGTGGATTCCAGCTTTGTTGAATTTGAGGATGTTTTAAATGTTTTTAATAAAATCTCTCGATCGAGTAAATCGTTGGAAATGTATTTGTCTGTGAAACAGTGCTTGGAGACAGGACGAGTTTGATGAGACTTTATCGTTCTGAATGAATCTTGAATGTTTTGTTTTTAATGGGAATCCGAAAACTTTATTTGCATTTTGTCTTTTACTTTGAATACATGCATTGGGGTAAAGGCCTATTTAGAGCCCCTTTTTGGGTCGGGTCTTTACACCCAGGCGCAGATTGTAGCGCGTAGTGAGGAGTCCCGGGCATAGATAGCCGGTGTGAGTTTGTTTCAACATTTCCCCCAGTAGCTCTTGTAGCCGGAGGTTCCGGGAGGGCATGATCAGCGAGTTTTTTTGCCGTCGAGTTTGTTGGCGTTGATGGAGCCGCCTTGATTTGGCAAGTGGATGCCCTGTAGAGCTCGATGTTTAGAAAGTCCCGCGCTAGTAGTAAGCGAGTTGCTGAGTTTGAGTTTAGCATCCGTGTGTTGGGATGCCCTGCTGTTCAGAGGCCGAGATGTGCCGTTCCTGTGCTTTTTGGTACAGTAGTTGGTGGTGGTAGTCCCTTGAGAAAGGTGGACTAGCAGAGTCTCCACCAGTCGCCCGATTGTTTGGCAAGTTGCCGTGTTAGTGGCTTGAGGCAGATGTAGAGACACCTTTGCCCCCTTGCAAGCCTGTTGTCGTGGTGCAGCCAGTTCTTTTAGTACCCTCGTAGCCAGGGTGTAGTGTGGAGTTTGCTTGCCAGGGTTTGATCCGTTTGTGGATTTCAGCGGGCTAGTAGAGTGGAGCTCTTTTGTTTGGATGTTCCCAGTGTGGAACTAGTTGTTGCCACCCGAGGTGTTGGCCTGAGCTTTTGTTGAGCATCGAGTGGGATGCAGAAGTTAGCTTGAGCTTTTATTGAGCATCGAGTGGGATGCAGGAGTAGGCCTTGGCATCTCTTTTGGTCGAGATGCCAGAGATTAGGCTGCTCGAGTTTTTGGACTCATGTGCTGAGTGCCATTTCCCCGTCACTTGGAGTGTGGCCTTTTCTCAGAGGGGCATAAAGCTCGTTTAAGGCTGATTTGTGTTGTAAAGGATGTGGTGCCTGTTGGCACCAAGCTTTGAGAGGAGGCCTAGATTGAGGCCAGTTGGCCCTGTTGTGCAGGTGGTTCCATAGCCGCCCAGAGTACAGCATCCCCGCTAGTCTTGTACCCATTTCCTGAGGTTGCACCTGTTTGGTTGCATAGGAGATCTAGCTCGGTGGTAGTCAGAGGACTACAAGTTTGAGGTTTTCGAGGGAAAGTAGGAGCTTTTCAGTGTCACCGAGAGTTGGGTACCAAAGGATGTTGTAGGCTGTTAAGAGCTCGCTAGTTCGAGTTCTCGCGCTTGTGTTGTGAGCCTGTGAGCCAGTTTGTTGGTAGCATGGTTCGTCTACCCTTTGAGTTACCCTAGTATGGGTAGTGTTGGCATCGAGGATGCGTGTTGGATCCAGTGTTAGAGCCATGAGTTGGATGGCTGTTCGGAGCATGTTTAGTGAGCACATTGGCTTGAGGTATGTCAGCTTGGTTGGATATGCTCTTGTCAGAGTGTGTTGGCCAATGTGGCTTTCCGTTGTGAGTCGACCCCGAGTGGGTTTGGACTCTTGTTGCTCCCTGGTTAGTAGTGGCTCTGTTTGGAGGCAAAAGTTGCCCTATGTGAGAGCCCTTGTTGGCATTGGATCAAGTTGGAGCTGTACACCCCGGTGTACTATTGTGTAGCTCGTTCCGTGGTTATGTTTGGAGAACCACGAGGGGTTCGTGTTGAGGACCGAGTGCTCAGTCTTTGGTTGTCAAGGCTTTAGTTCTTGGCAAGTGCCCTAGCTTTGGTTGTAAGGATGTCGTGCTCTGTAAGGACCCGACCCAAGAAACGGTCTCTAACCTAAAGTCCATACTTAGCATGCATGATTAAGAATATAAACATCATTCAGAGTCGGAAGTTTAAAGCTTTGCAATAAACACTTTTAAAACAAAACCATGATTTCAATTAAATAAAACAGGTAAATGGTGATCAAGTACTTTCTTAAAACAATTCAAAGGAAAACGGTACGAGAACATAAAATAGTTTGAGTGCTTTTTCCTAGGGACCCAAGTCCCACTACATGCTAAATCATTAAGGAAAACATTTAAAGAAACGTGATGTAAAGACCCGACCCAAAAGGGGCTCTAAATGGCCTTTACCCCAATGCATGTATTGAAAATAGAAGACATTATGAAAAACACATTTCGGATTCCAAGTAAAAGCAGAAACATTCAACAACCAAAACATACATTTCTAAAAGCATACACGATCAGAGATTTATTTAAACCATTAAAACAATCCACAAGTACAAATATCTTTGGAATCCATAAAACGTAAGAAAACATCCCGGGGCTCTGTGTCCGTCTACATGCATTCAGGGAAATAACAAAAGTCAAGAGTCATGATAAAATAAAATAGTCGAGATGACAAGCAGGATTCCATGATCACGGCTCCTCCTTGACCATCCTGTCTCGCGCTTGATTACTGTGGAAAACCACGAATAAGGGTGAGTAACGAATTACCCAAGCAAGAATCCCCAACCAGGGTACAATACGATATACATGATCATCTAGAAGAATGTATGCAAGCTATGAGTACAAACACAGAGCGGAGCACATAGTTAAGTCCACACTTGGACCTCGGAAGCCAACTCGTGGTCTTAGTCCGGAAATACCACAACACACTAAACGCGCTTATACGGGAACAAGTCCCGCCTCACCGCTCTCATCGTCGATACGAAAGGTGCACGGCTCAAGATCCCGAGGAGCTCTCATCGGCGTCAGTAATGAGCGTAAGCGCGCACCGCATGCTACCGCAAACTCGGGGTGCCGGGTCTAGTGGCAAGTCGCCTGAGTTCGGCCACCATGCCTAACTAAATCTCTCGGATCGGTGTCACCGACATAGGGGTGTGAGACTGGACACGTGAAACTATGTCACTGTACCACCGCACGAGGCTAAGGAACCGGTCGTGGTAGGCTTACACCAGAAGCGGTCCTTGCCCTAACAGTGGCAATCAAGGGCTACGGCCGAACACGCCGAGGACGTGCCGATCGCCGGGGACGAGGCAATGCCAAGTCATCATCCCGACCGTTGGGGCATTTAACGACCGCCACCCTCACCCAAGATTGCGGGGCCACCGTTAGGGTTAGCTAAACCCTAACGGGATCGGGACGAGTACCATCTAAACGCCCTCCTGTCGGGGATGCAAGTTACGTTATGCATCCGGCCGGATGATGCTACCTACCGAACTCTAAACCGTAACAATAATAACAATTCAATCAATGCGGTCCAATACGTGCTCATGAGATACAAGGAACCTAGCATGATACTACGAAGCAAGAAAGCAGATATCGAACATATGCGAATGGAGCAACCTAGCATGGGCTAACATGAGAAACAATACAAGAGTTCATGCGATCAGAATTGAGCAGAGAACCTAGGGCTAAACATGCTAATAATCATACACAGCATACAAAACAAAAATCACAAATATACCGCAGGCCCACACAACTCCGGTGAAGAAATCCTTACCTTGGTGGGGGAGGCTTCTACACACAAATCCTAAGTGCGGAACAATCCCGAGCTAGCGAGCGGGAACCTAACAAACCAATAATAGTCAATACCTAAAAAGTCTAAAAACAATAGAACGACAAGCTCGGCTCGGGAACTCACGCGCACGCGGCGACACGAGCTTGGAGCTGCTGGCAAGCCGCACACAGCGGTGGCGCGCAGCGCAGCGCGCGCTGCGCACAGCAGGTTGGGCGGCTGCTGTGGCCGCGCACTGCAGCAGAGGACGCGCTGGCGCGCTGCATGGCACGCTGGCACGGCAGGACGCACGCGCGAGGCAGCGGGCGCGGGCGCGGCGCGAGCGAGCCGCGCGAAGCGCTGGCGCTTCGCGGCGCTGGCGTGGCGAGCGGCGCGACGCGACGCGGCTTGGCGCGCGGCGAGCGGCGGCCGGCGAAGGCGCGCGGGCGCTGGCGTCTGGCGTCTTCTGGCTGGCGCGATCGCACGACCGCGGCGATGGCGTCGGCGGAGGGAGCCGCTTCAACAGATCTGGGCGATCGTGCGACGGCAGGGCCGCTCAACGGATCCGGGCGACTGGTGAGCGATGGCGTCGCGGGAGGTTCTGCGACGGTGGATCTGGCGCCGCCGCTTTGTCCGCCCGGCGTGGCGTGCGGCGGGGTGCTTCAACAGATCTGGGCGAGGTGGCTGGCGGTGACGGCGACGATGGCGACTTCTCTCGGTGGCCGCAATCAACACAAACACACACAACACTCTACATCTTACCTCGCCGGCATCAAAAACCAAATGAGGAGATGAAGAGGATGAAGACTTACCGGAATGATGATGATCGAACCCAAGGAGATGCAAGGGAAAGAAGAATCGGCAAAGGCTATGGAGAGGGAGAGCTTGTGCGGCCAAGAGGAGATTTGGAGAAGAAGATGGAATAAACCTAATTCTATTTCATTTAACCAAATGCACCAAAACTCCAAAATCCAAGGTTAACTAAGATGTGATGCAGAAAGAGCAACAAGAGCACCTAATGGCTCAATTGGCACACATCTCTACAAGCTTCCCAGAGACCGGGGTTTAAACCCCTTTGCAAAGACAAATTCCTTTATTTTTACTTTTGCATCAAACCTTGCTCAAACCAAACCACAAACCCCTCAAAAACCTACAAAAACCATCCAATAATTTTAGTAATCTGGAAAAGACACAAACGACTCGACGGCCCGACCAAATTACCAAATTACCCCTAGGGCATACGGAAGACCGGGAAGAAAAACACTGGTCGTTACAATATTCCCTCCTTTTTATGACTTTCGTCCTCGAAAGTCCTTAAGACAGAAATAGCTGGGGTAATGCAATCTCATCTCGTCTTCCCGCTCCCAAGTGGCTTCTCGGAACCCCGACTCTTCCATCGAACCTTTACTAAACGAATCTCGCGATTACGCAACGTCTTGGTCTCAAAGGCAAGGATCCTCACCGGCTTCTCCTCGAAGTTCAAATCCTCATTCGGTGCAAAGGCTCAAAGTCCACAATGTGCGACGGGTCCGGCACATAGTGCCTCAACATCGATACATGAAAAACACTATGCACCGCCGATAGTGACGGAGGTAGGGCTAACCGGTAAGCAACTCTCGCCAATCCTCTCCGGGATCTCAAATGGACCAACAAAACGGGGACTCAACTTCCCACGCTTACCAAACCTCGAGAACACCTCGCATCGGAGCAACCTTAAGGAACACATGCCGACCAACCTCAAACTCAAATCTCGACGCCGAACATCGGCGTAACTCTTCTGCTCGCGCTCGAGTCACAACATACGAGCTCTAATCTCTCGTGATCGCACCATTGGTCAAGCTGCGATAACTCGGGACCCAAAACTGTCTATCACCAACCTCTTACGAACACGGGGGGACCGATAACGCTTACCATACAATGCCTCGAATGGAGCCATCAGATCGCCGATCGTAATCGTTGTTATAGGCAAACTCCATCAAGAAATCTGATATCTTTGGTCCCAATCGCTCGGGAAATCCAACACACAAGCCCTCAACATATCCTCGAGAATCGATTCACTCTCTCGATCGACGATCCGTCGAGGGTGAAAAGTGTCTTTGAAATCGCACTCTGTGCCCAAACCCTCTCGGAGCGCTCTCGAGAAATGAGAAGTGAACCGCGAGTCACGATCGGACACAATCCTCACCGGCACACCATGATAACGGATGATCTGCTCCAAAAATAAGCGCGCCACTTTGTTCACGGTATAAGTGTCTCTACCGGGAATGAAGTGTGCGCTCTTGGTCAAACGGTCGACTATCACCCAAATGAGAGAACTTCCTCTGAGTCCTTGGCAAACCAGAGATAAAGTCCATGGAGATCTCTTCCCATTTCCTTTGGGGTACACTCGGTGGTTGCAACAAACCCGGCTTTGGCCTCTGCACGGGTGCCTTCACTTGGCGACAAGTGAGACACCTACCGACAAACTCTCGCCACATCTCTCTTCATTCCCATCCACCGGAAGGTGCGCTTAAGGTCTGATACATCTTGGTACCGGGGTGCCAAGCAAAAGGGGAACTGTGGGCCTCAGAGAGCAACTCGCTCGCAAACTCCGCAATGTCCGGAACACACAACCGGCCTCTATAAGTCAACCCACTGTCTGCGTGAATATACAAAGTCAAAGTCACCACAAGACTAACTCTATCAACCAATCTCTTAAGTGCGGGTCACCCAACCGGTTGTCTATAATCCACGCCTAATCGACGGTGAATAGATCAATCGAGCTACCCTGGCGGTAACCTCACCCAACAACATCGCAACCTCGGCCCGCTCGAACTCTCTCTCGCAAACTGGTGGGAACTCAACAACGCCCGCAGAGTGCGACGTCTTTCTACTCAAAGCATCGGCCACTACGTTGGCTTTACCCGGATGGTACAAAATCTCGCATCATAATCCTTTACCAACTCTAACCATCTCCTCTCGCCTCATATTCAACTCCTTACGAGTAAACAGATACTTGAGGCTCGGTGATCGGTAAACATCCTGAATCCGCTCACCATACAGGTAATGCCTCCAAATCTTCAGTGCAAACACCATTGCCGCCAACTCCATATCATGAGTCGGGTAGTTCGCTCATACGACTTCACACCGACGGAAGCATAGGCAATGACCTTCCCGTCTTTGCATCAACACACAACCTAATCCAAACTTGGAAGCATCATCAGAGACCACGAAACCACTGTCCCCTCCGGATCGCCAACATCGTCTTTGAAGTAAAAGCGCGCTTTGAGCACGCGCAAAGCTCTCATCACACTGCTGTCCCAAACAAACTCGACACCCTTCCTCGTCGGGACGAGTGAGGGGCGAGGCTATAGCAGAAAAGTCCTGACGAACCGACGGTAGTAACTCGCCAAACCAGAAAGTCGCGAATCTCGGAATCGAAGTCGGCTTGGCCCATGAACTCACGGCCTCAATCTTCGCGGGGTCCACGGCTATACCATCTCTCGAAACCACGTGGCCTAGGAAGGCCACCGCTCCAACCAGAAATCACATTTGGAAAACTTCGCATAAAGTGGTTTTCCTCAAAGCCGCCAATACTCGCCTTAAATGCTCGCATGGTCTTCTTTAGACCTCGAATAATCGAGAATATCGTCAATGAACACGATGACGAAGTTGCCCAAAAATGATTTGAACACCCTATCCATCATGTCCATGAATGCATTTGGGGCATTGGTCAATCCAAACGACATGACCACAAACTCATAGTGACCATATCTAGACACGAAAGTCGTCTTAGGAATGTCGGCATCCCCGATCCGCAATCGATGGTAACCGGATCTCGAGATCTATCTTGGAGAACACGAAGCTCCCCGGCGATCGAACAAATCATCGATACGGGGCAACGGTACTTATTCTTCATCGTCACCTTATTAAGCTCGCGGTAATCAATACATAAGCGCATAGAACCATCCTTCTTTTTCACAAACAGAATCGGTGCTCCCCACGGACACACTCGGACGGATGAACCCTCGATCTAACATCTCCTGCAATCGAATCTTGATTCCTTTAACTCACTGGAGCCATACGACACGGAGCCTTCGAGATAGGGAGGGTCCCCGGCTCGAGCTCAATTGAAGTCAACCTCTCTTCGGGGCAACCCCGGTAACTCCTCAGAAACACGTCCGCAAACTCCCGCACGACCGTGACACTGATCAACAGACATGCGAGGGGCGGCTCTTCCCGCACAACTTGGCTAGATAGCCCCAAGCTCCATGAGCTAGCAAACGACGAGCTTTCACGGTGACACCATCGGCGGGCAAACTCCACCTGGACTCCACGAAACTTAGTTGGGCCGACTGGCGCTGAACACTACTTCTTTCCGGTGGCGGTCAATCAGCGCGCGTGGTTAGCGACTAACCACTCCATACCAAGAATCACATCAAAACCGCTCATAGGCGAACTATGAGCGTAGCCCCAAGCAACTCTCCGGATATCTCGATCCGGCCATCCCTAATCTTATCTCTAGCCAACATATTAACTCCCGAAGGAGTTGCAACAGATAACTCGAAACCTAGAGGCTCTAGTCTTAACTTAGCATGCTCAAAGAAACAACACAGATACAAATGAATGCGTGGAACCGAGAATCAAACAAGACAAATGCGCATGATCTAAAACAAGAATCGCACCGCCACAGCGGCATCCGTGACGCTCGGCCTCCCGACGGGTCGTAGCAAACACTCGACCTCGCTGCTGCTGCGCTGGCCGAGCCGCCATAGCCGGGTGATCACAAAAACGGGCCATGTGCCCCTCTCTACCACAACGGAAGCACAATCTAGGTCCAGTGACAAGCTCGGCGTGGACTTTCCCACAAGTAGCACAAGCGGGAACTCGCTCGGGTCCTCCTCGCTGTCGGGGCTGGAAACGGATCGAGCTCTCTCTCGGATCTCGTTTCAATCGCCCTTGGCGCGCGGCGCCGCCTCCCCGAAAATCAAACTTCTCTTCGCCCCACAATTTCTTTGGGACAGACGCTGAACAGAACGCAACAACCCGCCAAAGCAGGATACTTCCCATTATAGATCGTGGCTAATGGACAGCCCTAGCATAAGTGTCGGGGCACGAGCCCCGACATCCCGGGAAACACCCGCCTCAATCCAGATATGAACTTCCGAATCTTCACTCGGGTGGCAATCAAGCGAGGAGCAAAATATCCATACTCCGAGAACTTGCGCTCATATTCCTCAATGGAATCGTAAGAACCGCTGCTTGAGTTCTGGAAGAGCTCCACCATCTTCTCTTGAGCCTCATCACCGATGAACTTTACCTTGAACTCGGCCTTGAAGAACTCCCAAGTAGCGGGTGGAGACCCGGTGGTCTCTCGCTCAAGGTGGATTCCCACCACCATCTCATTGTGCCTCCTAGCACATGAGCCGCACACCTCGGCCTCTCGAATATCGGGGAGCACCATGATCGGAAGGTGTACTCCAAATGGGCAATCCACGGCTACCGCTAACGCATCACCGGTGGCATCAAACTTCTCGAGCTTCCACTTCACAAAATCCTTCACCACCTACCCAATTCCTCGGCACCCTCCGCCATATCCGCCTCTGGGGCTACTTGCTCTCGTGGAGCTGGAGGTGCTACCGAGCTCTCTTTGAACCAATCGAGTCACCGCTCGATCTGGGCTCGGGACTCTTCCCGCTGCGCCGCCAACAAGGCACTGGGTCGCCCTCTGGTCACTCAACATGCGACCATAAAAGCCCTCATAGACTCGGCAAACTCTGCTCCGGGAGCGATCTCACGGCGCTCGATCGCCTCAACGCCCGCTCTAGGCGTAACAGAGGAGCTCTTTGGTGGAATGCCACTAGTCTCGGCTTTGGGACGATGTCCCTGCGATGATCGATCCGATCTCGATACCTCGACCGCTCTCGAACCTCCTCTCCGATGCACGGGTGGTGGCATCTTTGGCGATCTACATCCAAACCAACAACGAATCAAAACACACTGTCACCATTCCACAACACCAAACAAGGCATACACTAGATGATAGGTATTGTAAATTCTTAACCCTTTTCCTTTCTAAAACAATAAATCTAGGCGCACTGATGATGGTATGAGATCTTTGGTGATCATGGAAGGATGACCTACAACAAAGGTCAGTCTACAGAATCTATGACTCTGAGCTCTGATACCAACTGTAAAGACCCGACCCAAAAAGGGGCTCTAAATGGCCTTTACCCCAATGCATGTATTGAAAATAGAAGACATTATGAAAAACACATTTCGGATTCCAAGTAAAAACAGAAACATTCAACAACCAAAACATACATTTCTAAAAGCATACTCGATCGAGATTTATTTAAACCATTAAAACAATCCACAAGTACAAATATGTTGGAATCCATAAAACGTAAGAAAACATCCTGGGGCTCTGTGCCCGTCTACATGCATTCAGGGGAAATAACAAAAGTCAAGAGTCATGATAAAATAAAATAGTCAGAGATGACAGCAGGATTCCATGATCACAGCTTCCCCTTCACCATCCTGTCTCTCGCGCTTGATTACCGTGGAAAACCACGAATAAGGGTGAGTAACGAATTACCCAGCAAGAATCCCCAACCGGGTACAATACGATATACATGATCATCTAGAAGAATGTATGCAAGCTATGAGTACAAACACAGAGCGGAGCACATAGCTAAGTCCACACTTGGACCTCGGAAGCCAACTCGTGGTCTTAGTCCGGAAATACCACAACACACTAACGCGCGCTATACGGGAACAAGTCCCGACCTCACTGTCACTGTCGATACGAAAGGTGCATCGCTCAAGATCCCGAGGAGCTCTCTCGATGGCGCCGTAATGAGCGTAAGCGCGCACCGCATGCTACCGCAAACTCGGGGTGCCGGGTCTAGTGGCAAGCTGCCCGTGTTGATCACCATGCCTAACTAAATCTCCGGATCGGTGTCACCGACATAGGGTGTGAGACACGGACACGTGAACTATGTCACCTGTACCACCGCACCGAGGCTAAGGAACCGGTCGTGGTAGGCTTACACCGAAGCGGTCCTTGCCCTAACAGTGGCAATCAAGGGCTACGGCCCGAACACGCCGAGGACGTGCCGATCGCCAGGGACGAGGCAATGCCAAGTCATCATCCCGACCGTTGGGGCATTTAACGACCGCCACCCTCACCCAAGATTGCGAGGCCGGCCGTTAGGGTTAGCTAAACCCTAACGGGATCGGGACGAGAGTACCATCTCGCACGCCCCCGTCGGGGATGCAAGTTACGTTATGCATCCGGCCGGATGATGCTACCTACGAACTCTAAACCGTAATAATAATAACAATTCAATCAATGCAGTCCAATACGTGCTCTCAATGAGATACAAGGAACCTAGCATGATACTACGAAGCAAGAACAGATATCGAACATGCCGAGAATGGAGCAACCTAGCATGGGCTAACATGAGAAACAATACAAGAGTTCATGCCGATCAGAAATTGTAACAGAGCACCTAGGGCTAAACATGCTGCTAATAATCATACAGGCATACAAAACAACAATCACAAATATACCGCAGGCCCACACAACTCCGGTAAGAAATCCTTACCTTGGTAGGGAGGCTTCTACACACAAATCCTAAGTGCGGAACAATCCCGAGCTAGCGGAGGGAACCTAACAAACCAATAATAGTCAATACCTAAAAAGTCTAAAAACAATAGAACAAAGCAAGCTCGGCCGGAACTCACGCGCGCACGGCGACACGAGCTTGGAGCTGGCTGGCAAGCCGGGCACGGCAGGTCGTGGCGCAGCGCGCTACCGCACGGCAGCAGGTCGGGCGCTGGGCCGCATAGCGCACGCAAGACGGCAGGACGCGCGCGCGCGCGGGCGAAGCGTCTGGCGTGCGGGCGAGCCGCCGGACGAAGGCGCGCGGCGGCGCTGGCGTGCGAGCGACAAGCGACGCGGACGCGGCCTGGCGGTAAGCGGCGAGCGGCTTCGGGCAAAGGCCTTGGCGCTGGCGTCTGGCGTCTCGCTCTTTGGCGCGACCGCACGATTCGCGAGCGGCGATGGCGGCGGGAGGGCTGCTTCAGCCAGATCTGGGCGTCGTGCGACGGCAGGGCCGCTCAACGGATCCGGGCGACACGGTGAGCGATGGCGTGCGGGAGGTTCGGCGACGGTGGGATTCGCGGCCGCTGTCCGCCCGCCTGGCGGCGTGCGGGGCCGCTTCAACAGATCTGGGCGAGGGGCTGGCCGGCTGGACGGCGACGATGGCTGCTTCTCTCGGCTGGCTGCAATCAACACAAACACACACAACACTCTACATCTTACCTTCGGCCAGCATCAAAAACCAAATGAGGAGATGAAGAGGATGAAGACTTACCCGGAATGATGATGATCGAACCCAAGGAGATGCAAGGGAAAGAAGAATCGGCAAAGGCTATGGAGAGGGAGAGCTGTGCGGCCAAGAGGAGATTTGGAGAAGAAGATGGAATAAACCTAATTCTATTTCATTTAACCAAATGCACCAAAACTCCAAAATCCAAGGTTATCTAAGATGTGATGCAGAAAGAGCAACAAGAGCACCTAATGGCTCAATTGGCACACATCTCTACAAGCTTCCCAGAGACCGGGTTCAAACCCCACTGCAAAGACAAATTCCTTTATTTTTACTTTTGCATCAAACCTTGCTCAAACCAAACCACAAACCCCTCCAAAAACCTACAAAAACCATCCAATAATTTTAGTAACTGGAAAAGACACAAACGACCCTGACGGCCCGACCAAATTACCAAATTACCCCTAGGGCATACCTGGAAGACCGGGAAGAAAAACCTGGGTCGTTACACGTGCGACCCAGAGTCAGCTATCCATGATCATCGAGCTGCTTCCTCCTAGCCATCCAGCCTCTGTCCCAAGTTACCTGGTGGAAAGCCACAGAAAATAAGGGTGAGCAACAAGTTACTCAGTAAGAATCCCCAATCGGGGTACAATACGAAATCATCTCATTTAGCACACGGACAGGCAACCATACAAAGACTTAGAGCACGAACGGCTGGCTTAGGCTATGAGCTACTTCTAGGGCGAGCCTATTCAAGGGCTTCCATCAACAGCCTCTCTTAGGTCCTACGCTTGGATGCCCTTCGGGCCTTACACAATCTAGGACTCAGTGATGCCCAGTGGGCCTTACACACCTAGGATGCCCGTAGGGCCTTACACCTACAAACTCAGTGATGCGCAGTGGGCCTTACACACCTAGGATGCCCGTAGGGCCTTACACCTCCAGACTCAGTGATGCCCAGTGGGCCTTACACACCTAGGATGCCCGTAGGGCCTTACACCTCCAGATTCAGTGATGCCCAGTGGGCCTTACACACCTAGGATGCCCGTAGGGCCTTACACCTCGGATTCGGTGATGCCCGGTGGGCCTTACACACCTAGGATGCCCGTAGGGCCTTACACCTCCAGACTCAGTGATGCCCAGTGGGCCTTACACACCTAGGATGCCCGTCGGGCCTTACACCTCCAGATGTCCATCGGGTCTTGCCCGAGCGGGACCCCAAACTAGTTACCTCTACGACCCTCTATACTATACATCACACATCTAACCGTAACTTGGATCTAGCAGCATACAATAGGCAGCATGGTTCTATCAAGATAGGAAAGCCTAACATGGAACTAACGGGATGTAAACATGTCACGAACATGAATCAAAAGAAAACATGAAAACTATCACTAGAAACTCATATAATTACAGTAATTAGCGTGCTATCAACTATTCGCAGGGTCCACACAACCCCGGGTAAGAATCCTTACCTAAAAATAAGTGGAGGTTAATTATCCCGAATCAAATAACGACCCTCGAGCTTTTAAGCGAACTCGAGCAACCTAAACAAGTAATAAAACATCCTAATTAATAAACAGCATCTAAAAGTAGGAAGTCCAAAGGGTGGAGGCTCGGGAATTTACCCACCGAGAAGGCATGGGTCGGCAGATGGCAAAGAAGCAGAAGGATGTAGCGCCGCTGCGGTGCCAGGCGCCGCGCGCGGTGACTGGCGCTATCGGCGCGCTGGCGGGCGGGCTGGCCGGCAGGGACGCAGCGTTGGTGGCTGCCTGCGCGCGGGAGAGACAGCGCAGCGCTGCGCTGGCGGCGGGCGGACGCGACGAAGCGCACGACGGCACGCAGACGCGGGCGGGCGGTCGCGAGGGGCGTGCGCGCGACGGGCTGGGTGGTGTCGTGCGGGCGCGAGGCGGCTACACGGCGCGGCTGGGCGGGCGACTGGTGCGGAGTGGAGGTGGGGCTCATTGTGCGGCGGCGAGGTGGCCGCCGACGCGATCCGGGCCGGGCGGTGGCTCGGCGCGGTCTGGCGGTGGTCGCAGGCGTGCGATGTCGTGGGGCGAAGCAGTAGGGCGTTGGGCGGCGGCGTGGGCGAGGCACGGCGGTGGTGTGGGGCGGCTTGGGCCAGGGTGAAGGAGAAGTCTAGGGTTTTGGGTTCTTTCTTTTGTCCTTATTTTCTCTTTCCTTTTTCTTTAAATATAATTCCCTTCCTTAACTTAAATAGACTTGGGAATCTCATATGACCTTCCCATGACTCCCCTTCGAGACCCGGCTGACGCGTTTATTTTGCTTATTTAAACCCAAGCTTCCAAACCCCTTTTTAGGCCAAGGGTTCGAGTCCTTCCAACAGCTCCTCCCAAACTAAAAAAATATAAAAGGAAACCTTATTTTACATTTAGCTGAAAACCGGGCTGTTACATGCTCGTAGCCGGGTTGTTGTTTAAGCAAGTTTTGCTTGTTGGTCCTTAGCCTGGTCAGAGTTTAGTTGGATCTGAACAAGAGCAGTGGTAGCAAAGCCGCCTTGTTTCTGATAGTCATGGCTGAGAGAGCTGTTCGGATCCTTACCTTGGGCAGAAGGTATGTTGTGGCTGATGCTTGAGTAGGAGGATGACTCATTCTGTAGCGTTTCTGGTCCTCTTGTTTTCAGGAGTTGGAGTTGGCTAGCTTAGTTGAGATGCTGGAAAGGGTTGTGCCCGTGTAGCCGGTTGTCTGTTAGATCGTTTGACGACCGTGTGTGTCGGAGGGTGATCGAAGGATCCCTAGGTTGTGGAGAGCCTCTCCAGAGCTCAGTTAGACCCAGGCAGTGTTCCTTGGGTGAGTTGCTTGCAGATTTGGTAGTCTAGCAAGCTAGTGCTTGTTTGGAGTAAAGTCCGGATTGGTTCCGGTTTGGAGGCTAGTTGATGCTTGGTGTTGACCAAGATTTGGGTCTCTTGTTGTTTCAAGAGCTTGTTCGGTTCGAGCAAGAGGGCGATGCCCTGAGGATCTGTTCCTAGTCAGGAAGTTTTGGGAGTTGACCCCTCCCTCGGTAGTTGAGTAAGTTTTGCTAGTTCTGGTTGGTGGTCCAATCAGTTGAGGTTTCCCTTGGTTGTTGCTTCCAAAAGAGTTGGTTGTTGTTGCCCTTGGGTTTGAGCTAGTCAACGAGCATGTGTGATGTTCGCTGCCCTTCAGAGGTTGCTTGCTGGGGAATCGTTCCCCGTTGGGGAGTAGTCAGCTTAGCTCCTGAGTTGTGTAGTGGATCAGAGTAGCGCAGTGGTTAGCCCAATGAGAGAGGTCCTCTGCATTGTGTTGTTAGTGTTTAAAGTTGTTTGTCCTCGCAAGGGCAGTGTGGCCACCGGTTTAAGAGTTGAGTTTTTGCTGGTAAGTTGTTGGTTCTTTGGGGATTGAAGTTTTTCTCCCCCTAGTTTCTATGGTGGTTGAGTTGCACCATGGATGCCAGCCTCGAGTGTTATCTTTTGAGGTAGCCTTGCCAGTTCGTATTCCTTGCGATGTTCCGAGTGTGGAGTTCTAGTCGCAAGATGAGTTAGGCCTTGGCTAAAAGGAGGAAGTCCTTTGAGTAGCCAGTTGGACTTAAGAGTTGAGTGGTAGCTTGGAGGCGAGCTTTGCTCGCGATGAGCTTGAGTTGAGTTCTGCTGAGCAAGCCTTTCTCGGGCTTTGCTTCTAGTTGTTGTGCTTTCGCAGTTGGCGATTAGAGGAGCCTCAGTTGAGTGAGTTGGCACAGTGGTGCCGTGGCTCTAGTTGGTTAGCCTTTGGGCTGTTCTCCTCGAGCTGTTGTGTTGCTAGTGGCTGCGTGATGGTTTGGTCCTTGCAGCCCGAGATTTTTCCATGAGAGGAACGTTGGTTGCTTCCTTGCCTGGCAATGATCTCTTTGGCCAGTTGCTAGTAGATTTGCATGGAAAAGTTTGCTTTCGGCCGTTGAGAGGCTCCAGTGTGTTGGCTTGGCCGAGTGGAGCCTGTGCCTGGTTTTGGCTATTTAGGGTTGGCCGTAGCTGAAGTTTCAGCTTGTGCTTGTTGGGAAAAGTTTGCCATTTTGGATCAATCGCCAGTTGGTGGTTCGATTTGTTGTTCGTTAAGGCTGTAGGCAAGCTTTGTGGTTCGCTGGTCTCTTGTGAAGCAAGAGTAGGCCGTTTAGTTTCTTGAACCTGAGAGGTTCAGTTGTTTGGCCAGCATGGTGTAGAGTTGAGGCTGTTTGATAACAGTTGTGGGCATTTAGAAAAGTTACGCCAGTGCGTGGCGTTGGGTTTTGGAGCTTGTGCCCAGTCTGCGAGATTGCTGAGAGTAACACCGTAGAGAGGTGTTCAGTGTTGGATTAGCAGGGTTTTGATTGAGCCCCTGGTTTGTAATGCCTTCTGAGATTCTTGAGCGGATCGGAGCAGTGGCCTTTCGGTTAGCCTTGCCCCGTCTTTGGCAGCAGTGCTTTTTGCATGCTCAGTCTTTGTTGAGATAGTCTGTGGTAGACTGGATAGCTTTGTGGCTTTGAGCCTTTGAGAACCCAAGAGGGTTTGGTTCTCGAAGATGGGCTAGCGTTGTCTTAGTCGAGAAGTTCAGTTGGCTAGGAATCAGTGGAGTATTCCTAGAGCCGTTTCATCTTAGGACTTTCGAGGGCGAAAGTCTTATAAGGAAGGAGTATTGTAACGGCCCAGGTTTCTATCCCGATTCTCGAGGAGCTTCCGGTTCAGATTCAGTGGTTCGGTTGGGCCGTTAGAGCTGTTTTGACCCTTAGGGGTATTTTGGTCTTTTTGCTCCCTGGGCAGGATTTGTGGATTTTCAGGGCTTTGAGGCAGCTCCTGCCTTTGTTGAGGCTTGTTTGTTGTGGACTGCGAGTCCCGAGATGTTTGGGCTTTTCGTTTGGGAGTTCGGTTGTGATTTGGGTTTTGGGCAAAGTTATGGTTTTTTGGGTGTTTCCTTTGGGATTCGGGCCCGGGCCCTCAGTGTTGATTTGGGAGGTTGTTTTAAGTGAGATTTATTGATTGGAAAAGGTTGCTTCAGTCGGGTCTCGAAGGAGGAAGCCGGGAAATGGGATTTAAGGATTTTAAGGATTTTTGGAAAATTGGAAAATTGGATAAGTTTGGATTTATTTTGGATAAGGATAAAAAGAAAAATGAAATTTCTTTTTTTATTTAAAAATCCCATTTTCCTTTATTTTTTCCCAAAATCCCCAAATTTCATTTTTTTTTCTTTTTATCTCTACTTCAGCCCGAGCAGCCCCTCCCACGCCCGAGAGCCTCTCTACTCGAAATTTACCTACGGCCGCAAGACGGTGACGATCAGCGCCCGGCCCAGCTCGCCCAAAGCGATCGCGTCGCCCAGCCCCGTGCCGCCCGGCCGTGTCGCCTGATTCAGATCATGGCCGAGCCCGCGCGCGCTCTGTAGCTCGCCGTGCCATCCCTACCGTCCCCGAGCCCGTCGCGTCGCGTTGCCTCGCACGCGCGCCCCTGTGCTTGCCGAGCTCGCGCCCGCGCGCCGTTCCTCAATGTCGAGCCGCGCGCTGAGAAGCGCCGGCCAGCTGCTCTCCGCGCCCGCGCGCCGCCGCCTCGCCCGGCTCGCCCGCGCGCGACTCACGCGCCCATGTGCGCCCAGACCCTCAAACGGCACTGCTTGTGGTGTGTTGGTTGGCCCGAGCCTTGTGGCTTCTCGGATGGTATTTCTCGAGTCTTTTCTTCGTTGGGCCCGGATTTGTTGGCTGCTGGTTATGGATTTATTGGGTTGTTTTATTGTATTTGATTTGGGTGTTTTTTTTATGTATAGGTTGTTCGGGATCGATTAGAGGCTCAAGGGTCGTTCGTTGATTTGTGATTATTATTATTGTTTTTCTGCTTGTCCCATGTAAGGATTTCTTACCGTGGTTGTGTGGACCCTGCGATATATCTCGATATGCCTTGCTTGTTTGCTTACTGTTATGAGCATGTTAGAGATAGAGTAGTTGATTCATTTCTTGCTAGCATGTTTGCCTGATTTTACATGTTAGTGCCATGCTAGGTTTGTTCTGCCAGCATGCTTATGATTCCTGCTTAAGTTGTAGTATCATGCTAGGTAATGTGATTTATGTCGGTCATTGCTTGCTAGCCAGGAATCATTGATTTTACTCTGTACTCTTAGATAGAGTTGTAGGGTTTGTCATCATCCAGAGGCTGAGCGGACATAACGTACTTTGTCCCCACTGATCGGGAGTAAAGTGTGCGCAGCATAACGTATTTTGCTACCCCCCCCGACCCGCCGGTTGTGGACTTAGCTACCCACTTCGGCAATAGCCTAGTTTGTAGCCTGCTAGAGCGGAACCCTGCCAACAGTGTAAGCCTACCTTGGCCGGTTCTTAGCTTCAGGTCGGTGGATCAGGCTGCACAGATGAGCGCCGAGGGCCTCGCGCTACTGTGATCAGTGACACGGCTTCCGAGTCATAGGCATGCGTACCTGGCCCGCGTAGTTTGTCCTTAGGCCCCCGCATTTACGCCGGTTGTAGAGAGCATGCGGTGTGCGCGCACACGCGTTAGTTGTCGGTTCGGAGAGCTCCCCCGGGCTAATGTCGTGAGTACACCATTCTTTCCATTAGAGACTGACTTCGGGTACTCTCCTGTAAGTCTAGATTAGTGCAAGGGCAAGGAGGCCCTTGAGGACATTCTAGGGATCAGTGTATTCCCCCAGAGTGACAGATACCTCGGTGATGTCCCAGGATTGGTCAGTGTATCCAATCCCAGTTAGGCCAGAAGAAAGAGACTTCCGATGGCTCCAGATCTTGTTTTATGAGCTCGTTGAGCTATGATGCGTGTTGATAGTTTGTTTGCTTGCATGTTGAGGTGCTAGATGACTGATGTATCGTATTGTACCCCGGTTGGGGATTCTTACTGAGTATGTTTATACTCACCCTTATTTATCTTTCAGGTAGCTTGGGACAACACCATGATGGCTAGCGGAGGGAGCTGATTGATCATGGGGAGCCGCTGGCACTCTGTCATTTATTATTGCATTGTTTATTCAGCATGTAGATGGACAGGAGTCCTAGGGGAACATTGTTTAAAACGTTGTTTAAATTGTATTGTATATTTTTATAAATACTGGCCAGGTTGTTTTACTTCGTTGTATGTTTAAATGAAAACAGTTGTTTATGTTTTAAGGGTTCCCCCTTCTCATATGTTTTGAAAGGTTTTTAAATATGAGCACTAAACTGCTTGTTATCATATTTAACTTGCATGCTGAGTGAGAACCCCGGTTTAGGACCATGTTTTGGGTCGGGTTCGTCACACTACCTCCCTCCGTCGGCAGTCAATCATTGCGTGATTATCAGCTAACCAATCCATGCCGAGGATTGCATCAAAACCACTCATAGCCAGTACTATGAGCGTAACCTGCAGAGACTCGTCGGATACCTGTATCCGACCGTCCTTTACCTTCTGACTGGCCAACATACTAGCTCCCGAAGGAGTAGCCACAGATAACTCAAAACCTAGAGGTTCTAAAATCATGCAAGCATGCTCAGCAAAAACAGCAGAAACAAAAGAATGTGTGGAACCCGAATCAAACAACACAAAGGCAAAGTGATCGAGAACTAGAAGCATACCTGCCACCGCGGCCCCGGCTTGCTCAGCCTCCTGGCGGGTTGTAGCATACACTCGCCCCTACTGCTGAGCTGGCTGCGCAACCACTGCTTTCTCGTTGCAATACCGGGCCTGATGCCCTTCCTTACCACAGTTATAGCAAGCCCTAGGGTTACCTCCACAAGGACCCCAATGCGGCTTCCCACAAGGTTTACAATACGGTGGCGGCCTCCCTATGCCTTGCTGGCGAGGCTGATCATGGTTACGGTTCCGATGCTGGTCTCTGCCCTGATAAGAACCCTGACGGCGCTGACCGCCCCCACGACCATTACTTCCTGAGTCAAACTTACTCTTCTGACTCGAATATACTGAGGCCTTCTGCACAGCAGCATAGCAACCTGCTCTAGAGGGTACTTCCCATCATAAATCGTTGCCAACTGCACTGCCTTGGCAAAAGTCTCTAGGGCCTGTTCCCAAACATCCTGAGACACTCCCTGTCTCAAACCCGCAATAAACTTCCTGATCTTCAGCTCAGGGGTAGAAATCAACTGCAGCGCGAAGTACCCATACTCCGAAAACTTTTTCTCATAAACCTCGATCGAATCAGAACCTTGCTTGTAAGAACCCGACCCGAAATACGGTCTAAACCTTGGTTCTCACTCAGCATGCAAGTTAAATATGACAACAAGCGGTTTAGTGCTCATATTAAAACCTTTCAAAAACATATGAGAAGGGGGAACCCTTAAAACATAACCAACAATTTTCATTTAAGCAAAACCAACAAAGTAAAACAAGCCTGGCTAGTGTTTATAAAAACATACAATACAATTTAAACAACTTTTTAACAATGTTCCCCTAGGACTCCTGTCCATCTACATGCTGAATAAACAATGCAATAACAATAAATGACAGAATGCCGACAGCTCCCATGATCAATCAGCTCCCTCCGCTAGCCATCCTGGTGTTATCCCAAGTTACCTAAAAGATAAATAAGGGTGAGTATAAACATACTCAGTAAGAATCCCCAACCGGGGTACAATACGATACATCAGTCATCTAGCACCCTAGCATACATGCAAACAGCCACAAACATAGATCATAGCTCAACAAGCTTACAAGGCAAGATCTGGAGTCATCGGAAGTCTCCTACTTCCGGCCTAATGATTGGTTCTCATAACCAATCTCGAGACATCTTCGAGGTCTCTTTCACTCGGGGTATTGATCAGCTCAAAAACTGATCCCAAGGATGTTCTCAAGGGCCTCTTTACCCTTGCTAATATTCTGGACTTACGGGAGAGTACCCAAAGTCTGGCTCTAAACTAGAAGGAATGGTGTACTCACGACATAAGCCCGAGGGAGCTCTCCGAACCCGCAACTAACGCGTGTGCGCGCACACCGCATGCTGCTGCAACCGGCGTAAATGTGGGGGCCTAAGGACAAACTACGCGGGCCAGGTATGCATGCCTAAGACTCGGAAGCGGTGTCACTGATCACAGTAGCGCGAGGCCCTCGGAACTCATCTGTGCAGCATGAACCACAGACCTGAAGCTAAGAACAGGCCAGGGCAGGCTTACACCGATGGCAGGGTTCCGCTCTAGTAGGCTACAAACTAGGCTTACGCCGATGTGGGTAGCTAAATCCACATCGGCGGTCGGGGGAAAGCAATGTACGTTATGCTTCGGGCACTTAACTCCCGACCAGTGGGGACAAAGTACGTTATGTCCGCTCTCAGCCTTTGGATGATGACAAACCCTACAACTCTAGCTAAGAGTACAGAGAAAGTGATTCCTGGCTAGCAAACAATAACCGACATCAAACACACTTACCTAGCTTGATACTACGAACTTAAGTAGGAATCATAAGCATGCTGGAAGAACAAACCTAGCACGGCACTAACATGTAAAATCAGGCAAACATGCTAGCAAGAGATCAAACATAGCTGCCCTATCACTATCATGCTCATAACAGTAAACAAGCATACAAGGCACAATCATGATATATCGCAGGGTCAACACAACCACGGTAAGAAATCCTTACCTGGAACAAGCAGCAAATAATTTATCACAAATAATTTATCAAGCTTCTATGGAACCCGAGCAGCCTAAACATTTAAATAAACACCCTAATTAAATCCATAATCAGCAGCGAACAAATCAGGGCCCAAAGAAGAAAAGACTCGAGAAATACCATCCGAGAAGCCACAAGGCTCGGGCCAACCAACACACTCGCAGCGGTCGCGGCATGCACTGGTTGGGCGAGAGCAGTCATTGTCTGGCGCTGCTGCGCTGTGAGGGCTGTAGCGCGCGGGCGCGGGCTGGGGCGAGATAAGGGCACGCGGAAGCGGGCTCGAGCTCAGCTGGGCGAAGGCGAGCGGCTCGGCACAGGGAACGGCGCGCGGGCGTGAGCTCGGTGAGCTATAGGGACGCGCGACTCGGCACAGCGACGCGAGGGCTACAGGGCGCACGGGCTCGGCACGACGAGCTACAGAGGCGCACGACTCGGCAAAGTACAGGGCGCTCGGACCTGGGCGACGCGGGGCCTGGGTGAGGGCTGTGCAACGCGGCTGGGTTTGGGCGACGCCACACAAGGCAGGGGCGACTCGAGCTGGCACTGTGCGCGGCTGGGCTCGGCGAGCAAGGCTGGGTCTCGGGCTTGGGCGACCTGGGCGAGCTGGGCGGCTAGGGTTGAGCAAGTTGGGAGCTGGGGTCGGGCTGGGGGTTGGGGGGCTCGGGTTAGGGAGAGAGGAAGAGAGAGAGAGAGAAAAAAAATAAAATCCAAAAATGGGGAAAAAAAGGGAAAATGGGGATTTTAAAAATAAAAGGGAAAATGGGATTTTTATCCTAATTTCCAACCTTATCCATTTTTTTAAAAAGGCTTAAAATCCTTAAAATCCCATTTCCCGGCTTCCTCCTTCGAGACCCGACTGAAGCAACCTTTTCCAATAAATAAAACTCACTTAAATCCAACTCCCAAATCAACAGTAAGGGCCCAAGCTCGAATCCCAAAGGAAGCACTCAACCAACCATAACTTTGCCAAAACCCAAACCACGACCGAACTTCCAAACGAATAGCCCAAACATCTCAGGACTCGCAACCAACAACAAACAAGCCTCGACAAAGGCAGGAGCGACCTCGACATCCTGAAAATCCACAAATCCTGCCCGGGGAGCCAAAAGACCAAAACACCCCTAAGGGTCAAAACAGCTCTAATGGCCCAACCGAACAACTGAATCTGAACCGGAAGCACCTCGAAAACTGGAATAGAAAACTGGGCCGTTACAATACTCCCTCCTTATAACACTTTCGTCCTTGAAAGTCCTAAAACGAAACAGCTCTAGGAAATCTCCACTGATTCCTAGCCAACTGAACTTCACGGCTAAGACAACACTAGCCCTTCTTCGAAAACCAAACCCTCTTGGGTTCTCAAAGGCTCAAAGCCACAATGTTATCCAGTCTGCCACAGACTATCACAACATCGAGACGAGGAACACAAAAATGCACTGCTGCCAAAGACGGGGCAAAGCTAACCGAAAGGCCACTGCTCCAATCCGCTCAAGGATCTCAAAAGGCCCTACAAACTTGGGGCTCAAATAAACCCTGCTAACCCAACACGGAACACCTCTCTACGGTGTTACTCTCAGCAAACTCGCAGACTGGGCACAAGCTCCAAAACTCAACGCCACGCACTGGCATAACTTCTCTGAATGCTCACAACTATTAACAAACAGCCTCAACTTTACACCATGCTGACCAAACAACTGAACCTCTCAGGTTTTAGAAACTAAACGGCCTACTCTTACTTCACATGAGGCCAGCGAACCACAAAGCTTGCCTACAGCCTTAACGAAAAACAATCGAACCACCAACTGGCGATTGATCCTAAAGGCAAGCTTTTCCAACTAGCACGCGCTTACAACACTTAAGCAACCATCTTAAGAGAAATCGACGCGTCAAAGACAAGGGCAAAATCCTGGTTCACCAGACGGCTAACACTACTCGCACCAGCTGAAACTTCAGCTACGGCCAACCCTAAATGGCAAAATCCAGGCACAGGCTCCACTCGGCCAAGCCAACAAATTGGAGCCTCTCAACGGCCGAACGCAAACTTTTCCATGCAAACCTACCAGCAACTGGCCTAAGAGAACATTTCCAAGCAAGGAAACAACCAACATTCCTCTCATGGAAATCTTGGGAAACATGGAATGAAACCATCACAGGGCTACCTGCAACTCAATAGCTTGAGGAGAACAACTCAATGGCTTTACCAACCCATGCCACGGCACCTCTGTGCCAACCCTCTCAAATGAGGCTCCGCTAAACGCCAACTGCGAAAGCACAACAACTAGGAACAAAGCCCTAGAAAGGCTTGCTCTGCAGAACTCAAACCAAGCTCTTAACGAGCATAGCTCGCCTCCAAGCTACCACTCAACTCTTAAGTCCAACTGGCTACTCAAAGGACTTCCTCCTTTTAGCTTAGGCCTAACTCATCTTCCAACCAGAAGATTCAATCCCGAAACATCGCAAGGAATACGAATAACAACAACAAAGATGCTGGCGAATCACAAGAAACACGAACTGACAAGGCTACCTCCAAAGATAATACTCGAGGCTGGCATCCATGGTGCAACCCAACCACCATAGAAACTAGGGGTTCTTCAAACCCCAAAGAACCAACAACTTTCCAGCAAAAGCTCAACTCTTAAACTGGCTGGCCTCCGCCCTTGCGGGGACAAACAACTTTTCGCTTGCTAACAACACAATGCAGGGACCCTCTCGCTGGGCTAACCGCTGCGCTACTCTGATCCAGTACACAACTCAGGAGCTACGCTGACTCCTTCTAAACGGGAACGATTCCCCAGCAAGCGAACTTCTGAAGGGCAGCGAACTTCACACACGCTTGCTGACTAGCTCAAACCCAAGGGCAACAACAACCAACTCTCTTGGAAGCAACACCCAAGGGAAAACTCAACTGATTGGACCACCAACCCAGAACTAGCAGAACTTACTCAACCTCCGAGGGAGGGGACAACTCCCGAAACTTCCTGACTAGGAACAAGTCCTCAGGGCAACGCCCTCTTGCTCGAACCGAGCTAGCTCTTGAAACAACAAGAGAACCAAATCTTGGTCAACACCAAGCACCAACTAGCCACATCACTGGAACCAATCCGGACTCTACTCCAAACAAGCACTAGCTTGCTAGACTACCAAGTCTCGCCAAAGAACTCACCCGGGAACCTTGCTGAGTCTGACTGAGCTCTGGAGAGGCTCTCCACAACCTAGGGATCCTCCGATCACCCTCCGACACACACGGTCGTCAAACGATCTAACAGACAACTGGCTACACGGGCACAACTCTCTCCAGCATCTCAACTACGCTGGCCAACTCCAACTCCTTGGAAACCAAGAGGACCGGAAACGCTACAGAATGCGTCATCCTCCTACTCAAAGCATCAACCACAACATTGCTTCTGCCCAAGGTAAGGATCCGAACAGCTCTCTTAGCCATAACGATCAGAAACTGCGCGGCTTTGCTACCACCGCTCTTGTTCAGTTCCAACTGAACTCTAACCAGGTTAAGGTCCAACTAGAAAAACTTGCTTAAACAACAACCCGGCTACGAGCACGGTATCTTTACAACCAAAGCTAGGGCACTTTCCAAGAACTAAAGCCTTGACACCTCAAAGACTGAGCACTGGTTCCTCAACACAAACCTCTCGTGGTTCTCCAAACATACACCACGGAACGAGCTACGCAAAAGTACACCGGGGTGTACAGCTCCAACTTGATCCCTTAAGATCCAATGCCAACAAGGACTCTCGCACAGGGCAAATTTTGCCTCCAACAGAGCCACTACTAACAAGGGAGCAACAAGAGTTCAAACCCTCTCGGGGCCAACTCACCACGAAAAGCCACATTGGCCAATTCACTCTTACAAGAGCATATCCACACCAAGCTGCCATACCTCAAGCCAATGTGCCCACTAAACGTGCTCCGATCAACCATCCAACTCATGGCTCTAACACTGGATCAAACACGCATCCATCGATGCCAACACTACCCATACTAGGGTAACTCAAAGGGTAGTCGAATCATACTACCATCAAACTGGCTCATAACCTCACAACACAGGCGCGAGAACTCGAACGCGCTAGCTCTTAACAGCCTACAACATCCTTTGTACCCAACTCTTAGTGACCCTGAAATGCTCCTACTTCCCCTCGAATGACCTCATACTTGTAGTTCTCTGACTACCACCGAGCTAGATCTCTTATGCAACCCAAACAGGTGCAACCTCAAGAAATGGGTACGAGACTAGTGGGGATGCTATACTCTGGGCTGCCATGGAACCACCTGCACAAAAAGTGCCAACTGGCCTGAATCTAGGCCTCCCCTCAAAGCTTGGTGCCAACAGGCACTACATCCTTTACAACACAAATCAGCCCTAAACGAGCTTTATGCCCCTCCGAGGGTAGGGAAGGTCACACTCCAAGTGACGGGGCAATGGCACTTAACACAAGAGTCCCAATACTCGAGCAGTCTAATCTCTAGCATCCCGTCTAACAGACATGCCACGGCCTACTCCTGCATCCCACTCGATGCTCAACAATAGCTCAGGCCAACGCCTCGGGTGAAAACAACTAGTTCCACATTTGGAACATGCTAACAAAAGAGTGCTCCACTCTACTAGCCCGCTGAAATCCACAAACGGATAAAACCCTGACAAGCAAACTCCACACTACACCCTGGCTACGGGGGTACAGCAGGCTTGCAAGGGGGCAAAGATGTCTCTACATCTTCGTCAAGCCACTAACCCGGCAACTTGCCAATCAATCGGGCGACTCGTGGAGACTCTGCTGGTCCACCTCTCTCAAGGGACCTCCACCACCAACTGCTGTATCAAACAGCACAGGAACGACACACCTCGGCCTCTAAACAGTAGGACATCCCAACACACGGATGATAAACTCAAACCTGGCCTACCGCTTTACTACTAGCAGTAGGACTTTCTAAAACATCAAGCTCTACAGGCTTCCACTTGCCAAACTCGGCGGCTCCATCAACGCCAACAATCTCATCGGCATAAACCTGCTGATCATGCCCTCCCGGGAACCTCCGGGGCTACAAGAGCTACTGGGGGTGTCTGCTGAAAAACCTCTGTCAACTGGGCTATCTGTGCTCGGGACTCCTCACTACGCGCTACAAACTGCGCCTGGGTCTCCGCTCTCTGATAGCTAAAGACCTGCCATCAAATCTCTCATGGATGGAGCACACTCTGCTCAAGGAGTCACACTCTGAGGCGTGCTAGCCTCTACCCCCTCCACTAGGCAACTCAACTGCCTGGGCCAAATCTTGCCTACGGGTCTAAACAACCCTCGACGCGGCCTCAACATCAACACGATCAGTCCAACTCCTCGGTCGGACATGCCAAGCGTTCCTGCTCCTCCATGTGCAATCAACATACTGCCGATCTGCACAAAGCATAAAAGCTAGCCCACGCTGGGGCTCTCACTGCTCAACAAGGGCAACACATGTATACTAGATGCAGGATCGTAGAAAGAAACCCTTAGCTTAATGAACTCAGACAAACCTGACGGCCGTGGAGTGTTGATGATCATGGGAACAACAACCTACAAAGCAGGTTAGTCTACAGAATCTATGACTCTGTGCTCTGATACCAACTGTAAGAACCCGACCCGAAATACGGTCCTAAACCTGGGTTCTCACTCACCATGCAAGTTAAATATGATAACAAGCGGTTTAGTGCTCATATTTAAAACCTTTCAAAAACATATGAGAAGGGGGAACCCTTAAAATATAACCAACAATTTTCATTTAAGCAAAACCAACAAAGTAAAACAAGCCTGGCCAGTGTTTATAAAAACATACAATACAATTTAAACAACTTTTTAACAATGTTCCCCTAGGACTCCTGTCCATCTACATGTAAGAACCCGACCCAAAATACGGTCCTAAACCTAGGTTCTCACTCTGCATGCAAGTTAAATATTTCACCGAGCGGTTTAGTGCTCATATTTAAAACCTTTCAAAACATTTAGAACGGGGAATGCTTAAAACATAATCAACAACTTTGTTTAAGAAAACCAACGAAGTAAAACAAGCTGGCAGTATATATAAAAACATTCAAAGCAGTTCAAACAACTTTTTATAATGTTTTCCCCTAGGACTCCTGTCCATCTACATGCTGAACAAATATGCAAACAATAAAGACAGAGTGTCGGCGGCTCCCATGATCAATCAGCTCCCTCCGCTAGCCGTCCCGGTACTTTCCCAAGTTACCTGGTGGAAAACCACAGAAATAAGGGTGAGTATAAACATACTCAGTAAGAATCCCCAAACGGGGTACAATACGATACATCAATCATCTAGCACCCTAGTATACATGCAAACAATTACTAACATGGATCATAGCTCAACGAGCTTACAAGGCAGAATCTGGAATCCTCGGAAGTCTCCTACTTAGGCCTAATGATTGGCTCTCATAACCAATCCGGGACATCTCCGAGGGTCTTTCTCCTCGGCCAATTGATCACTCAAAATCGATCCCAAAGATGTCTCGACACCCTCGAGGGTCTTTCTCCTCGACCATATGATCGACTCAAAAGCCAATCCCAATGGGTGTCCTCAAGGGCCTCTTACCCTCGCTATAATCTGGACTATCGGGAGAGTACCCAAGTCGGCTCTAAACCGGAAGGAACGGTGTACTCACGAACATTAGGCCGGGGAGCTCTCGAACCGGCGACTAAAGCGCAGGCGCGCGCACACCGCATGCTGCTCTCGCAACCGGCGTAAATGCGGGGCCTAAGGGCAAACTACGCGGGCGTGCACGCATGCCTAAGACTCGGAAAGCGGTGTCACCGAACACGGAGTGCGAGGCCCTCGGCACTCATGCAGCAACTGTACCACCGACACTGAAGCTAAGAACCGGCCAAGCGGGCTTGCACCGCTGCGGTGGTTCCGCTCTAGCAGCTACAAACTAGGCTTATGCCGATGTGGTAGCTAAATCCACATCGGCCGCCGGGGAAGCAATGTACGTTATGCTTTGCTCTACCCGACCGGTGGGGACAAGGTACGTTATGTCCGCTCTCAGCCTCTAGATGATGACAACCCTAACACACTAGCTAGAGTATAGAGTAAACGATTCCTGGCTAAACATACATAATCATCATCAATCATACATAACCTAGCATGATACTACGAACTTAAAGCAGGAATCTCAGGCATGCTGGAAGAACAATCCTAGCATGGCACTAACATGTACAATCAAGCAAACATGCTAGCAGGAGTGCAATCACAAGCTGTCCTATCCACTAATCATGTCCATAAAAGTAAACATGCATATAAGGCACATTCAAGAAAGCATCGCAGGTCCACACAACCACGGTGAAGGAATCCTTACCGAAACGAGCGAAATAACTTTCACAATCAAATAATGACCCTCGAGCTTTAAAGCGAAACCGAGCAACCTAAGCATTTTAATAAAAACAACCTAATTAAATAAACATCGGCCAATAGCCTATGGCCCAAAGGAAAAAGTCTCGGGAATTACCGACCGAGAAGACACAAGGCCACGCCCCAACCCGCGACGGCAAGGCGGGTTGTCCGCCGCCAGGACAAGCGGGGCGCGCGCTGGCGCTGGGCGCAGCACTCGGGCTGGGCGCCGCGCTGGCACTATCGGCGCTTTGGCGGTGTTGCGGGCAGTGGAGAAGGGCGGGCGCTGGCGCTGGGTTGCACGCTGGATCGCGACGAGGAGCAGAGCGCGCTGGCTGGCGGCGGCGGACGCGACGACAGCGGCACGGGCACGCAGACGCGGGCTGTCGCAGGCGAGCGAACACGCTGGGTCGGGCGCGTGGGCGAGGCGGCTGGGCGGCAACGAGCGGAGCGGCGCGGCGCGTCTGGGCGGTCTGGTGCGGAACGGCGCGGCGCTTCTGGGCTGGGCGAGGCAGTGCGACTGGGCGCGCCTGGGTATGGGCGATGCAGGGCGTCTGGGAGCGCTCGGGTGAGCGGCCGCTGGGCGACTGGGGTTGGTGCGATCTGGGCATGGGCTGGGCGGTGCGAGGGTGGTGCGGGTGGCTCGACAGAATGTGCTTGGCTGGTGCGATCTGGGCATGGCGGCTGGGCTTAGCGGCTAGGGTTTGGGTTCTTGGTGAGGTCGGCTAGGAGAGAGAGAGAGAGAGAGAGAGAAAATCTTGCCAAAACAAGGGGAAGAGGGATTTTCTTGATTTTTCCTTCTTTTTCCTAATTTAAAAGGCCTAAAATCCCTTCCCAAAGCATCCACTTTCAAAACCCGGCCCAAGCAAACTTACTTAAAAAATAAAACTCTCATTTCCTACAAACTCTCAAAGACCATTTAGGGCAAGGGTTCAAATCCCAATGGAAGCACCAAAAATTATAAATAATTTTGCCATTTTCAAAAATACTTCCAAACTTCCAAACAACTTGCCCAAACCTCTCGGGTCTTGCAACCAACAACCATTAAGCTTCGACAAAGGCAGGAATGACCCTGGAATCCTGAAAATCCACAAAACCCTGACCGGGGGCAAAAAGACCAAAATACCCCTAAGGGTTAAAAAACTCTAATGACCCATCCGAACATCCGAATAATGACCGAAATCACCAGGTAACCAAAATAGAAAATCGGGCCGTTACAATACTCCCTCCTTTTAAGACTTTCGTCCTCGAAAGTCCTAAGACGAAAACAACTCTAGGAAAACTCCACTGATTCTTAACCAACCAAGCTCCCGGTTAAGACAACACAAATCCTTCTTCGAAACCGAACCCTCTTGGGTTCCCAAAGGCTCAAGCCCAACAGACACCGAAGTCCGCCACGAACTATCTCAACCAAAAGCCCGAACTAACATCGAGCTTCAAGAAAACATGCGATAACTAGTCGGTGAGCCACATCCTCTGACTCGCACCAGCTCTCAAACGGTCTTACGACTCTAGGGCTCACTTATCCATGCTAATCCAACTCGGAACGCCTCTCTACGGCGCTACTCTCAGCAAACTCGTGGACGGGTCACAGGCTCTAAAACTCTCACGCCACGCGCCGGTGTAACTTCTCACGAATGCTCATATTTGTTATCAAACAGCCTCGACCCTTCACCATGCTTGACCAAACAACTGAACCTCCAGGGTTTAAGAAACAAAACGGTCTACTCTTACTTCGCAAGAGACTGCGAACCCCACTGGTTGCCTACAATCCTTAACGAAATCCAATTCGATCCACCAAGCGGTGATCGATCCCTAGGCAACCTTCTCCAACTAGCATGCGTCCACAACACTAAAGCAACCATCTTACGAGAAATCGATGCACCAAAGCCAAGGGGCACTTTTCTGGTTCACCAAATGGCTACCACCAACACACCAGCTGAAACTTCAGCTACGGCCACCTTTAGAAGACAAGGTCCAGCATGGCTCCACTCGGCCAAACTAACAAACTGAAGCCCCTCAACGGCCGACAACAAACTTTCCAATGCAATCCGATCAGCCACTGGCCTAGGTGAACATCGCCAGATAGGAAAACAAACAACATTCCTCTCACGGGAACCTCGAGCAGCAAGGAATAAAACAACACGCGGCTACTAGCAACACAAAAGCTGGAGGATAACAACTCTAAGGTTTCCAACCAATGCCACGACATCTCTGTGCCAACCCACTCAACTGTGGCTCAGCTATAACGCCAACTGCGAACGCACATCAACTAGGAACAAAGCTCGAGAAGGCTTGCTCCGCAGAAACTCAACCCAAGTTTATAACGAGCAAGGCTCGCCTCCAAGCTGCCACTCAACTCTTAAGTCCAACTGGCTACTCAATGGACTTCCTCCTTTAGCTTAGACCTAACTCTTCTTCCAATCCAGAAACTCCACCCACGAAGCATCGCGAGGAATAAGGATAGCGACGACCACAAGCTTGCGGATCCTGAACCACACGAGTCGGCAAGACTACCTCAAAAGTTAAAACTTGAGGCCGGCATCCACGGTGCAACTCAACTACCAAAGAACTAAGGGGGGTCTACAAGCTCCAAAGATCCAACAACCTTCCGCCAACAACTCAAGCCTTTGAACTGGCTGGCCTTCGCCTTCGCGGGAACAAACAACTTTCCGCTTGCTAACAAACAAACGCAGTGACACTCTCGCTGGGCTGACCGCTGCGCTACTCTGATCAACTACACAACTCAGGAGCTAAGATGACTCCTCCTCAACAGGAACGATTTCCTAGCAAGCGGACTTAGAAGGACAGCGAATTTCACACACGCTCGCTGTCTTGCTCAAACTCAACGGTAGCAACCACCAACTCTCTCAGAAGAAACATCCAAGGATTCCTCAATCGCTTGAACCACCAACTAAGCACTAGCGGTACTACTCAACCGCTGAGGGGGTGGCCAACTCCCAAAACTACCTGACTAGGAACAAGTCCTCAGGCGACGCCAGCTTGGTCGAACCAAGCTAGCCCTAGAAAACAGCAAAGGAACCAAACCTTGGCCATGGCGGCCAGAAACTCCGCGATTTTGCTACCATCGCCTTGGATCAGTTCCAAGTGAACTCCAACCATCGGTCAACAAGAAATGCCTCTACCACCGGTCAAGGGCCAACTAGCATAACTTGCCTACACAACAACCCGGCCTCTGCGGCACGATAACCTCTCAACCAAGCTAGGGCGGTTGCCAAGGACTAAAGCCTTGACAACTCAAAGACTCGAGCACTGGCTCCTCAACACGAACCTCTCGTGGTTCTGAAACATAACCACTTTAACGAGCTACACAAAAGTACACCGGCGTGCACGGCTCCAACTTGGTTCCTTAAGATCCAAACTCAACAAGTACTCTCACACAAGGCAACTTTTTCCTCCCAATAGAGCCACAACTAGCACCGAGCAACAAGAGTTCAAACCACTCGAGGTCAACTCACCACTAAAAGCTACATTGGTCAACTCACTCTTACAGAGCATAACTACACCAATCGACATACCTCATACCAATGTGCCCACTAAATGCTCCACTCAACCATCCAACTCATGGCTCTAACACTGGATCAACCACGCATCATCGATGCCAACCCTACTCATATTAGGGTAACTCCAAGGGTAGTCGAAACACACTACCAACAAGTGGCTCACAAGCTCACACACAAGCGCGAGAACTCAGACGCGCTAGCCCTCACCAACCTACAGCATCCTTTGTACCCAACTCTCGGTGACCGTGGAAAGCTCCTACTTATCCCTCGAACGACCTCAAACTTGTAGTTCTCTAGCTACCACCGAGCTAGATCTCTTATGCAACCCAAATAGGTGAAATCTCATGAATGGGTACAGGACTAGTGGGGATGCTAAACTTGGGCGGGTCCTGGAACCACCGCACGCAGAAAGTGCCAAGCGGCCCGAATCTAGGCCTCCTCTCAAAGCTTGGTGCCAGCGGGCACTACTTCCTTTACAACACAAACATCCCTTTACGGGCTTTAAGCCACTCGAGGGTAGGGAAGGTCACACTCCGGTGTGACAGGCAATGGCACTCAACACAAGAGTCTCAACAATCGAGTAGACTATTCTCGACATCACGTCTAACGAGACAAGCCAAGGCCCACTCCCGCATCCCACTCGATGCTCAACGAATACTCAAGGCCAACCCTCGGTGGCAAAGCACCTAGCTCCACCCACGGGAACATGCTAACAGAGGGTGCTCCTCTCTAATAGCGGTGAAAACCACGGACGGATTAAGTCCTGACAAGCAACCTCCCCACTACCCCCTGGCTACGAGGGTACTAAAAGAACTGGCTGCAAAACGACTGCAGGCTTGCAGGAGGACAAGATGTCTCTACATCTTCCTCAAAAGCTACTAACTTGGCAGCTTGCCAATCGACCGGGTGGCTGGTGGAGACTCTGCTGGTCCGCCTCTCACAGGGGACTTCCACCACCACACTACTGCATCAAACAACACAAGAACGGCACGTCACAACCTCAGAACATCAGGTCATCGGCCCTCCGAACACAGTCATCCCAACACTTGGATGATAAACTCGATCCTGGCCAACCACCTTGCTACTAGCAGTAGGTCTCAAAACATCCAGCTCTACAGGCTTCCACTTGCCAAACTCGGCGGCTCGATCAACGCCAACTATCTTATCAGCATAAACCTGCTGATCAAGCCCTCCCGAGAACCTCTGGGGCTACTGGAACTACAAGGAGGGGTGTCTCCTAAATAAACTCTACCAGCTGGGCTATCTATGCCCAAGACTCCTCACTACGCGCTACAAACTGCGCTTGGGTCTCCGCTCTCTGTTAGCTAAAAGACCTGCCATCAACTTCCTCATGGCTGGAGCACACTCTGCTCAAGGAGTCTCACTCTGAGGCGTGCTAGCCTCTACCCCCTCCTCTAGGCAACTCAACTGCCAGGGCCAACTCTGGCCAACGGGCTAAACAACCCTGGACGCGGCCTCAACGTCCATACAAACGGTCCAACTCCTCGGTCGGACATGCCAAGCTTCCTGCTCCTCAGAGTGCGATCCACGCACTAGCGATCTGCACGAGCACCTCCACCCTCTCACTAGGGGAGAACCACAATCTGGGCCACAAATGGCCTCACGGAGTCTAAGCTCTACTACCTCCCTCTGGGTGCGATCGACACACTGGCGATCTGCACAAAGCATAAAACCTAGCCCACGCTGGGGCTCTCACTGCCAAACAAGGGTAACACATGTATACTAGATGCAGTATTGTAAAATAAAACCCTTAGCTTAATGAACTCGGACAAACCTGACGGCCGCGGAGTGCTGATGATCATGGGGGCAACAACCTGCAAAGCAGGTTAGTCTACAGAATCTATGACTCTGTGCTCTGATACCAACTGTAAGAACCCGACCCAAAATACGGTCCTAAACCTAGGTTCTCACTCTGCATGCAAGTTAAATATTTCACCGAGCGGTTTAGTGCTCATATTTAAAACCTTTCAAAACATTTAGAACGGGGAATGCTTAAAACATAATCAACAACTTTGTTTAAGAAAACCAACGAAGTAAAACAAGCCTGGCCAGTATATATAAAAACATTCAAAACAGTTCAAACAACTTTTTATAATGTTTTCCCCTAGGACTCCTGTCCATCTACATGCTGAACAAATATGCAAACAATAAAGACAGAGTGCCGCGGCGGCTCCATGATCAATCGGCTCCTCCGCTAGCCGTCCCCGATCTTTGTCCCAAGTTTACGGTGGAAAACCACAGAAATAAGGGTGAGTATAAACATACTCAGTAAGAATCCCCAACCGGGGTACAATACGATACATCAATCATCTAGCACCCTAGTATACATGCAAACAGTTACCAACACAGATCATAGCTCAACGAGCTTACAAGGCAGAATCTGGAATCCTCGGAAGTCTCCTACTTCTGGCCTAATGATTGGCTCTCATAACCAATCCCGGGACATCTCCGAGGGTCTTTCTCCCTCGGCCAATTGATCAGCTCAAAAACCGATCCCAAAGATGTCGACACCCTCGAGGGTCTTTCTCCTCGACCATATGATCACTCAAAAGCCAATCCCAATGGGTGTCCTCAAGGGCCTCTTACCCTCGCTTATAACTGGACTATCGGAGAGTACCCAAGTCCGGCTCTAAGCTGGAAGGAACCGGTGTACTCACGAACATTAGCCCGGGGAGCTCTCGAACCGGCGACTAAAGCGTGCGCGCGCACACCGCATGCTCTTCTGCCGCAACCGGCGTAAATGCGGGGCCTAAGGGCAAAACACGCGGGCAGTACGCATGCCTAAGACTCGGAAAGCAGTGTCACCGAACAGTAGAGCGCGAGGCCCTCGGCACTCATCCGTGCGGCACAGTACCACCGACACGAAGCTAAGAACCGCCAAGGCGTCTTGCTGCGTTGGCGCGGGTTTCGCTCTAGCGAGCTACAAACTAGGCTTATGCCGATGTGGTAGCTAAATCCACATCATTGCTTTGGGGGAAGCAATGTACGTTATGCTTCGCTCTACTCCCGACCGGTGGGGACAAGGTACGTTATGTCCGCTCTCGGCCTCTAGATGATGACAAATTTCTAACACACACTAGCTAGAGTATAGAGTAAACGATTCCTGGCTAAACATACATAATCATCATCAATCATACATAACCTAGCATGATACTACGAACTTAAAGCGGGAATCTCGGGCATTTGGAAGAACAATCCTAGCATGGCACTAACATGTACAATCAAGCAAACATGCTAGCAGGAGTGCAATAACAAAGTTGTCCTATCCACTAATCATGTCCATAAAAGTAAACATGCATATAAGGCACATTCAAGAAAGCATCGCGAGGTCCACACAACCACGGTAAGGAATCCTTACTGAAACAGCAGAAATAACTTTCACAATCAAATAATGACCCTCGAGCTTTAAAAGCGAAACCGAGCAACCTAAGCATTTTAATAAAAACAACCTAATTAAATAAACGGCCAATAGCCTAGGGCCCAAAGGAAAAAGTCTCGGAATTACCGACCGAGAAGACACAAGGCCACGCCCCAACCCGCAGACGGCAAGGCGGTGTCCGTCGCAAGAGCGAAAAGTGGCGCGCTGGCGCTGGGCGCTGGGCAGCGCGCGCAGCACCGGGCGCTGGCGCGCTGGGGGCTGGGCGCGGAAGGAAGGGCGCTGGCGCTGGGTTGCGCGCGCGATCGCGACAGAGGAGAGTGCGCGCCGGCGGGCGGACGCGGACAGAGCGGCACGGCACGCAGACGCTTGGGTTGCGCGCAGCAGCGAACACGCTGGCCGGGCGCGCGGCGAGGCGGCGGGCGGTAACGAAGCGGAGCGCGCGCGCGCGTCTTGGCGGTCTCAGTGCGGAACGGCGCGCGCGTCTGGCTGGGGCGAGGCAAGGCGATCGGGCGCGCTGGGCATGGGCGTGCTGTGGCGTCTCGGGAGCGCTGGCTGAGCGGCCGCTTGGGCGACACAGGGTTGGTGCGATCTGGGCATGGTTTGGGCGGTGCTGGTGGTGCGGTGGCTCGCTCGACAGGATGTGCGGTGGTGGTGCGATCTGGGCATGGCGGTGGGCTTAGCGGCTAGGGTTTGGGTTCTTGGTGAGGTCGGCTAGAGAGAGAGAGAGAGAGAGAGAGAAAATCTTGCCAAAACAAGGGGAAGAGGGATTTTCTTGATTTTTCCTTCTTTTTCCTAATTTAAAAGGCCTAAAATCCCTTCCCAAAGCATCCACTTTCAAAACCGGCCCAAGCAAACTTACTTAAAAATAAAACTCTCATTTCCTACAAACTCTCAAAGACCATTTAGGCAAGGGCTCAAATCCCAATGGAAGCACCAAAAATTATAAATAATTTTGCCATTTTTAAAAATACTTCCAAACTTCCAAACAACTTGGCCCAAACCTCTCGGGTCTTGCAACCAACAACCATTAAGCTTCGACAAAGGCGGGAATGACCCCGGAATCACGAAAATCCACAAAAACACGACCAGGGGCAAAAGACCAAAATACCCCCAAGGGTTAAAACAGCTCTAACGGCCCATCCGAACATCCGAATAATGACCCGAAATCACCTGGGTAACCGAAATAGAAAACTGGGCCGTTACCTACATGCTGAATAAACAATGCAATAACAATAATTGACAGAGTGCCGGCAGCTCCCATGATCAATTAGCTCCCTCCGCTAGCCATCCTGGTGTTGTCCCAAGTTACCTGAAAGATAAATAAGGGTGAGTATAAACATACTCAGTAAGAATCCCCAATCGGGGTACAATACGATACATCAGTCATCTAACACCCTAGCATACATGCAAACAGCCACAAACACAGATCATAGCTCAACGAGCTTACAAGGCAAGATCTGGAGTCATCGGAAGTCTCCTACTTCCGGCCTAATGATTGGTTCTCATAACCAATCCCGGGACATCTCTGAGGTCTCTTTCACTCGGGGTATTGATCAGCTAAAAAACTGATCCCAAGGATGTCCTCAAGGGCCTCTTTACCTTTGCTAATAATCTGGACTTACGGGAGAGTACCCGAAGTCTGGCTCTAAACTGGAAGGAATGGTGTACTCACGAAATTAGCCCGGGGGAGCTCTCCGAACCGGCAACTAACGCGTGTGCGCGCACATCTCATGCTGCTGCAACCGGCGTAAATGTGGGGGCCTAAGGACAAACTACGCGGGCCAGGTATGCATGCCTAAGACTCGGAAGCGGTGTCACTGATCACAGTAGCGCGAGGCCCTCGGCACTCATCTGTGCAGCATGAACCACCGACCTGAAGCTAAGAACCGGCAAGGGCAGTCTTACACCGATGGCAGGGTTCCGCTCTAGCAAGCTACAAACTAGGCTTACGCCGATGTGGGTAGCTAAATCCACATCAGCGGCCGGAGGGGGGGGGGAAAGCAATGTACGTTATGCTTCGCGCGCTTTACTCCCGACCGGTGGGGACAAAGTAAGTTATGTCCGCTCTTAGCCTCTGGATGATGACAAACCCTACAACTCTAGCTAAGAGTACAGAGAAAATGATTCCTGGCTAGCAAACAATAACGGACATCAAACACACTTACCTAGCATGATACTACAAACTTAAGCAGGAATCATAAGCATGCTGGAAGAACAAACCTAGCATGGCACTAACATGTAAAATCAGGCAAACATGCTAGCAAGAGATCAAACATAGCTGCCCTATCACTATCATGCTCATAACAGTAAACAAGCATACAAGGCACAATCATGATATATCGCAGGGTCCACACAACCACGGTAAGAAATCCTTACCTGGAACAAGTAGCAAATAATTTATCACAAATCACCCAACGACCCTCAAGCTTCTATAGAACCCGAGCAGCCTAAACATTTAAATAAACACCCTAATTAAATCCATAATCAGCAGCCAACAAATCAGGGCCCAACGAAGAAAAGACTAGAGAAATACCATCCGAGAAGCCACAAGGCTCGGGCAAACCAACACAGCTGGGCAGGCTGTCGGCAACACGTAGCCGGCCTGGGCAGGCGGCGGCGCGCGAGGCTGTGTGCAGGGCGCGCGGCCGGGTGAGACAAGGGCGCCCGGCGCGGCTCACTCCGCGGCGGCGCGCGCGGCACGAGCAGGAACGGCGCATGGCGGGCGCGAGCTCGGCGAGGGCTGTGGACGCGGCGACCTGGCACCGCGACGCGACGGGCTGTGGCGCACGGGCTTGGCACGGCGAGCTACAGGGGCGCGCGACTCGGCACAGTGTAGGGCGCTCGGACCTGGGCGACGCGGGGCCTGGGTGAGGGCTGTGCAACGCGGCTGGGTCTGGGCGACGCTACACAGGGCAGGGGCGACTCGGGCTGGCACTGTGCGAGGCTGGATTGGGCGAGCAAGGCTGGGTCTCGGGCTTGGGCGAGCTGGGCGAGCTGGGCGGCTAGGGTTGAGCGAGCGGGGAGATGGGGTCGGGCTGGGGGTTGGGGGGCTCGGGTTGGGGAGAGAGGAAGAGAGAGAGAGAGAGAGAGAAAATAAAAGGGAAAAATGGGGAAAAAAGGGAAAATGGGGATTTTAAAAATAAAAGGGAAAATGGGATTTTTATCCTAATTTCCAACCTTATCCATTTTTTTAAAAAAGCCTTAAAATCCTTAAAATCCCATTTCCCGTCTTCCTCCCTCGAGACCCGACTGAAGCAACCTTTTCCAATAAATAAAACTCACTTAAATCCAACTCCCAAATCAACACTAAGGGCCCGGGGTCGAATCCCAAAGGAAGCACTCAACCAACCATAACTTTGCCAAAACCCAAACCACGATCGAACTTCCAAACGAATAGCCCAAACATCTCGGGACTCGCAACCAACAACAAACAAGCCTCGACAAAGGCAGGAGCGACCTTGACATCCTGAAAATCCACAAATCTTGTCCGGGGAGCCAAAAGACCAAAATACCCCTAAGGGTCAAAACAGCTCTAACGGCCCAATCGAACAACTAAATCTGAACCGGAAGCACCTCAAAAAATGGAATAGAAAATTGGGCCGTTACATTGCTTAAGGTTTGAAAATAGCTCAATCATCTTTTCTTGGGCTTCTTCACTGATAAATTTTGCCTTGAACTCAGCCTTGAAAAACTCCCAGGTGGCAGGTGGAGACCCAGCCGGTCTCTCACTCAAAGTGGAATCCCACCACCACTTAGCTCTACCAGCTAACACATGAGCTGCACAACGAGCTCGCTGCACCTCAGGGCAAGCCATTGCCATGAAAGTGTATTCTAGCTCAGCTATCTATCTAGCTGCTACCAACGGTTCTCCAGGGGCACTAAACTTCTCGGGCTTCCATTTGAAAAAATCCTTCAGCCACTTGCCCAGATCCTCGGCACCTTCTGCCACAACGGCCTCATTCACATTCAGCTCCTGCGGAGCTGGCGGTGCTAGTGGCACTACAGTTGTGACGAACCTGACCCAAAACATGGCCCTAAATTGGGGTTCTCACTCAGCATGCAAGTTAAATATGATATCAAGCCGTTTAGTGCTCATATTTAAAAACCTTTCAAAATATATGAGAAGGGGGAACCCTTAAAACATAACCAACAGTTTTCATTTAAACAATCCAACGAAGTAAAACAACCTGGCCAGTATTTATAAAACATACAATACAATTTAAACAACTTTTTAAACAATGTTCCCCTAGGACTCCTGTCCATCTACATGCTGAATAAATAATGCAAAAATAAATGACAGAGTGCCGGCGGCTCCCCATGATCAATCAGCTCCCTCCGCTAGCCATCCTGGTGTTGTCCCAAGTTACCTGAAAGATAAATAAGGGTGAGTATAAACATACTCAGTAAGAATCCCCAACCGGGGTACAATACGATACATCAGTCATCTAGCACCTCAACATGCAAGCAAACAGCTATCAACACAGATCATAGCTCAACGAGCTCATAAACAAGATCTGGAGTCATCGGAAGTCTCCTACTTCCGGCCTAATGATTGGTTCTCATAACCAATCCTGGGACATCACCGAGGTATCTTTCACTCGGGGGATTGCTCAGCTCAAGAACTGATCCCAAAGATGTCCTCAAGGGCCTCTTGCCCTTGCTAATCTGGACTTACGGGAGAGTACCCGAAGTCTGGCTCTAACGGAAAGAATGGTTTACTCACGAACATTAGCCCGGGGGAGTCCTCTGAACCGGCGACTAAAGCTTGTGCGCGCACACCGCATGCTGCTGCAACCGGCATAAATGCGGGGGCCAAAGGGAAAACTACGCGGGCCAGGTACGCATGCCTATGACTCGGAAGCGGTGTCACTGATCACAGTAGCGCGAGGCCCTCGGAGCTCATCTGTGCTAAGAACCGGCCAAGGTAGGCTTACACCGTTGGCAGGGTTCCGCTCTAGCAGGCTACAAACTAGGCATACGCCAATGAGGTAGCTAAGTCTCATTGGCTGCCGGGAGGGGGGGAAAAAAAGCAATGTATGTTATGCTTTGCTCTATTTCCGACCACTGGGGACAAAGTACGTTATGTCCGCTCTCAACCGCTGAAGCAATGCTTCGCTTTACTCCCGACTAGTGGGGACAAAGTATGTTATGTCCGCTCTCAGCCTCTGGATGATGACAAACCCTACAACTCTATCTAAGAGTACAGAGTAAAATGATTTCTGGCTAGCAAGCAATGACCGACATCAATCACATTTACCTAGCATGATACTACAACTTAAGCAGGAATCATAAGCATGCTGGAAGAACAAACCTAGCATGGCACTAACATGTAAAATCAAGCAAACATGCTAGCAAGAGATCAATCAAAGCTGCCCTAACAATATCATGTTCATAGCAGCAAACAAGCATACAAGGCATAATCATGATATATCGCAGGGTCCACACAACCACGGTAAGAAATCCTTACCTGGAACAAGCAAAAAACAATAATAAATCATCAAGCAATCCTCAAGCCTCAAATCGAACCCGAACAGCCTATACATTTCAAATAAAGCACCCAAATCAAATACATAAAACACCCCAATTAAATCCATAACCAGCAGCCAACAAATCAAGGCCCAACGAAGAAACGACTCGGGAAATACCATCCTAGAAGCCACAAGGCTCGGGCCAACCAACACACCACAAGCAGTCGCTTGGCAGGGCGTGGCCGGGTTGGCGCTGGGCGGGGCGCGGCCGGGCAAGGCAAGGACGGCGCGCGCGGCGGCGGCGCGGATCGACACAGGATCGCGCGGGCGCGAGCGACACGACGCGCTACAGGGAGGCGCGCGGGGGCGACGCAACGCGACGGCTCATGGACGCTTGGGCTGGCACGCACTGAGCGGGGCTGCGCGGACCAGGGCGACACGGGCTTGGGCGAGCAGGGGCTGGGCTCGATGCGACCTGGGCGAGGGCGAGCTGGGTGACGCGGGGCCTGGGCGAGGGCGAGATAGGCGACGCGGGCTGGCGAGTTGGGCGCTGGGGTCGGGCGACGCGACCTGGGCGCAGGGGTGGCTCGGGCGTGCTTGGCACTGGGCTAGGCGAGCTGGCTCGGGCTGGGAGGCCAGGGTGGGAGAGCTGGGCTGGCTCGGGCTAGGGAGGTGGGGTACTCGGGTTGGAGGAGAGAGAAAGGGGAAAAATGGGGAAAAAGGAAAAATGGGGAAAAATAAAGGAAAATGGGATTTTTCTTTTTCTTTTATCCTTATCCAATATTAAATCCAAACATATCCAATTTTCCAATTCCTAAAAATCCTTAAAATCCTTAAATCCCATTTCCCGGCTTCATCCTTCGAGACCTGACTGAAGCAACCTTTTCCAATCAATAAACTCACTTAAAACAACCTCCCAAATCAACACCAAGGCCCCGGGCTCGAATCCCAAATCCAGCCCGGGGAGCAAAAAGACCAAAATACCCATAAGGGTCAAAACAGCTCTAACGGCCCAACCGAACCACTGAATCTGAACCGGAAGCTCCTCGAAAACCGGAATAGAAAACTGGGCCGTTACAACAGTCCTCTACTGTACCAACTCGGTCAGCTGCTCTATCTGAATTTGGGACTCTTCCCTCTGTGCAGCTAACATAGCCTACGTTTCAGCTCTCTGCTCGGCCCTCTGGTCAGCTAGTAACCCAATCATAAGAGCCCTCATGGACTCCACAAAAGCAACTCCCGGTGCAGCCTCTCGAGGCTCAGATGCCTCCATGCCCTCTCCGGGCAACACAGCAGAAGGGCCTGTAGGTGGCCTAACATCAGCATCAGCTTGGGATGACGTCCCTCCAGTGTCAGAATCAATACGAATGCCCTGAGCGGTCGGCCTCGAGCCTCCCATCGGGGTTCTACACCTAGATGCCCATCGGGGTCTTACACAACCTAGGACACAATGACACAATGATGCCCATCGGGGACATACACATAAGGATGCCCATCGGGGTCTTACTCATGCTAACTCAGTGATGCCCATCGGGGACTTACACACAAGGATGCCCATCGGGGTCTTACACCTCAAATCAATGATGCCCATTGGGGTCTTACACATACGGATGCCCATCGGGGTCTTACACCTTAATCAATGGTGCCCATCAGGGTCTTACACATATGGATGCTCATCGGGGTCTTACACCTCAATAAATGATGCCCATCGGGGTCTTACTCATACAGATGCCCATCGGGGTCTTACACCTCAATCAATGATGCCCATCGGGGTCTTACACATACGGATGCCCATCGGGGTCTTACACCTCTAGCTATCAATGATGCCCATCGGGGTCTTACATATACGGATGCCCATCGGGGTCTTACACCTCTAGCTATCAATGCTGCCAAACGGGGTCTTACACAACTAGGATGCCCATCGGGGTCTTACTCCAGCTAGGTTCACAGAGATGCCCATCGGGGTCTTACACTCTCTAGCAACCCTATGATGCCCATCGGGGGCTTACACATAAGGGAACAGTGCAGTGCCCATCGGGGACATACCTACACTAGCACTGCATTGGTGCCCATCGGGGGCTTACTTAAGCGGGACCTAAACTAGATACCCCTACTGTCTTCTACACTATAGATCGCCTGCCTATCCTAGCATGGAACTAACAGAATATAACAGGAACAAGGGTATGCCAGGATAAGAAAACCCTAGCATGGAACTAATCAAATATAACAGGAACAAGAATATGCCAGGATAAGAAGACCCTAGCATGGAACTAATATAACACAAATACAAGCACAACAAAAATCCGGAAGCAAGAGAAAACATGTAACCTATCCACTAAATATTTCATACAATCACAAGATATGGCATGCTATCAAGTATTCGTAGGGTCCACACAACCTCGATAAGAAACCCTTACCTGGGTGCAAGCAGAAATAGTGACCACCACCAACAAGTGACCCTCGAGCTTCCAAGAGAACCCGAGCAACCTAAGCAAGTAATAAAATCATCCTAATTAAACAAACAACAGCCAATAACCTAAGGTCCAAAAGAGTGGGGGTTCGGGAACTACCAATTTGAGAGCACTAGGTCTCGACAAGGCAGGCGAGTAGGCAGGGCGTAAAGAACGACAGGCTGCTGCGCGTGCGGTTGAGCGCTGGCGCTGCCCTGCTGGGCGGTTGGTGCAGCAGGGGGCACTGGGCACTAGGCACGGGTGCGCGGGTGCAAGGGTGAGGCGTGTGGCCCTCGGCGGCAAGGGCAAGTAGGACGTGCGGCTGGGCGGACGAGCGTGCAGACGCAGACGGCCTGGGAGTGCGGATGCGGATGGCACTAGGGCGCGAGCGTGCGGACGCGGACAGTGCGCTGGGACAACGAGCGTGCAGATGCTGACGGTGCGCCCGACGGCGAGCGGGCGGACGGAGCGACGCGGCGCTGGCTGCGCACAGTGCAGGCGACTACGCGCGGAGCGCTGGGCGCGATGCAGGCGATGGCGTGCGGTCTGCGAGCTGGCTGCGATTGTGGCGGTCGGGCTGCTGCAGGGCTACTCTGTGCGGTCTGGGGCTGGAGGCTGCGTGTGGTGAGGCAAGGGCTAGGCGACAACGGCAATTTTGAGAGGGAGAGGGTGGTGTGCGCCAAGGCTAGGGTTCTTGATTTTTTTTTCTTTTTCTTTTCCTTTTTCCTAAATTAAATAGGCTTTGGGGATTCCCAAAATCCCTACCTAGGGCTTTCCTCCTTCGAGTCCCAACGGAAGCAACCTTTTTCTTCTGAATTAACTCATTTAAATCCAAGCCTCCAAATTCCTTAGGTCCAGGGTTCGAATCCCCCAAGGAGCATCTTTTAAAATTCCTATTTTACACTTGACCAATAAACCACCATAAACCTTAACAAATCCAACTGCTCCTGGAAACACTCTTAAAAATCTTATTTTACAATTAACAGAAATCCAGGCTGTTACAGGTTGTAAGAACACCTTGCTCGTAGCCGGGCTGTTGCTTAGAGCATGTTTCATTAGTTGCACCTCAACCTAGTTAAAGAAACTTCTCGTTGTTTGTTGGTCAGAGTTTAGATGGTACTGAACAAAGAGAGGTTATAGCAAAGCCGCGAAGTCTCTGACAGTCATTGCTAAGAGTGTTGTTCGGATCCTTACCCTGAGTGGAAGCTACGATGTGGCTGATACTTTGAGTAGGAGGATGTAAAGACCCGACCCGAATAGGGTCCTAAACTAGGCCTTTACCTCAATCCATGCTTTTAAAAACATAGAAACAATATGCAGGATTGTATTCCAGATTCTGAATGAAAACTAAAAACATATAAACATCCATTTTAAAAGTCAAACATTTAATTCCTGAAACCTGTCCTTGTTTCCAAGCACCTGTTCCAAGCCAAATACGTTTCCAAAACATGCTCTGATCAGAGACTTGTCAGATCATTCAAAACTTCAAACAGTTTACAGCAGTGTCAGAATCCAGAAAAACAATCAGAAAACACCTTAAAGGCTCTATGCCCAACTACATGCATTCAGAGGATAATAAAAGCATAAAACATAAACATAAGACTCAGAGTAAAACAACTGGTTCCCATGATCAGCAGCTCCTCCTTCAGCCATTCTGTCTCGCACCATGGTTACCTGTGGAAAACCACATAATAAGGGTGAGTAATTGTAATGGCCCAGTTTTCTATTCCAGTTTCCTAGGTGCTTTCGGCTCAATATTCAGTTGTTCGGTTGGGCCGTTAGAGCTATTTTAACCCTTAGGGGTATTTTGGTCTTTTGCTCCCCGGGCAGGATTTGTGGATTTTTCAGGATTCCAGGGTCACTCCTTCCTTTGTCGAGGCTTGATTGTTGTTGGTTGCAAGACCCAAGATGTTTGGCCTAGTCGTTTGGAAGTGGTTTGGTTATTGGCAAAATTATTGTTAATTTTAGTGCTTCCATTGGGATTTGAACCCTTGCCCTAAATGGTGATTAGGGAGTTTGTAGAAAACAGTTTTTATTAATAGAAAAGATTGCTTCAGCCGGGTCTCGAAGGAGGAAGCCTTTGGAAGGGATTTTAGGTCACCAAGACCTATTTAAAATAGGAAAAGGAAGGAAAATAAAGAAAATCCCATTTCCCCTTTTGTTTTGCCACTCACATCTCTCTCTCTCTCTCTCTCTCTCTCTCTCTCTCTCTCTCTCTCTCTCTCTCTCTCTCTCTCTCTCTCTCTCTCTCTCTCTCTCTCTCTCTCTCTCTCTCCCCTTGCCGAGCCCCACCAAGCCCATGCCGCCCCGCACCAGGTAGCCCAACCTAGCCCCGCGATGTGCCGAGCTGCACCATCCCGCTCCACACCAGGTCGCCTAGCCCAGCGCCGTCCCGCTCCGCACCAGATCGCTCAACCCAGCGCCGTCCCGCTTCGCATCAGGTCGCCCAACCCAGCCCCGCACTGTGCCGAGCATCGCCGCACCACTCCGAACCTCAACGCCAGTGCCAGCGCGCCCGTATCTCTCGCCGCCACGCGCACGCTGCGCCGCGCCGCGCGCCAGCTCCGGGCCTTGTGTGTCTTCTTCACGCCGACCAGCGCCTTTGTCGTGATGGATGTGCCGAGCCTTGTGTCTTCTCGTAGGTAATTCTCGAGTCTTTTCTCCCTTGGGCCCTAAGTTGTTGGCTGCTGTTTATTTAATTAGGTTGTTTTTATTAAATGCTTATGTTGCTCGGGTTTACTTAGAAGCTCGAGGGTCGCTTGGTTGATTTGTGATAGTTATTTCCGCTTGTTTCCAGGTAAGTATTTCTTACCGTGGTTGTGTGGACCCTGCGATATTATCATGATGTGCCTTGTATGCTTGTTGACTGTTATGAGCATGATAGTGATAGGGCAGCTATGATTGATCTCTTGCTAGCATGTTTGGCTGATTGTACATGTTAGTGCCATGCTAGGTTTTGTTCTTCTAGCATGCTTATGATTCCTGTTTTAAGTTCGTACTATCATGCTAGGATAAGTGTGATTGATGTGGATTATTGTATGTTAGCCAGGAATCATTTACTCTGTACTCTTAGCTAGTATAGTAGGGTTTGTCATCATCTAGAGGCTGAGAGCGGACATAACGTACTTTGTCCCCACCGGTCGGGAGTAGAGCGAAGCATATCGTGCCTTGCTTTCCCCCGGCAGCCGATATGGATTTAACTACCACATCATCATAAGCCTAGTTTGTAGCCTGCTAGAGCAGAACCCTACCAACGGTGCAAGCTTGCCTTGGCCGGTTCTTAGCTTCAAGTCGGTGGTACAGGCTGCACAGATGAGTGCCGAGGGCCTCGCACTACTGTGTTCAGTGACACCGCTTCCGAGTCTTTAGGCATGCGTACCTGGCCCGCGTAGTTTGTACTTAGGCCCCCACATTTACTCCGGTTGCAAAAGCATGCGGTGTGCGCGCACACGCGTTAGTCACCGGTTCGGAGAGCTCCGCCGGGCTAATGTTCGTGAGTACACCAGTTCCTTCCAGTTTAGAGCCAGACTTTGGGTACTCTCCCGATAGTCCAGATTTATTAGCGAGGGTAAGAGGCCCTTGAGGACACCCATTGGGATTGGTTTTTGAGCTGATCATATGGTCGAGGGAGAGAGACCCTCGAGGGTGTCAGACATCTATTGGGATCTGTTTTTGAGCTGATCATTATTACTGAGGGAGAAAGACCCTCAGGGATGTCTCAGGATTGGTTATGAGAACCAATCATTAAGCCAGAAGTAGGAGACTTCCGAGGATTCCGAATTTTTCCTGGTAAGCTCGTTGAGCTATGATCTGTGTTGGTAACTGTTTGTATGTATACTAGGGTGCTAGATGACTGATGTATCGTATTGTACCCCGGTTGGGGATTCTTACTGAGTATGTTTATACTCACCCTTATTTCTGTGCTTTTCCACCAGGTAACTTGTGACAGCACCGGAACGGCTAGCGGAGGGAGCTGATTGATCATGGGAGCTGCCGGCACTCTGTTATTTGTTATTTGCATTATTTATTCAGCATGTATATGGACGGGAGTCCTACGGGAACGTTATTAAAAGTGATTTAAACTATTTTGATAGTTTTTATAAATACTGGCCAGGCTTGTTTTTACTTTGTTGGTTCTGCTTAATGAAAATTGCTAGTTATGCTTTAAGTGTTCCCCGTTCACAAATGTTTTGAAAAGTTTTAAAATATGAGCACTAAACCGCTTGTTGACATATTTAACTTGCATGCTGAGTGAGAACCTAGGTTTAGGACCGTGTTTTGGGTCGGGTTCTTACAGTACGAATTACTCAGTAAGAATCCCCAACCGGGGTACAATACGATATAAGCACAGAAGAGAGCACATCGCTTTAATCCATACATAAACCTCGGATGCCATCTTACGGTCTTACTCCAGAAAACTACAACTCTTTTCGAAACTATACGAGAAACTAGTCTCGGCCTCAGCCTTCCTACAGTTGATACGAAAGGTGCACTGAACTCAAGATACTGAGTTGTGTAGTGGATCAGAGTAGCGCAGTGGTTAGCCCAGCGAGAGGGTCCCTGCATTGTGTTGTTAGCAAGCGAAAGTTGTTTGTCCCCGCAAAGGCGGTGGCCAGCCGGTTTAAGAGTTGAGTTTTTGCTGGTAAGTTGTTGGTTCTTTGGGGATTGAAGTTTTTCTCCCCCTAGTTTCTATGGTGGTTGAGTTGCACCATGGATGCCAGCCTCGAGTGTTATCTTTTGAGGTAGCCTTGCCAGTCCGTATTCCTTGCGATGTTCCGAGTGTGGAGTTCTAGTGGCAAGATGAGTTAGGCCTTGGCTAAAAGGAGGAAGTCCTTTGAGTAGCCAGTTGGACTTAAGAGTTGAGTGGTAGCTTGGAGGCGAGCTTTGCTCGCGATGAACTTGAGTTGAGTTATGCTGAGCAAGCCTTTCTCGGGCTTTGCTTCTAGTTGTTGTGCTTTCGCAGTTGACGATTAGCGGAGCCTCAGTTGAGTGGGTTGGCACAGTGGTGCCGTGGCTCTGGTTGGTTTCCTTTGGGCTGTTCTCCTCAAGCTGTTGTGTTGCTAGTGGCTGCGTGATGGTTTGGTCCTTGCAGCCCGAGATTTTTCCATGAGAGGAACGTTGGTTGCTTCCTTGCCTGGCAATGATCTCTTTGGCCAGTTGCTAGTAGATTTGCATGGAAAAGTTTGCTTTTGGCCGTTGAGAGGCTCCAGTGTGTTGGCTTGGCCGAGTGGAGCCTGTGCCTGGTTTTGGCCATTTAGGGTTGGCCGTAGCTGAAGTTTCAGCTTGTGCTTGTTGGGAAAAGTTTGCCATGATAAGTACCGATGCTGGTCTCTGCCATGATAAGTACCCTGGCGGCGCTGACCGCCCCCACGGCCATTACTTCCCGAGTCAAACTTACGCTTCTGGCCCGAGTACACTGGGGCCTTTCGCACCTGCAGTACTAGCTACCTACTCTGGAGGGTACTTCCCATCATAAATCGTTGCCAACTGTACTGCCTTGGCAAAAGTCTCTGGGGCCTGCGCTCTAACATCCTGAGACACTCCCTGTCTCAAACCTGCAATGAACTTCCTGATCTTCAGCTCAGGGGTAGCAATCACTGCGGCGCGAAGTACCCATACTCCAAAAACTTTTTCTCATACACCTCTATCGAGTCAGACCCCTGCTTAAGGTTTGAAAACAGCTCAATCATCTTTTCTTGGGCTTCTTCACTGATAAATTTTTCCTTGAACTCGACCTTGAAGAATTCCCAGGTGGCAGGTGGAGACCCAGCCGGCCTCTCACTCAAGGTGGAATCCCACCACCACTTACCTGTACCAGCTAACACATGAGCTGCACATGGAGCTCGTTGCACCTCATGACAAGCCATCACCATAAATGTATATTCCAGCTCAGCAATCCACCTGGCAGCTACCAATGGTTTTCCAAGGGCACTGAACTTCTCGGGCTTCCATTTGACAAAATCCCTCAGCCACTTGCCCAGATCCTCAGCACCTTCCGCCACAACGGCCTCGTTCACAATTGGCTCCTGCTGAGCTGGCGGTACTGGTGGCACTACAGTCCTCTGCTGAACCAACTCGGTCAGCTGCTCTATCTGAATTTGGGACTCCTCCCTCTGTGCAGCTACCAGAGCCTGCATCTCAGCTCTCTGCTTGGCCATCTGGTCAGACAGCAACCCAACCATAATAGTCCTCATGGACTCCACAAAATTAACTCCCGGTGCAGCCTCCGAGGCTGAGTTGCCTCCACGCCCTCTCCGGGCAACACAGCAGAAGGGCCTGTAGGCGGCCTAACATCAGCATCAGCTTGGGACGACGTCCCTCCCGTGTCTGAATCAATACGAATGCCTTGGCTGGTCGGCCTCGAGCCTCCCTGCCCTCTACGAGTGACTGGCATACTGTCAATCTACACCCAAACCAACAATGAGTCAGAACCTATTTTCCCTGCTCTGCAACAACAAGTCATGTACATGCAAGGTGCAAACGGTATTTAACCCTTAACCTGAAACTTACGGACATACCTTATGGCTGGCGGAGCGCTGATGATCATGGAAAACAACCTACAACTGTAGGTCAGTCTACAGAACCTATAACACTGAGCTCTAATACCAACTGTAAGGACCCAACCCAAGAAACGGTCTCTAACCTAGATCCTTACTTAGCATGCATGATTAAGAATGTAAAACGTCATTCAGAGCTCCAAATTTAAATCTTTGCAGTCAGCACATTTAAAACAAAAACCATAATTCCAATAAATAAAACCAACAAGTGACTGATCAGTACTTTCTTAAAACAAATCAAAGGGAAACGGTTTGTGAACATAAAATAGTTTTTTTGAGTGTTTTCCTAGGGTCTCAATTCCCACTACATGCTAATTCATAAAAACAGTAAAAGAACGTGCAATCTCAGAGTCAGCTATCCATGATCATCCAGCAGCCTCCTCCTAGCCATCCAGCCTCTGTACCAAGTTACCTGGTGGAAAACCACAGAAAATAAGGGTGAGCAACAAGTTACTCAGTAAGAATCCCCAACCAGGGTACAATACGAAAACATCTCATTTAGCACAAGCACAAGCAACCATACAACGACTTGGAGCAAACAGTTGGGATAGACCATACGCCCCTCCTGGAGCTTGCCTATTCGAAGGCTTACAGTTATAAACTACCCTAGGTTCTACACCTGGATGCCCTTCGGGCCTTTCACAACCTAGGACTCAGTGCTGCCCATCGGGGACTTACACACCTAGGATGCCCATTGGGGTCTTACACCTCCAACTCAGTGATGCCCATCGGGGTCTTATACACCTAGGATGCCCATCGGGGTCTTACACCTCCATCAGTGATGCCCATCGGGGTCTTATACACCTAGGATGCCCATCGGGGTCTTACACCTCCAACTCAGTGATGCCCATCGGGGTCTTATACACCTAAGATGCCCATCGGGGTCTTACACCTCCAACTCAGTGATGCCCATTGGGGTCTTACACCTCCAACTCAGTGATGCCCATTGGGGCCTTATACACCTAGGATGCCCATCGGGGTCTTACACCTCCGGATGTCCATCGGGGTCTTACCCGAGCGGGACCTACACTAGTTACCCCTACAATCCTCTACACTATACGACACCTGTCTAAACCTAACATGGATCTAACAGCATTCAATGGAGAACATGGATATGCCAGGATGGAAGAACGTAGCATGGAACTAATAGAATACAACATAAAGCATGGATATGTCAGGATAGGAGAACCCTAGCATGGAACTAACGGAACGCAAACATAACACGAACATGAATAAAAAGCAAGCATGAAGCCTATCCACTAGAAACTCATACAATTACAATAATGAATATGCTATCAAGTGTTCGCAGGGTCCACACAACCCCGGGTAAGAAATCCTTACCTGGAAACGAGTGGGAAGTAACTTATTACAAATCTACTAACAACCCTCCAGCTTTTAAGCGAACCCGAGCGACCTAAGCATACAATAAAATATCCTAAATAAATAAATAACAGCTAAAATCATGAAGTCCAAAGGGTGGAGGCTCGGAAATTTACCAACCGAGAAGATACACGTCTCGGCAGCAAGGAGTAGGAACGGGCGCTGCTGGTGCGGCAGGGGCGCTGGCGCTGGCACTGACTCGGGCGCGCGGCAAGGCGAGCAGACACGCTGGAGCGGGCGCGCGCCAAGGCGACGGGCAGCGATGGGCGGCGGCGCAGAGGCGCGCGCGGGCGTGCGCGGTCTAGCTGGGGCAATGAGCAGAGCGAGCGGATGGCGGCTTCGGGCGGTCGGGCTGAGGGGCGCGACGATGATGTAGACATGGCAGTGGGCGTTGTGTGGAGTGCGGTGCGCGGCGGCGCGGTGGCGCGCGAGGACGCGCGACTGTGTGCGCGGTTCAGTGCGGTGACTGCGTTAGGCGACTGGTGCAACGCGGCCGGGCCGATCGCAAGGCGGCTCGGTGCGGCCTGGGCTGGTGGCTGCGCTCGGCGAGGCGGGGCGATGGGCGGCCACGAGCGGTGGCGGCGGCGAGGGTGTTGGGAGAGGGTGAGGGTTTGCGAGTGAAGGGGCTTTACCTTTTTTTTTTTTTTTCCTTTCTCCTTCCTTCCCTAATTTAAATAGGCTTTGGGAATCTCAAATGCCCTTCCCAAGGCTTCCCCCCTTCGAGCCCTGGCCAACGCATTTATTTTTCCTTAATTAATTCCAAAGTCCCTTCCCTCTTTGAGGCTAAGGGTTCGAGCCCTCCTATTCCTTTTTTTTTTTAACTAATTTCCATTTAACTGAAATCCGGGCTGTTACAGTATGCCTTGTTTAGTGTTGTAGAGCGGAGACGAGCAGGTTCTGACTCGTTGTTGGTTAGGGTGTAGATCGCCAGCATGCCAATTACCCGCGCAGGAAGAGGAGGTTCGAGAGCAGCAGGTCAGAGTATCAGGATTGGTTCTGAAATCGTTGGGACATCGTCCCAAGCTGAGACAGATGGTGTGCCACCAGTAGCTCCTCCTGTTTTGCCTAGAGAAGGTGTTGAGGTGACCGAGCGCTGAGAGACTCCTCCTAGAGCAGAGTTTGTAGATTCCATGAGGGCCATGATGGTCAGTTTGTTGAGTGACCAGAGGGCAGAGACCCAGGGTTTGTTGGCCGCGCAACGGGAAGAGTCCCGAGCCCAGATAGAGCAGTTGATGCGGATGTTCCAGCAGGGCACTGTAGCACCACCAGCTCCACAGGAGCAAGCTGCCAAAGAGGTAGTTGGGGCAGAGGGTGTTGAGGAACTTGGCAGATGGCTGAAAGACTTTGTGAAGTGGAAGCCAGAGAAGTTCGACGCCCTAGGAGATCCGTTTGCAGCAGCCAGATGGATTGCCCATATGGAGTACACCTTTCTGATTATGGTGTGTCCTGATGTCCAGAGGTTGCGTTGTGCAGCTCATGTGTTAGGAGGCACAGCTAGATGGTGGTGGGAGTCCACTCTAAGTGAGAGACCAGCTGGGTCTCCACCTGCCACCGGTGTTTAAGGACAAGTATATCAGTGAAGAGGCCCAGGAGAAGATGGTAGAGTTGTTCCAGAACCTGAAGTAGGGATCTGATTCGATAGAGGAGTATGAGAGGAAATTCTCGGAGTATGGATACTTTGCTCCGCAATTGATAGCTACACCTGAGTTAAAGATAAGAAAGATTATTTATGGTCTGAGGTAGGGCATATCCTAGGATATCAGGGCACATGCCCCCGATACTTGTACTGAGGCAGTGCAGTTGGCAACTATTAATAATGGAAAGTACCCAGTCGAGCAAGTTGTCGCCGCTCCAGTTCAGCGCCCTGTCCCAACCACATCGGGGCAGAAGAGGATGTTTGACTTCAGAGGTGGCGGCCAGCGCCGCCAAAGGCAGTATCATAACTGGAATCAGCGTAGAGCTCCAGTTCGCTTCCAGCCTTGCCAGCAGGGCGGTCATAGACAGATTCCCCCATGTGCTACTTGTGGGAGAGTCCACACTGGAGTTTGTCAGGCAGGGACCAGACTTTGTTGCCGCTGTGGTAAGGAGGGGCATCTGTCCCATTTTTGTAATCACCACTATGGCGGCTCTCACCCATGATGAGTAAAGAGTGGTCGGGTGTTTGCTACGACCGATAGAAGGCCGAGCGCATGATGATGCCTGTGGGTGTGTACGCTACTTGTTTTAGATCACTTCGCATTTGTTTTGTTTGATTCTGGTTCTACGCATTCCTTTGTATCTGTTATGTTTGCTGAGCATGCTAGTTTGATATTAAAGCCTCTAGGATTTGAGTTGTCAGTTGCAACTCCTTCGGGAGTCAGTATGTTAGCTAGAGATACGGTTAAGGATGGCTGAATCGAGATATATGGAGAGTTGCTTGTAGTTACGCTCATAGTCCTGCCTATGAGCGTCTTTGATGTGATTCTTGGTATGAAGTGATTAGCTGCTAACCACCCGTTGATCGACTGCCACCGGAAAGAAGTAGTGTTCAGGCCGCTGGGTCGGCCCAGCTTTAAGTTTCATGGAGTCCAGGGTGGAGTTTGCCCGCCGATAGTTTCACGTGTGAAAGCTCGTCATCTGTTAGTTCGTGGAGCTTGGGGCTACCTAGCCAAGTTGTCTGGGGAGAGCCGCCCCTCGCTAACTGTTGATCAGGTACCAGTCGTGCAGGAGTTTGCGGATGTGTTTCCTGAGGAGCCAGGGACCCTCCCTAAGGTTCTTAATAAGGTTAATAACGTGTGGAGCCAGCAGAGTTAAAGTAACTTAAGGTTCAGTTGCAGGAGATGTTAGATCGAGCGTTCATCCATCCGAGTGTGTCCCCGTGGGGAGCACCAGTTCTATTTGTAAAGAAGAAGGATGGTTCGATGCGCTTGTGTATAGATTATCGTGAGCTTAATTAGGTTACCGTGAAGAATAAGTACCTGTTTCCTCGTATTGATGATTTGTTTGATCAGCTTCAAGGAGCTTCCGTGTTCTCCAAGATAGATTTGAGATCCGGTTACCATCAGTTGCGGATCAGGGATGCCGACATTCCTAAGACATCTTTCAGGTCTAGATATGGTCACTACGAGTTCGTGGTCATGTCATTCAGATTGACTAACGCCCCAACAACATTCATGGACATGATGGATAAGGTGTTCAAATCATTTTTGGACAGCTTCGCCATCGTGTTCATTGACGACATTCTAGTTTATTCGAGGACTAAGGAGGATCATGCAGAACACTTCAGGCGAGTACTGACAGCTTTGAGGGAAAACCAGCTTTATGCGAAGTTTTCCAAGTGTGACTTCTGGTTGGAGCAGGTGCCCTTTCTAGGTCACGTGCTATTGAGAGATGGTATAGCCATGGACCCTGCAAAGATTGAGGCCGTGAGTTCGTGGGCCAAGCCGACTTCAATTGCCTAGGTTTGCAGCTTTCTGGGTTTGGCAGGTTACTACCATCGGTTCGTCAAGGACTTTTCCGCCATAGCCTCGCCCCTCACTCGTCTGACGAGGAAGGGTGTCGAGTTTGTTTGGGATAGTAAGTGTGTTGAGAGCTTTTCTAGGCTCAAGCGCAGTTTGACTTCAGCACTAGTGTTAGTAGTCCCAGAGGGGACAAGAGGTTTCGTAGTCTACAACGATGCTTCCAAGTTTGGGTTAGGTTATGTGTTGAAGCAGCACGGGAAGGTAATTGCTTACGCTTCTCATCAGTTGAAACCGTATGAGCAGAACTACCCGACTCATGATATGGAGTTGGCAGCAGTAGTGTTTGCATTGAAGATTTGGAGGCATTACTTGTACGGAGAGCGGATTCAGATGTTTACTGATCACCAGAGTCTCAAGTATCTGTTTACTCAGAAGGAGTTGAATATGAGACAAAGGAGGTGGTTAGAGTTAGTGAAGGATTATGACTGCGAGATTTTGTACCATCCGGGTAAAACCAATGTTGTGGCTGATGCTTTGAGTAGGAAGACTTCACACTCCGCAGAGTTGTTGAGTTCCCAGCTCAGATTGCGGAAAGAGTTCAAGCGGGCCGAGGTTGCAGTGTTGTTCGGTGAGGTTTCTGCTAGAGTGGCTCAGTTGACAGTTCAGCCTTCGATCAGACAGCGGATTATTGATAGCAAGCTGAGTGATCCCGCACTTAAGAGATTGATTGACAGAGTTAGCGCTGAAGGAGACTTTGACTTCGTGTATTCACTAGACAGTGGGTTGACATACAGAGGTCGATTGTGTGTACCGGAGGTTGCAGGATTGCGAGCAGAGTTGCTTTTAGAGGCCCACAGTTCACCGTTTGCTTGGCACCCCCGAGGGTACCAAAATGTATCAGGATCTTAAGCAGACGTTCTGGTGGATGGGCATGAAGAGAGGCGTTGCAGTGTTTGTTAGTCGGTGCTTCACTTGTCAGAAAATGAAGGCACCCAGGAAGAGGCCAGCCGGTTTGCTACAGCCGCTGAGTGTTCCTTAGTGGAAGAGGATTCAGAAGAAGTTTTCTCAGATCTGGGTGATTGTTGACCGTTTGTGTAAAGACCCGACCCGAAATACGGTCTCTAACCTAGATCCTTACTTAGCATGCAGGATTAAGAATATAAATCACCATTAAGAGTACCAATTTAAAACTTTTCAATCAACACTATTAAAACAAAACCATAAATCCATTAAGTAAAACCAACAAGTAAAGTGACTGATCAGTACTTTCTTAAAATCAAGGAAACGGTTCGAGAAATCTTAAACAAGTTTTTGAATGAATGATTTCTTGAGGACTCAAGTCCAACTACATGCTAAACCCAAATAAAAGGAAAGATAAAACTGTCTTAGAGTTTGGCCATCCATGATCATCCAACAGCCTCCTCCTAGCCATCCAGCCTCTGTCTCAAGTTACCTGATGGAAAAACCACAGAAAATAAGGGTGAGCAACGAATCACTCAGTAAGAATCCCCAACCGGGGTACAATACGAAAACATCTCATTTAGCACACCGACATGCAAGCATACAATGACTTAGAGAAAAACAGTTGGTTTAGGCTATACGCCACTCCTAGAGCTTGCCTATTCAAGGACTTACAACTACAACTTATCCTAGGTTCTACACCTTGATGCCCATCGGGGTCTTACACAACCTAGGACTCAATGATGCCCATCGGGGACTTACCAATAAAGATGCCCATCTGGGTCTTACACCATAGTCAATGATGCCCATCTGGGTCTTACACATACGGATGCCCATCCGGGTCTTACACATACGGATGCCCATCGGGGTCTTACTCCACAAATCAATGCTGCCCATCGGGGTCTTACACACAAGGATGCCCATCGGGGTCTTACTTTACAATCAATGCTGCCCAACAGGGTCTTACACATCTAGGATGCCCATCGGGGTCTTACTCCAGCTAGGATCACAGAGATGCCCATCGGGGTCTTACACTCCCTAGCAACCTTATGATGCCCATCGGGGACTTACACATAAATTCAGCAATGTTGTAAGGGACCGACCCGAATGGGGCACTAAATGGGCCCTTACCCCAATGCATGCATTCAAAGTAAATGACATTAAACAGACATGATTTCGGATTCCAATTAAAACAAAACATTCAAAATAATCCCTTTAAAAACTAGACAATTTCCCTGGAACCTGTCCCTGTTTCCAAGCACCTGTTCCAAGATAAATACATTTCCAAAGTATACTCCGATCAGAGATTTCTTGAAATCATTCAAAACATGTCTAGATACAGTAATGCTGGAATCCACAAAATATTCAGAAAACATCCTAGGGCTCCATGCCCGGCTACATGCATTCAGGGGAAAATAAAACATAAAGAGTCATAACCAAAATCAGAGTTTGATGGTGAGCCCCATGATCACTCCTCCTTCACCATCTTGTCTCGCACTGGTTACTGTGGAAAAACCACAATAATAAGGGTGAGTAACGAATTACTCAGTAAGAATCCCCAACCGGGGTACAATACGATATACATGGTCATCTCGATGAATGTATGCAAGCTATGAGTATAAACAAAGAATAGAGCACATAGCTTAGCCCACACTTGGGCCTCGGATGCCAATTTAGGGTCTTAGTCCGGAATAATATCACCACACAAGTCGCCCTATACGAGAAATAAGTCCCGGCCTCGGCCTATCTCATTGTCGACGAAAGGTACACTGGCTCACAATCCCGAGGAGCTCTCGATCGTATTTGTAATGAGCGTAAGCATGCACCGCGTGCTCTGCAGAACTATGGGGTGGGGTCTAGAGGCAGAGGCAAGCCCATGTCCGATCACCACGCCTAACTAAATCTTTGGATCGGTGTAATCGACATAGGGTGTGAGACTGGACACGTAAACTATGTCACTGAACCACCGCTTTGGGGCTAAGGAACGGGTCGTGGTAGGCTTACACCGTGAAGTCGTCCTTGCCTTAACAGTGGCAATCGGGGGCTCCGCCAAACATGCCGAGGACATGCCCGCCGGGGACGAGGCAATGCCAAGTCATCATCCCGACCGTTGGGGCATTTAACAGTCTGCCACCCTCACCCAAGATTGCAGGGCCAACCACTTGGGTTAGCTAATCCCTCATGGGGTCCAGGGACGGAGCACTGTCTCGACGTCCCTGCCATGGATGCAAGGTACTTTATGCATCAGGCCCGAATGATGCTATCTATCTGCAACTCTAACCTGCCCTAGCAATCATCAAACAATTCCATAAAATCCAATACGTGCTCAATAAGAATACAATGAGCCTAGCATGATACTACGAAGCAAGGAACAGATACAAGCATGCCAGAAAGGAACAACCTAGCATGGATTAACATGAGAATTAATCAGGAAGATCATGCTAACCGGGAATTCAGAAACGAGCACCTATTACTAAATATGTCAATAAACACAAACAAGCAATAAATCAGCAATCACATATAATATGGCAGGGTCCACACAACTCTGGTAAGAAATCCTTACCTTGGTCGGGGACGATTTGACACGAAATCCTAAGTGGCGAACGAACCCGAACTAGCTATCGAGAATCTATCAATCACAACAAAAATCACACAATAGGCCTAAATATAATAAAATAAACAGGGCTCAGCTCAGGAGCAACTCACGAGGCGCGACGAATGCACGAACGAGCCAATTGCACGAACGGGGAAGCAACGGGGCTAGCTGGGAGCGCTGGGGCGCAGGAATGGGCGCGTGGGCGATGCAGGGGCATGCGGCTGCTTGCGGGCGAGCAGGGCGATGGCGACGCAGCTCGGCTGGGCGCTGGCGATGCTACGCGACATGGAGCTGGCGAGGACGCGTGCGCGCGGTCACGTGTTGGTGTGCGGCGAGGCTCGGCGGCTGGGCTGCTTTTGCGCACGCGAGCTCGGCGAACAGGGGCGAACAGGGGCGAACAGAGCATTGGAGAAAACGAGCTCGATTCCGGGCGATTGGAGAAGATTCTACGCGCGATTTGTTGCTGGACCACATCCCCTACACTAGCTGCACAAAAACCACACGATTCTCCTCACTCCCACGGTCGGCAGAAACGAAATCGAAACCAGGGGGAAGAAATCGGATTTTTGAAGGAAAGGGAGAAGAAGAAGCTTACCTGCTGCTTGGGAATGGAAATCGACTTCGAATTTGAGAAGATGCTCGGTCGAATTAGAGCTTGAGAAGGACGGAATCGCAAGGAAATCGCTGGTCGGTCGAAGGGAATTCGCGAAGAAGAAGAAGAAGAAATAGGGAAGGAACTCGGGCGATTTTGGCTTTTATAATAAAACTCACGAAGACAGGCATAAATACAAGATGGCGCGTTTAGAAGCACAAGAGCGCTCAGTGGCTCGATTGGCAGCGACGCTTGCCTAGCTTCCCTTGCGACCTTGGCACGAATCTCACTCGACGCGCTATTTAATTCCCTATTTATTTCCACATTCTTCCAAGCCCAAATGTCTTCACCAAAATTCCTGATCCCATTCAAATCGACTCATAATTTTTCCGACAATTAACAAATACATAACCGGCCCTGTCGGCCCGACCAAATTACCAAAATGCCCCTGGGCAACCCGGGAAGACCGGGATGAAATTTCCGGGCCGTTACAATATTCCCCCCTTATAAGAATTTTGTCTTCGAAAGTCCCTTAAGATTGGAACAGCTCGGGATACTGCAATCTCATCTCATCCTCCCGCTCCCAAGTGGCTTCCTCTGAACTCTGACTCCTCCACTGAACTTTTACCAACCGGATTTCACGATTACGCAGTGTCTTTGTCTCAAAAGCAAGAATCCCCACTGGATTTTCCTCGAAGCTCAAATCTTCATTCAGCTGCAAGGCTCAAAATCAACAATGTGCGACGGGTCCGGCACGTACTGTCTCAACATCGAAACATGAAAAACATTGTGCACTGCTGACAATGACGGAGGCAAGGCTAATCGATAAGCAACCTTGTCGATCCTCTCCAGAATCACAACGGACCAACAAAACGGGGACTCAACTTTCCACGCTTGCCAAACCTCAAAACACCTCGCATCGGTGCAACCTTTAGGAATACATGCTGACCAACCTCAAACTCCAAATCCCGACGCCGAACATCGGCGTAATTCTTCTGTCTACTCTGAGCTGTCAACATACGAGCTCTAATCTTCTGCACGGCACCATTGGTCAACTGCAGCAACTCGGGACCCAAAACTCGCTGTCACCAACCTCTTCCCGAAACACGGGAGATCGGCAACGCTTACCATACAAAGCCTCGAATGGAGCCATCAGATAAATCGACTAATAATCTGTTGTTATATGCAAACTCCATCGAATCTGAATCTGGTCCCAATCGCCGGGAAATCCAACACACAAGCCCTCGAATCACGGTCAGACACAATTCTTACAGGCACACCGTGATAACAAATGATCTGCTCCAAAAACAACTGCGCCCACTATACCACGGTATAAGTGTCTCTACCGGGAATGAAGTGTGCGCTCTTAGTCAATCGATCGACTATCACCCAAATCGAGAGAACTTCCTGAGTCCTCGAGAAAAACAGAAATAAAGTCCACGGAGATCTCTTCCCATTTCCACCGAGGTACACTCGGTAGTTTGCAAAATCGGCTGGTCTCTGCCTGGGTGCCTTCACTTGCTGACAAGTGAGACATCGACTGACAAATTTCGCAACATCTATTTTCATACCCATCCACCAGAATGTCTGCTTAAGATCCTGATACATCTTGGTACCCCCGGGGTGCAAAGCAAACGGAGAACTGTGGGCCTCTGAGAGCAACTCTGTTGGCAATCCTGCAACATCCGGAACACACTGGCGGCCTCAGACACGCCCATTGCTATGCGGTGAATATACAAAGTCAAAATCTCCATCAAGACTAACTCTGTCAAACAATCTCTTAAGTGCGGGGTCACTCGGTGACTATCAATAATCCATTGTCTAATCGATGGTCGATCATCACAACTCGGCTACTCTGGCGATAACCTCACCCAACAACACTGCGCAACCTCGGCCCGCTCAAAACACTCGCTGCAATGGCTGGGACTCAACAACACCGCAGAGTGCGACGTCTTTCTACTCAAAGCATCGGCTACAACATTTGCTTTGCCGGATGGTACAAAAGCTCATGATCATAATCTTTCACCAACTCTAACCATCTCCTCTGCCTCATATTCAGCTCCTTACGAGTAAACAGATACTTGAGGCTCACGGTGATCGGTAAACATCCGAATCCACTCACCATACGAGATAATGCCCCCAAATCTTGATTGCAAACACCACTGCTTTGCCAACTCCATATCATGAGTCGGATAGTTACGCTGCTCATATGGCTTGGTGGCGGAAGCATAAGCAATGACCTTCCCGTTGCATCAACACACAACCTAACCCAAACTTGGAAGCATCACTGTAAACCACGAAACCACCTGTCCCCTCCGGGACTGCCAACACTGGTGCTGAAGTCAAACTACGCTTGAGCCTGGCAAAGCTCTCATCACACTTACTGTCCCAAATAAACTCGACACCCTTCCTCGTCAGACGAGTGAGGGGCGAGGCTATGGCGGAAAAATCCTTAACAAACCGACGGTAGCAAACTGCCAAACCCAGAAAGAAACGGCTCCCACGAGCAGACAACCGAAGGACAGAGAGCTCCACATACACTCACTATCTTGCTCCACTAAAGCAACAAGATCAAAATCTCACGGGGTAGCAACAGGGGTCCACCACGAACTGAACCTCCAACTACCAACGGGGCAACTCTCAACTTTCCTGGAAACAGGAATACAACCAACAGGGCACGAACCATTCGCCCCACGAGCAAACTGACTTCTTGCAATTCCAATCCACACCTTGGTCAACACCAAGCATCAACTTGTCACCATACCGGAACCAATCCGGACTCTACTCCAAACAAATACTAACTTGCTAGGCTACCAAGACTGCCAACAACTCACTTGAGGCTACAAACTACACGGCTCCAGCTTGCCAACTGAAACTCACTACCTGGGCCTGACTGAGCTCTAGAGAGGCTCTCCACAACCTAGGGTTCTCCGACAACCCTCGACACCCACTGCCAACTAACGGCCTACAGCCAACTGCCTGAACAAACAACAACTCCATTTTCCAGCAACACAACCATGCTGGCCAACTCCAACTCCTTGGAAACCAAGAGGACCCGAAACGCTACCGAATGCGTCATCCTCCTACTCAGACGTCAATCACAACATAACTTCTACCCAAGGAAAGATCCGAACAACTCTCTTAGTCATGACGATCAACAAGAAGATCCGCCAACCAAGCTTAGGTCCACTTAACAAATCTTACCTAAGCAACAACCTGATACCACGAGCATGGTATCCTTACCACCTCACTAAAGCCTTACAACATCCACCTGGAGTCCAACGTTTCCAAGAACTGAGCACCAGATCCCCAAAGCAAACCCTACATGGATCTGAAACTCTTGCCACAGAACGAACCACACAAAACACACTTGTGTGCACAACTCCCAACCTTCCTTTAGAGATCCAAGACTAACAAATGTTTTTCCCAAAAGCCACACTAGCTCCTGGCAGAGATACAACCAATCAACGGAACACCCAAAGTTCCATCTCCACACGATGCTCGAAGCTGTGGCAACCTTGCTCTACCAAAGCATAACCAAGCCAAACTGAACTTACTTTATACCATGCCTCTACCAAGGGTGCTTACCCATAAGGCATCCAACTCCTCTCACAAGGCATCCTACTCACCTCATAGGCATCCAACTCATGGTCCCTCAACTGGACCCAACTTGCTTCTACGATGCTCAACCCTCCTCAGATTTAGGGACTCGAAGGTAGTTGACCGCACTACCAACCACAAGGATCTCTTGGCCTTAACACTAGCGTGAGATGCACGCGCACTAACACTTACCAACCGTCAACCTGCTTGACTTACTCAACCTCCAGTAACACTGGGAAAAGGCTCCAGCTCCTCTCGAACATCCTTTCGCTTGAAGTCTTTCGATTACCACTGAACTAGCCCTTTTTTTTTCACGACCTACACAGGTGCAACTACCGTAAACAGATCCAAAGCTAAAGGAGTACGCTGAACTCCGGACGTCATAGAACCATCTGCTATACCCATGCCAAACTCAGGCCTGAACCAGACTTAGTGCCAAAGCGGCACACCAACCAATGCACCTCAAGTGCCACTACTACCAAATCCACATCTTACTACAAACGGAGCCAACAAGGTCACAACCTCAAGTGACACGAAATCTGGCTAGGCATACAAGGGCTCATCTTCCACAACCATGCCTAAGGCATCTCATCAAGCTGAAGGCTCACAGCCTACTCTTGCATCTCCACATGATGCTCAACAAACTCTGGCCGGCTCTCTCAACATGCAGCAGCTAGCCCTACTCTAGGGCTTACCAAAAGAAGAGTGTTCAATTCTACCAAACAACTGAGGAAACCACCAACGGATCCAGTCCGTAGGGAACAACGCTTCTTTGCACCCTTAACTCTGAGGGTTCCGCCACTTGGCCGCAAACAACCACACTTCACATAAGCACAAAGATGCCTCATCAACCTCCTCGAAGGCTACCAACTTTGCAACCACTCTCTGGGCAACCAAATAATCTAACAAGGCTCAAGATCAACACTTGAGCTACCCAGGCTAGTCCACACGGGGACCTGCTCCACAAACATCCACATCAGCACAACCATAGCTAACTTCTCTCTTGGAGTGGCATTCCAAGGCAAAACAACTGGGCCACAATTGGCCTATGGGAGTCCAATCTCTACCTCCCTCTGGAACGATGTCCCAGGGCATCCGAATCTATCTGGATACCACAACAAGCCACAACATACATCACACACTGCGGGAAGTTGGCATGATGGAGCTCTAAACCCAAACCAATAACGAGTCAGAACCTGCTCGTCTCTGCTCCACAACACTACACAAGGCATACACTAGATGACAGGTATTGTAAATTCTTAACCCTTTTTCTACAACAAATAGTAAACTTAGGCGTACCTGATGACTGTCGGAGTGCTAGTGATCATGGGAAAACGACCTACAACAAAAGGTCAATCTACAGAATTTATGACTCTGAGCTCTGATACCAACTGTAAGGGACCGACCCGAATGGGGCACTAAATGGGCCCTTACCCCAATGCATGCATTCAAAGTAAAGGACATTAAACAGACATGATTTCGGATTCCAATTAAAACAAAACATTCAAAATAATCCCTTTAAAAACTAGACAATTTCCCTGGAACCTGTCCCTGTTTCCAAGCACCTGTTCCAAGATAAATACATTTCCAAAGTATACTCCGATCAAAGATTTCTTGAAATCATTCAAAACATGTCTAGATACAGTAAAGCTGGAATCCACAAAATATTAAGAAAACATCCTAGGGCTCCGTGCCCGGCTACATGCATTCAGGGGAAAATAAAACATAAAGAGTCATAACACAAAATCAGAGTTTGATGACTGAGCCCCATGATCACAGCTCCTCCTTCAGCCATCCTGTCTCGCAATTCGGTTACCTGTGGAAAAACCACAATAATAAGGGTGAGTAAAGAATTACTCAGTAAGAATCCACAACCGGGGTACAATACGATATACATGGTCATCTCGATGAATGTATGCAAGCTATGAGTATAAACACAGAATAGAGCACATAGCTTAGCCCACACTTGGGCCTCGGATGCCAATTTAGGGTCTTAGTCCGGAATAATATCACCACACAAGTCGCCCTATAAGAGAAACATGTCCCGCTCACTGCTCATCGTCGACGAAAGGTACACTGGCTCACAATCCCGAGGAGCTCTCCAGTCGGCGCTATAATGAGCGTAAGCATGCACCGCGTGCTACTGCAGACTATGGGGGGTGCCGGGTCTAGAGGCAAGCTGCCCATGTCCAGTCCCCACGCCTAACTAAATCTTTGGATCGGTGTCACTGACATAGGGGTGTGAGACCTGGACACGTAAACTATGTCAGCTTGAACCACCGCACCTGGGGCTAAGGAACGGGTCGTGGTAGGCTTACACCAGGAAGCCGTCCTTGCCTTAACAGTGGCAATCGTGGGCTACCGCCAAACATGCCGAGGACATGCGGTGCCGGGACGAGGCAATGCCAAGTCATCATCTCGACCGTTGGGGCATTTAACAGTCTGCCACCCTCACCAAAGATTGCAGGGCCTACCGCTTGGGTTAGCTAATCCCTCACGGGGTCCAGGGACGGAGCACTATCTCGACGTCCCTGCCATGGATGCAAGGTACTTTATGCATCAGGCCCGGATGATGCTATCTACCTGCAACTCTAACCTGCCCTAGCAATCAGAAAACAATTCCATAAAATCCAATACGTGCTCAATAAGAATACAACGAGCCTAGCATGATACTACGAAGCAAGGAAGAGATACGAGCATGCCAGAAAGGAACAACCTAGCATGGATTAACATGAGAATTAATCAGGATGATCATGCTAACCGGGAATTCAGAAACGAGCACCTCTTACTAAATATGTCAATAAACACAAACAAGCAATAAATCAGCAATCACATATAATATCGCAGGGTCCACACAACTCCTGTAAGAAATCCTTACCTTGGTCGAGGACGATTTGACACGAAATCCTAAGTGGCGAACGAACCCGAACTAGCTATCGAGAACCTATCAATCACAACAAAAATCACACAATAGGCCTAAATATAATAAAATAAACAGGGCTCAGCTCGGGAACAACTCACGAGCCGCGACGAACGCACGAACGAGCCGATTGCACGAACGGGGCAGCAACGGGGCTAGCTGGGCGCGCTGGGGCGCAGGAATGGGCGCGTGGGCGCTGGCTGCGCGAGGCGGGCGCGCGGGCGATGCAGGGGCGTGCGGCTGCATGCGGGCGAGCAGGGCGATGGCGACGCGGCTCGGCTGGGCGCTGGCGATGCTACGCGACACGGAGCTGGCGAGGACTCGCGCGCGCGGGCACGGGTCGGTGTGCGGCGAGGCTCGGCGGCTGGGCTGCTTCTGCGCACCCGAGCTCGGCGAACAGGGGCGAACAGAGCATTAGAGAAAACGAGCTCGATTCCGGGCGATTGGAGAAGATTGGACGCGCGATTTGTTGCTGGACCACTTCCCCTACACTAGCTGCACAAAAACCACACGATTCTCCTCACTCCCACGGCCGGCAGAAACGAAATCGGAACCAGGGGGAAGAAATCAGATTTTTGAAGGAAAGGAAGAAGAAGAAGCTTACTTGCTGCTCGGGAATGGAAATCGACTTCGAATTGGAGAAGAAGCTCGGTCGAATTAGAGCTGGAGAAGGACGGAATCGCAAGGAAATCGCTGGTCGGTCTAAGGGTATTCGCGAAGAAGAAGAAGAAGAAATGGGGAAGGAACTCGGGCGATTTTGGCTTTTAAAATAAAACGCACGAAGACAGGCATAAATACAAGATGGCACGTTTAGAAGCACAAGAGCGCTCAGTGGCTTGATTGGCAGCGACGCTTGCCTAGCTTCCCTTGTGACCTTGGCTCGAATCTCACTCGACGCACTATTTAATTCCCTATTTATTTTCACATTCTTCCAAGCCCAAATGTCTTCACCAAAATTCCCGATCCCATTCAAATCGACTCATAATTTTTCCGGCAATTAACAAATACATAACTTGCCCTGTCGGCCAGACCAAATTACCAAAATGCCCCTGGGCAACCCGGGAAGACCGGGATGAAATTTCTGGGCCGTTACAAATGTAGTGCCCATCGGGGACTTACATACACTAGCAACGCACTAGTGCCCATCGGGGACTTACCCAAGCGGAACCTAACTAACAACCCCTATAGTCTTCTACCTTATACATTACCTGTCTATCCCTAACATGAACTAACAGAAACGAACAGGAAACATGGATATACCAGAATAAGAAAACCCTAGCATGGAACTAACAGAATACGTATAGAACACAAACATGCCATCAAGAAGAAACATGAATCCTATTCATAAGGAATCTTATACAGTCACAAGGTATGATATGCTAACAAGTATTCAAAGAGTCCACACAACCCCGGTATGAAACCCTTACCTGGAATCAAGTAGAAAATTGTAACGGCCCAGGTTTTCATCCCGGTCTCCCAGGTATGCCCTAGGGGTATTTTGGTAATTTGGTCGGGTCGTCGGGGCCGTTTATGTCTTTTTCAGTTGCTAAAATTATTGGATGGGCTTAAGTAGGATTTTGATGCTTTGAGGTTGTGTTTGGGCATGGTGAGATGCAAAAGAAAAATTGAGGAATAAAGATGTGTTTGTTAGGATTCGAACCTAGAGTGCTAGGAAGTAAGGTGGGTGGTGTGGCCAGTTGAGCCACAAGAGGATTTTGTTGCTCTTTCCACAGCATATCTTGGATAGCCTTGAGTTTTCGGGATTTTGGTGCATTTGATTAAATGAAAGGAAATTAGGTTTTTGGCTTTCTTCTCCATAAGCTCCTTGGCCACCCAAGCTCCCCCTCCCTAGTTCCTTGCCGAGCTCCTTCTCCCCTTGCAGCCCCGTCGTTCGTGCATCGTCCCGGCCGAGCAGCAGGTCGCAGCCAGCAGGCACCAGGCCGCCCAGCACGCCCAGACACCCCCTGCCGCCCATCAGCGTCGTGCCAGCGCGCCCAGCAGTGCCCTGCAGCGCCCAGTGTCGTGCAGCCTGCCCGTCTGCGTGTCAGCCACGCCGCGTGAGTTACTCCCGAGCCGAGCCTTGTTTATTTTATTATATTTAGGCCTATGGATTGTGATTATTATTATGCTTGGTAGGTTCTCATTAGCTAGCTCGGGATCGATCGCAGCTTAGGATTCTCGTGTGTAGTTGCCTTTCGGCCAGGTAAGGATTCCTTACCGGGGTTGTGTGGACCCTGCGAATACTTGATAGCATGTTGATCATTGTAATTGTATGAGTTTCTAGTGGATAGGATTCATGCCTGCTCTTGATTTCATGTTTTTGTTATGCTTATGTTCTGTTAGTTCCATGCTAGGGTTTTCCTGTCCTGGCATATCTATGTTTCCCGTTGTATTCTATTAGTACCATGTTAGGGTTTTCCTATTCTGGCATATCCTTGTCCTGTTATATTCTGTTAGTTCCATGCTCGGGATAGGCAGGAGATTTATAGTGTAGAAGACTGTAGGTATAATTTGTTTAGGTCCCGCTTGGGTAAGCCCCCGATGGGCACCAATGCGGTGCCAGTGTAGGTAAGTCCCCGATGGGCACTGCACTGTTCCTTATGTGTAAGCCCCCGATGGGCATCATAAGGTTGCTGGAGAGTGTAAGACTCCGATGGGCGTCTTTGTGAGTTAGCTGGAGTAAGACCCCGATGGGCATCCTAGATGTGTAAGACCCTGTTGGGCAGCATTGACGGCTAGAGGTGTAAGACCCCGATGGGCATCCTAGATGTGTAAGACCCTGTTGGGCAGCATTGACGGCTAGAGGTGTAAGACCCCGATGGGCATCCTAGATGTGTAAGACCCCGATGGGTGTCTCTGTGAGTTAGCTGGAGTAAAACCCCGATGGGCATCCTAGATGTGTAAGACCCTGTTGGGCAGCATTGACTGCTAGAGGTGTAAGACCCCGATGGGCATCCTAGATGTGTAAGACCCCGATGGGCATCATTGTTTGGAGGTGTAAGACCCCGATGGGCATCCTTGTGTATAAGTCCCCGATGGGCATCACTGAGTCCTAGGTTGAGTAAGACCCCGAAGGGCATCCAGGTGTAGAACCTAGGATAGGTTGTAGATGTAAGCCCTTGAATAGGCTCGCTCTAGGAGTAGGTCATAGCCTAAACCAACCGTTTGCTCTAAGTCATTGTATGGTTGCATGTCGGTGTGCTAAATGAGATGTTTTCGTATTGTACCCCGGTTGGGGATTCTTACTGAGTAACTCGTTGCTCACCCTTATTTTGTGGTTTTCCACAGGTAACCATGGTGCGAGACAGGATGGCTGGAGGAGGAGCTGTGATCATGGAAACCCGTTGTGTCGAACTCTGAGTCTTGTATTTATGTTTCTATATGTTTTAAATGTCCTCTGAATGCATGTAGTTGGGCACGGAGCCCTTAGGTTGTTTTCTGGTTGTTGCCTGGATTCTGACACTGATGTAAACCATTTTCTTGATTTGAATGTGAATGAAATCTCTGATAAGAGTACGTTTTAAATTCTTTTTAGCTTGGAACAGGTACTTGGAAACAGCGACAGGTTCCAGGACGTTTTGTGTTATTTTGAATGGATGTTTTATTTTATTTTGTTTTAATCAGAATCTGGCATTCAACTTGCATATTATTTTCTAAGTTTTCAAGCATGCATTGAGGTAAAGGCCTATTTTAGGACCCCATTCGGGTCGGGTCTTTACAGTTGGTATCAGAACTCAGAGTCATAGATTCTATAGACTGACCTTTTGTTGTAGGTCATTTTTCCATGATCATCAGCACTCCGACAGTCATCAGGTACACCTAAGTTTACTGTTTTTAGAAAAGGGTTAAGAATTTACAATACTTTTCATCAAGTGTATGCCTTGTTTAGTGTTGTGGAGCGGAGACGAGCAGGTTCTGACTCGTTGATGGTTTGGGTCCAGAGCACCATCATGCCAATTTCCCGCAGTGTAAGAAGTGTGATAGCAGCTAGTCAGGGAGGCAGAGATTAGACTCCCGTAGGCCACTTGTTGCCCAGTTGTTAGTTTTCCCCTAGAGAGAGGGTGGAGGTGATTTGCCCTGGACTACCACTCCAGGAGAGGAGTTAGCTATGGCTTTACTCATGTTGATGCTTGTGGAGCAGGTCCCAGTGTGGACTAGCCTGGGTAGTTCAAGTGTTGATCTTGAACCTTAGCAGATTGTTTGATTGCCCAGTGAGTAGCTGCAGAGTTGGTAGCCTTCGAGGAGGTTGCTGAGACATCTTTGTTCTCTTGTAAAGTGTTGTTTTGCAGCCAGTAAGCCAAAACACTGTGGTTAAGGGTGCAGCGAGCAGTGTTCCCATCGGACTTGATCCGTTGGTGGTTTCCCCAGCTGTCTGGTAGAGTTGAGCACTCTTCTTATGGTGAGCTCCTAGAGTAGAGCTAGCTGCTGCATGTTGAGAGAGCCGGCCAGAGTTTTGTAGAGCATCATGTGGAGATGCAGGAGTAGGCCGTGAGACTTCAGTTAGACGAGATGCCATAGACAGGGTTGTTTCAGTTTTGAGCCCTTGTATGCCTAGCCAGAGTTTTTGTCACTTGAGGTTGTGACCTTGTTGGCCCCATTTGTAGTAAGATGTTGATTTGGTAGTAGTGGCACTTGAGCTGCGTTGGTTGGTGTGCCGTTGGGCACTAAGTCTGGTTCAGGCCTGAATTTGGCATGGGTATAGTAGATGGTTCTATGACCCGTCCGGAGTTCAGCACTTCTTTAGCCTTTGGATCTGTTTGTGGTAGTTGCACCTGTTTAGGTCGTGCAAGAGGGCTAGTTCAGTGGTAGTCGAAAGACTACAAGCGAAATGATGTTCGTGAGGAGCCTGAGCCTCTTCCCAGTGTTACCGAGGTAAGAATGCGTCAGCAGGTTGAAGGCTGATAAGTGTTAGTGCGTGTGAGTCTCACACTAGTGCTAAGGCCAAGAGATCTATGTGGTTGGTAGTGCGGTCAACTACCTTCGAGTGCCTAAATATGAGGAGAGTTGTGCATTGTAGATGCGAGTTTGGTCCAGCAGAGGGACCATGAGTTGGATGCCTATGAGATGAGTTGGATGCTTATGAGATGAGTTGGATGCTTATGAGATGAGTTGGATGCCTATGAGATGAGCGGGGTGCTTATGAGGCGAGTTGGATGCCTATGAGATGAGTAGGATGCCTTATGAGAGGAGTTGGACGCCTTATGTGTAAGCATACTTGGTAGAGACTTGGTATAAGGTAAGTTTGGTTTGGCATTGTTATGCTTTAGTAGAGCAAGGTTGCCACAGCTTCGATTATCGTGTAGGATGGAACTTTTAGTGTCTTTTGGTTGTTTGTATCTCTGCCAGAAGTCAGTGTTGCCTTTTGGAAAGCACCTGTTAGTCTTGGATCTCTGAAGGAAGGTTGGAAGTTGTGCACACAAGTTTGTTTTGTGTGGTTCGTTCTGTTGGTGAGAGTTTCGGAACCATGTAGGGTTTGCATTGGAGAACTGATGCTTAGTTCTTGGAGAAGTTGGACTCCAGGTGGATGTTGTAAGGCCTTAGTTGAGGTTGTAAGGATACCGTGCTCGTGGTCGGGTTGTTGCTTAGGAAAGTTTTGTTAGGTTGGACCTAAGCTTGGTTGGTGGAACCTCTTGTGGTTCATGGTTGGAGTTCAGATGGTACTGAACAAATGGTGGTTGTAGCGAAGCCGCGTAGTTCCTGACCGTAGTTGCTAAGAGTGTTGCTCGGAATCCTTACCCTGGGTGGAAGCTACGATGTGGCTGATGCTTTGAGTAGGAGGATGACACATTACAGGCGTTTCGGTCTTTTTGGTTTCGAGGTTGGTGCGAGGCCAACATAGTTGTAATCTTTGGGAAAGAGAGTTGTTTGTTCAAGCAGTTGACTGTTAGACCGTTAGACGACAGTGTGTGTCGAGGGTTGCTGAAGAACCCTAGTGTGGAGAGCCTCACCAGAGCTCAGTCAGACTCAGGTAGTGAGTTTCAGTTGGCAAGCCGGAGTCGTGTAGGTTGTAGACCTCGGGTGAGTTGCTGGCAGATTTGGTAGGCTTGCAAGCTAGAGTTGTTGGAGTAGAGTCTGGATTGGTTCCGGTGTGGTGGCAAGTTGGTGCTTGGTGTTGACCAAGGTGTGGTTTTGACTTGCTAGAAGTTAGTTTTGCTCGGGGGGCGCGTGGTTCGTGCCATGTTGGTTGTTTTCCTGTTTCCAGGATGATGAGAGTTGCCCCTTTGGCATTTGGAGGTGAGTCCTGGCTAGTGTGTGGTTGGCGGTTCAGTTTGTGGTGGAACCCCCTTTGTATCAGTTGTGGGATGAGGTTGCACCATTGTGGCTCGATTAGGGTCTTGACCTTTTGAGGGATCCTTGCTGGTTAGTGTAGCTTGTGCTCTGCCAGCCATTATTGGTGTTCTGGTTCTTGGTAGTTGGTGTTAACCGGGTAGTGGCTTCCCGTTTGTGAAGTTTCGGTGGGAAAGTTCAATAAGCCTAAGCTAGAGGGTTAAGCCTGTATGTGTTATCGTTTGGACTTGTGAGATGTGTTTCATATTTGAGGCAAGCTTCGTTCCGTTGCTTGCATGGAGGTAAGTTTGGTGGAGGAGCCCTGCAGGGCTCTCTGTTGATATGAGTTGACTTTTTCATGCAGTGATCCAGGTTGAGCTAGAGTTGAGGAGACCGGCGTAGTTATGCAGTGTGCGGATGGTTAGGCTACCGAGTTTGTAGCACTCAAGTTGTTGGTTTGTAGCCGACTTTTGGTTGAGGTGGTTGTGTGAGTTTGGATTTCTGGCAGGTTAGTTTCATTAGCTAGAGCTCGCACCTCGCCCAGGTGGAGATGTCATTACTGTGAAGTAGTGGCATGGCAGTTTCAGGCTAGAGTTGTTGGCACCAGGATGTGGCAACAAAGGTTATTCTAGGCAGTGCGTTCAAGGACCGTGGTTCTGGAGAGCGTTCGTAGAGGCTTGTTGTAAAGACCCGACCCGAATGGGGCTCTAAATGGGCCCTTACCACAATGCATGCATACAAATCAACACTAGAATTTGCAATAGGGTTGTTTCGGATTCTAAGTAAAAACCAAAAAACAACCGGCAAGAGTTCATTTAAAAAGTCAATACAAAATTCTTGAAACCTGTCCCTGTTTCCAAGCACCTGTTCCAAGACAAATACATTTCCAAAACTTACTCTGATCAGAGATTTATTAAAAACATACAACTTTACAACATTTACAACAATGCTAGAATCCGGAAATACATTCATAAAATAACCTAGGGCTCCGTGCCCAACTACATGCATTCAGAGGACATTTAAAACATAAATACAAGACTCAGAGTTGAACAACGGGTTTTCCATGATCACGGCTCCTCCTCCGACCATCCGCCTCGCGCCATGGTTTCTGAAAGATAAGTAAGGGTGAGTAACGAATTACTCGGTAAGAATCCCCAACCGGGGTACAATACGATATAATCAATCATCTAGTACCAAAGCATGCAAGCAAACAAACTACCAACATGATCATGGCTCAACGAGCTCATAAAATAAGATCTCGAGTCATCGGAAGTCTCCTACTTCTTAGGCCTAATGATTGGTTATCCTAACCAATCACGGGACATCTCTCGAGGGTCTTTCTCCTCACCCGGTTGATCGGCTTAAAAACCGATCCCAAGGATGTCCTCAAGGGCCTCTTACCCTTGCTAATAGATCCGGACTATCGGAGAGTACCCAAGTCCGGCTCTAAAGCGGAAGGAATGGTGTACTCACGAACATTAGGCCGGGAGCTCTCCGAACCGGCAACTAACGCGCGCGTGTGCGCGCACACCGCATGCTCTTCTCGCAACGGCATAAATGCGGGGCCTAAGGGCAAACTACGCGGGCAGTACGCATGCCTAAGACTCGGAAGCGGTGTCATCGATCACAAGAAAGCGAGGCCCTCGGCGCTCATCTGCGGCATGGTCCACCGACACGAAGCTAAGAACCGGCCAGGCGAGCTTACACCGATGGCGTGGTTCCGCTCTAGCGAGGCTACAAACTAGGCTATGCCGAAGTGGGTAGCTAATTCCACAACCGGCTGGTCGGGGGGGGGTAGTAAGATACGTTATGCTGCACACACTTTATTCCCGACCTGAGCTAAATCCACCTTAGTGACCGGGGGGGAAGCAAGATACGTTATGCTTCGCACACTACTCCCGATCGGTGGAGACAAAGTACGTTATGTCCGCGGCCTGCGGATGATGACAAACCCTACAACTCTATCTAAGAGTACAGAGCAAAAGCAACGATTCTGGCTAGCAAACAAAGACCGACATCAATCACACTACCTAGCATGATACTACGAGCTTAAGCAGGAATCACAAGCATGTTGGCAGAACAAACCTAGCATGGCACTAACATGTAATATCAAGCAAACATGCTAGCAAGAAAACAATCAAAGCTGCTCTATTATCATCATGCTCATAACAGTCAGCAATCAAGCAAGGCAAAATCATGACAATATCGTAGGGCCCACACAACTCCGGTAAGAAATCCTTACCTGGTCAGAAGGCGACAACACACAATAAAATTAACTGCGATCGAACCCGAGCAACCTATAACGAGCCAAGCAAACACATCAATAATCATAAAATAGCCCTAAATATAATAAAATAAATAGGGCTCAGCTCGGGAGCAACTCACGAGGCGCGGCTGACACGAACGAGCAGCCGCATTTGACGAGCTAGGCGACCAAAAGAAATTGGCCGGGCGCTGGGCAAGAGGGGCGCTGCTCGGCTACCGCGGCGCGAGCTGCGCACGGAGGGGCGTTGGGTTGCGCACGGACGGCACGCAAGCGACACAGGGGCGCGCGGGCGCTGGCTCGGCTTAGCGACGGCGCGCGGCGCGGCTTGGCACAGGGGACGGCGTGCGGGCGCAAGCGACACGATGCGAGGGCGCGCGATCTGGCGCTGGGACGCGCGACTCGAGCGCGGACGACAAACGATCTGGCTCTGAGCTCGGCACTGTGCGACGCGACGTGGGCGATTGTAAAGACCCGACCCAAAAGGGGCTCTAAGTGGGCCTTTACCCCAATGCATGTGTTGAAAATAAAAGACGTTATGAAAAATATATTTCGGATCCCAAGTAAAAGCGAAACATTCAACAACCAAAACATACATTTCTAAAAGCATACTCACGATCAGAGATTTATTTAAACCATTTAAACAATCCACAAGTACAAATATTTGGAATCCATAAAGCGTAAGAAAACATCCTAGGGCTCCGTGCCCGTCTACATGCATTCGGAAATAACAAAAGTCAAGAGTCATGATATAATAAAATGGTCGGAGATGACAAAGCAGGATTCCATGATCACGGCTCCTCCTTCACCATCCTATCTCGCGCCTTGGTTACTCGTGGAAAACCACAGAATAAGGGTGAGTAACGAATTACTCAAGAAGAATCCCCAACGGGGGTACAATACGATATACATGATCATCTAGAAGATTGTATGCAAGCTATGAGTATAAACACAGAATAGAGCACATAGCTTAAGTCCACACTTGGACCTCGGATGCCAACTCGTGGTCTTAGTCAGGAAATAAATCCACCACACAATACGCCCTATACGAGAAACGAGTCCGGCCTCACCGTCTCATCGTCGATACGAAAGGTGCACTAGCTCAAGATCCCGAGGAGCTCTCCGGTCGATTTGTAATGAGCGTAAGCATGCACCGCGTGCTTCTACAGACTATGGGGGTGCCGGGTCCAGTGGCAAGTCGCCCATATCCGGATACCACGCCTAACTAAATCTGCGGATCGGTGTCACCGACATAGGGTGTGAGACACGGACACGTGAACTATGTCGGCTGTACCACCGCTTTGAGGCTAAGGAACGGGTCATGGTAGGCTTACACCAGAAGCCGTCCTTACCTTACAGTGGCAATCAAGGGCTCTTTGCCGAACACGCCGACGACGCGCGGCTGCCGGGGACTAGGCATTGCCAAGTCATCATCCCGACCGTTGGGGTATCGCTTAGACTACCACCCTCACCCAAGATTGCGGGGCCTACCGGTTGGGATAGCTAATCCCTCACGGGGTCCAAGGGCGGAGAAGCTGTCTCGAACGTCCTTGCCATAGATGCAAGATACTTTATGCATCGGGCCCGGATGATGCTATCTACCTGAATTCTAACCTGCCTTAACAATCAGCAAACAATCCAATACGTGCTCGAAAGAATACAGCAGACCTAGCATGGTACTACAGAACAAGAATGAATATGAGCATGCCAGAACGGAACAACCTAGCATGGACTAACATGAAAGAACAACATACGAAGTCATGCCGATCAGAATTTGAGCAGAGCACCTAAACTATACATGCTGATAATCACAAACAAACATACAACATCAATCACATAGAACATCGCAGGGTCCACACAACCCCGGTAAGAAATCCTTACCTTGGTCGGAAGACTTCTACACACAAATTCCTAGGCTGCGAACACTTCCGAGCTAGCTATCGAGAACCTACAAACATGGTAACAATCATAACCATATCCCTAAAAATATAATAAAACAGCAGGCTCGGCTCGGGAGCACTCACACGGCACCGCGACACGAAGCAAGGGCGCTGCTGGCAGGCTGGCACGGCTGAGCTGGGCGCTGGCACGGCGCTGGGCGCGTCTGCGCGCGCGGATGGGCGCTGGGGCGCGGCTGTGCGCACGGACAGACGGGACTCGGCAGGCGAGCGGCACGGCACGGGCGCACGGGCGCTGGCGTGCGATGCGGACACGGCGAGTTGCTCGGCAGGGACGCGCACGCGGGCGAACGTCTTGGCGTGCGGGCGAGCGGTTCGGCAAGCGGACACGGCGAGGGCGTGCGATGTGGCGACTGCGTGCAATGGGCGAGCTCGGCTGGGCGATGGCTTCCCTCGGCTGCGACCTGGCGTGCGACAAGCTGGTGCGACGGCGACAGATCTGGGCGACGGACCTGGGGCGTGCGACAGGCGATCTGCTGATCCTCGGCGGATCGGTGTGCGGTTGGCTGGTCGAGGGTCTGCGGCGGCAAGCGGCAAGGCGCGTGCGACAGACCGTTCAGTGCGGGTTAGGCGTCTTTGCTCGGCCGGTTGGGCGACAGTGGATCTGGCTTGGGGGGGGGGCGGCTTGTGCGGCAAAGTGAGGTGTTGGAGAAGAAATGCAAACCTAGCTTCCTTTCTCTTTTAACCAAATACAACAAAACTCCAAAATCCAAGGCTAACCATAAAATGACCCGGAAGGAGCAACAAGAGCTCTCACTAGCTCATCTGGCACGCATCCCCACAAGCTTTCCTGAAGACCCGGGTTCAAAACCCAGCTGCAACACAAATTCCTTTATTTTTACTTTTGCATCAAACCTTGCTCAACCCTTCCACAAAGCCTCACAAACCTACATAAATTCATCCAATATTTTTAGCAACTAGAAAAGACATAAACGGCCACGACGGCCCGACCAAATTACCAAAATACCCCTTTGGGCATACGGAAGACCGGGATGAAAACACAGGCGTTACAATATTCCCTCTTTTTATGACTTTCGTCCTCGAAAGTCCTTAAGACCAAAATGAAGACAGATACTTTGAAATCTCATCCCGTCTTCCCCGCTCACGAGCGACCTCCTCTCGAACTCGACTCCTCCACCGAACTTTTACCAAAGCGGATCTCACGATTGTGCAACGTCTTCGTCTCAAAGACGAGAATACTCACAGCTTCCTCGAAGCTCAAATCCTCAATCATTGCAAAGGCCCAAGGTCCACAATGAGCGATGGGTCCGACACATCCGCCTCACACCGATACATGAGAACACTGCACACGGCTGACAATGACAGAAAGAGCTAACCAATATGCAACTTTGCCAATCCTTTCGAGAATCTCAAATGGCCCAACAACAGGAGGCTCCACTTCTCCCGCTTACCAAACCTCAACACAACTCACAATGGCACAACTTTAAAACTACGCATTGCCCAACCTCAAACTCTAAAACTCGGCGCTTGAACATCGGCGTAACTTTTTCTGCTCGCTCCGAGCTAACAACACTAGCTCTAAACTCCCGCACATCACCTCCGGTCAAATGCAAGAACTCGGGACCCAAAACAAAATTGATGGCCACCAACCTTTTCCGAACACCGAAGCCCGCAATACTTACCTTGCAATGCCTCAATGGAACTACAAGAACCGATCACGTGAGAAGCGCAACCAAAGGCAACCTCATAAAACCACTCTAGTCTTCCGCCGCCTAATCACGGAAACACCAACTCGCAACAAGCTCCAAAGGTTCTCGGATCACTCCTCCCAAAAGACCATCGGTCGGAGGGTGAAAACACTACTGAATCGCACGGCTCATAAGCCTCTTAACAACGCTCTCGGAACCAGGGTTCATCACGCACTACCTAGAAAAATCTTTGTTGCCACACTCTGGAGCCAACAACTCCCGCTGAAACCGACATGCCACTACTCCACGAATGACATCTCCACAGGGGCGAGTGCGAGTTCTAGCTACGTAAAACCAGTCCACCAAAAATTCGAACTCACACAACAACCTCGACAAAGCGCCGGCTTCCACACGAACTCCTTCAAACCAACAACTTGAGTGCTACGATCTCGGAAGCCCAAACAACTACAAACTACATAGCTATGCCAATCCACTCAACTCTAGCTTGGCTCAAATCACCTGGTTTGGACAAGTCGATCCGCACAACAACCGGCCCTAAATGGGCTCCCTCCACCAAGCCTACCTCCATGCAAGCAACGGAACGAAGCTTGCCTCAAATATGAAGCACATCTCACAAGTCCAAACGATAACACATACAGGCTTAACCCTCTAGCTTAGGCTTATTGCACCTTCCCACCGAAACTTCATAAGCGGAACTCCACTACTCGGTCAACACCAACTACCGGGAACAGATTACCAATAATGGTGGGCAGAGCACAAACCACACTAACCAAAGCAAAGATCCTCAAAATGTCGAGACCCTAATCCATCCACAATGGTGCAACCTCAACCCACAACTGATACAAAGGAGTTCTTCCACTACAAAGGTGCAACATCTTCCATGCCAACACACAAAAATCTTAACCAACTAGGCCAAACACTCATAAGAGGCAGAACAACCCTTACCGCAACTTCCAGAACACCACTCAAGTCCGCTTAACTTGGACAAACAATCGCTTCCAAGCGACCAACAAACTTTTTTCCTCCTACTAGCACCACTACTACCAATTCCAAGACCAAGGAATAACTTGACAACTCCCAAGGAGAAACATATCCTTACAAGAGGACAACCGAAGGACAGAGAGCTCCACAACCGCTCGCTGTCTTGCTTAGCTAAGCACGACATCCAACTCTCCTAGAGGCAACAACAAGGGGGTTCACCACAGACTAGACCGTCAACCATGGGCAAGAGAAGACTCACCCCCAAACACCAAATAAGGGCACTCTCAAACTCGGGAACAGGAGAGACATCCTACAGGGCAAACCACTTACCCACGAACAAGGCTAACTCCTTGGCAACTCGAAAACCACACCTTGGCCAACATCAAGCACCAACTTGCCACCACACCAGAACCAAATCAGGACTCTACTCCAAACAAACTCTGGCTTGCTAGCCTACCAAAACTGCCAGTAACTCACGCGAGGCTACAAACTACTCGACTCTAGCTTGCCAACTAAACTCACTACCTGGGTCTGACTGAGCTCTGGTGAGGCTCTCCACAACTAGGGTTCTTCGACAACCCTCGACACACACTGTCGTCTAACGGTCTAACAACCAACTGCCTGAACAAACAACTCCTTTTTCCCAGCATCACAACCACGCTAGCCTGCTCCAAACCTCGAAACCAAAAAGACCAGAAACGCTTCAGAATGTGTCATCCTCCTACTCAAAGCGTCAGCCACCATGTAGCTTCCACCCAGGGTAAGGATTTCGAGCAACACTCTTAGCAACTACGAACAGGAACTACGCGGCTTCACTACAACCACCATTTGTTCAGTACCATCTGAACTCCAACCATGAACAACAAGAGGTTCCACCAACCAAGCTTAGGTTCAACTTAGCAAACTTGCCTAAGCAACAACCTAACTACGAGCACGGTATCCTTACAACCTCAACCAAAGCCTTACAACATCCACCTGGAGTCCAACTTCTCCAAGAACTGAGCACCAGTTCTCCAATGCAAACCCTACATGGTTCTGGAACTCTTGCCGCCAAAACAAACTACACAAAACACACTTGTGTGCACAACTCTCAACCTTCCTTCAGAGATCCAAGACTAACTGGTGCTTTCCAAAAGGCAACACTAACTTCTGGCAGAGATACAATCAACCAAAGGAACACCAAAAATTCCATCTCCACACGATACTCGAAGCTGCGGCAACCTTGCTCTACTAAAGCATAACAATGCCAAACCGAACTTACTTTATCCCAAGCCCCTACCAAGTGTTCTTACACATAAGGCGTCCAACTCCTCTCATAAGGCATCCTACTCATCTCATAGGCATCCAACTCGATTCATAGGCATCCAACTAACCTCATGAACAACCAACTCATCTCATGGGCACCCAACTCATCTCGAGAGCATCCGACTCACCTCATGAACAACTGACTCATCTCGTGAGCATCCAACTCATGGTCCATCAGCTGGACCGAACTCGCATCTACAATGCTCACTCAACTCAGGTTTAGGCACTCGAAGATAGTGGACCGCACTACCAACCACAAAGAAAATCTCTTGGCCTTAACACTAGCGCGAGACTCACGCGCACCAACATTTACCAACCGGCAACCTGCTGACTTACTCAACCTCCAGAAACACTGGGAAGAGGCTCCGGCTCCTCTCGAGCATCCTTTCGCTTGTAGTCCATCGACTACCACTGAACTAGCCCTCTGGCACGACCTAAACGGGTGCAACTGCCATAAACAGATCCAAGGCTAAAGGAGTACATTTGAACTCCGAACGGCATAGAACCATCCGCTATGCCCAAGCCAAACTCAAGCTCGAACTGGACTTAGTGCCAAAGTGGCACACCAACCAATGCACCTCAAGTGCTACTACTACCAAATCCACATCCGAGGAAGTCGGGTCGTTAAACAACAAAGAGGCTCGCAAGGGGGCAAAGATGACCCTTCATCTGCCTCAAGCCACTAACACGGCAACTTGCCAAACAATCGGGCGACTGGTGGAGACTCTACTAGTCCACCTCTCACAAGGGACTTCCACCACCATCCGATGAACCAAACAAAGACAGAACGGCACACCTCGGCCTCGAGCAGCAGGCATCCCACACACGGATGCTAAACTCAAACCAAGCCAACTACTTTACTACTAGCAAGAGGACTTACTAAAACATCGAGCTCTACAGGCATCCATTTGCCAACCACGGGCGTCTCCATCAACGCCAACAAACTCATCTGAATAAACTGCTGATCATGCCCTCCAGGGAACCTCAGGGGCTACAAGAGCTACTAGGGGAAAAATCTTTGAAACAAACTCGTCACCGGGCTATCTGTGCAGGACTTCTCACTACGCGCTACAAATCAAGCGCTGGGTCTCGCTCTTTGATAGCTAAAGACCGCCATCAAATCTCTCATGGTCTGGAGCACACTCTACTCAAGGAGTCTCACTGAGGCGCCGCTAGCCTCTACCCCCTCCTCTAGGCAACTCAAGCGGGGCCAACCGGCATGCGGGCCTAACAACCCTGGACGCGGCCTCAACATCAACACGATCGGTCCAACTCCTCGGTCGGACATGCCAAGCGCCCCTGCTCCTGCGGGTGCGATCAACATATCTTGGCGATCTGCACGAAGCACCACCACCCTCTCACTAGGGAAAAAGAAAGAATCGGGCCACAAATGGCCAACGGAGTCTAAGCTCGCCTCCCTGCCGAACGATGTCCTGGGGCATCCGAATCTATCTCGGATACCTCAACAAGCCGCTAAACAAACCGCCGCGATCATGTGGAAAGTTGGCATGATGGCTCACTAAGCCCAAACCAACAACGAGTCAGAACCTGCTCGTCTCTGCTCCACAACACTACACAAGGCATACACAAGATGACAGGTATTGTAAATTCTTAACCCTTTTTCAACAACAAATAGTAAACTTAGGCGCACTGATGATGGTATTGAGTGGCCGATGATCATGGAAAAACGACCTACAACAAAAGGTCGGGTCTCTGAGAATCTATGACTCGAGCTCGATACCAATCAGTAAAGACCCGACCCAAAAGGGGCTCTAAATGGGCCTTTACCCCAATGCATGTGTTGAAAATAAAAGACGTTATGAAAAATATATTTCGGATCCCAAGTAAAAACAGAAACATTCAACAACCAAAACATACATTTCTAAAAGCATACTCTGATCAGAGATTTATTTAAACCATTTAAACAATCCACAAGTACAAATATCTTTGGAATCCATAAAACGTAAGAAAACATCCTAGGGCTCCGTGCCCGTCTACATGCATTCAGGGAAATAACAAAAGTCAAGAGTCATGATATAATAAAATGGTCGAGATGACAAAGCAGGATTCCATGATCACAGGCTCCTCCTTCACCATCCTATCTCGCGCCTTGGTTACCCGTGGAAAACCACGAGATAAAGGGTGAGTAACGAATTACTCACTAAGAATCCCCAACAGGGTACAATACGATATACATGATCATCTAGAAGATTGTATGCAAGCTATGAGTATAAACACAGAATAGAGCACATAGCTTAAGTCCACACTTGGACCTCGGATGCCAACTCAGGGTCTTAGTCCGGAAATAAATCCACCACACAATACGCCCTATACGAGAAACGAGTCCCGCCTCACTGTCTCATCGTCGATACGAAAGGTGCACTAGCTCAAGATCCCGAGGAGCTCTCCGGACGACAGTAATGAGCGTAAGCATGCACCGCGTGCTTCTACAGCACTATGGGGGTGCGGGTCTAGTGGCAAGCCGCCCATATCCGGATACCACGCCTAACTAAATCTCGGATCGGTGTCACCGACATAGGGGTGTGAGACACGGACACGTGAACTATGTCACTGTACTCACCGCACTTTGAGGCTAAGGAACGGGTCATGGTAGGCTTACACCGGAAGCCGTCCTTACCTTAACAGTGGCAATCAGGGCTACCGCCGAACACGCCGAGGACGTGTTGCGGTTGCGGGGACTAGGCATTGCCAAGTCATCATCCCGACCGTTGGGGTATCGCTTTAGACTACCACCTCACCCAAGATTGCGGGGCCTACCGGTTGGGATAGCTAATCCTCACGGGGTCCAAGGACGGAGAACTCGTCTCGAACGTCCTTGCCATAGATGCAAGATACTTTATGCATCGGGCCCGGATGATGCTATCTACACGAATTCTAACTCGCCTTAACAATCAAAGCAAACAATCCAATACGTGCTCGAAAGAATACAAAGCAGACCTAGCATGGTACTACAGAACAAGAATGAATATGAGCATGCGTAAGCGGAACAACCTAGCATGGACTAACATGAAAGAACAACATACGAAGTCATGCGGTCGAGAATTGAGCAGAGCACCTAAACTATACATGCCGATAATCACAAACAAACATACAACATCAATCACATAGAACATCGCAGGTCCACACAACCCCGGTGAAGAAATCCTTACCTTGGTGGAAGACTTCTACACACAAATTCCTAGGTCTGCGAACACTTCCGAGCTAGCTATCGAGAACCTACAAACATGGTAACAATCATAACCATATCCCTAAAAATATAATAAAACAGCGAGGCTCGGCTCGGAGCACTCACACGGCACCGCGACACACGAAGCAAGGCGCGCTGTGGCAGGCGGGCACGGCTGAAGCTGGGCGCCGCACGACGCTGGCGCTGCTGCTCTGGCGGCGGATGGGCGCTGGGCGGCTGTGTGGCACGGATAGACGGGACTCGGCAGCGAAGCGCACGCACGGCGCGACGGGCGCTGGCGTGCGATGCGGACACGGCGAAGTTGCTTTCAGCGAGACGCGCGCGACGCGCGAACGCGTCTTGGCGTCGGGCGAGCGGTTCGGCAAGCGGACACGGCGAGGGCGTGCGATGGGGCGATCGCGTGCAATGGGCGAGCTTCGGCTGGCGATGGCTTCCTCGGCTGCGACCGGCGCGTCGACAAAGCTGGTGCGACGGGCGCGATCGGGCGACGGACTGGGGGCGCGGCGACGAGCGATCTGGCGATCCTCGGCGGATCCGTGCGCACTGGCTGGTCGAGGGCGTCTGCGGCGGCAAGGCGGTCGCGATGCACCGTTCAGTGCGGGTTGGGCGTCTTTGCTTTCGGCGGTTGGGCGACGGTGGATCTCGCTGGCCGGGGAGGCGGCTTGTGCGGCAAAGTGAGGTGTTGGAGAAGAAATGCAAACCTAGCTTCCTTTCTCTTTTAACCAAATACAACAAAACTCCAAAATCCAAGGCTAACCATAAAATGACCCGGAAGGAGCAACAAGAGCTCTCACTAGCTCATCTGGCACGCATCCCCACTAGCTTTCCTGAAGACCCGAGTTCAAAACCCAGCTGCAACACAAATTCCTTTATTTTTACTTTTGCATCAAACCTTGCTCAACCCTTCCACAAAGCCTCACAAACCTACATAAATTCATCCAATATTTTTAGCAACTAGAAAAGACATAAACGGCCCTGACGGCCCGACCAAATTACCAAAATACCCCTTGGGCATACCTGGAAGACCAGGATGAAAACCTGGGCCGTTACAGCGATACTGTGCGAGGCAGGGGCTCTGGCGACACGAGCTGGGTGACGCGAACCAGGGTAGGGCGAGCTCGGGCTGGCGACGCGACGACCTGGGCGAGGGCGAGGGCACGCGGCCGGGCGACGCAGATTGTCACGCCTTGACGCTGGTCAGTGGGCGAGCCAAAGGCTAGGTCGGGCTAGGTGGGGGGCTCGCGGAGAGAGAGAGAGAGAGAGAGAGAAAATTGATTTTGGGGAAAAAATAAAAGAAAAAAGGGAAATAAAAAGGAAAATGGGAAATAAAAGGGAAAAATGGGATTTTAATTCCATTTTCCATCCTTATCCACTTAAAACCTCAAAATCCCATTTCCCGGCTTCCTCCTCCGAGACCCGACCGAAGAAATCTTTTCCAATCAATCAAACTCACTTACATCCAACTCCCAAAGCAACACTAAAGGTTAGGGCTCGAATCCCAAAGGAAACACACAACCAACCAACACTTTGCCAAAGCCCAAACCACAACCGAGCATCCAACCGACTAGCCCAAACACCACGGGACTCGCAGCCACCAACAAACAAGCCTCGACAAAGGCAGGAGCTACCTCGAAACCCTGAAAACCACAAATCCTGCCCGGAGAGCCAAAAGACCAAAATACCCCCAAGGGGCCAAACGACTCTAAAAACCCAACCAACAACCGAATCTTGACCCGAAGGCACCTCGAAAACTGGAATAGGAAACTGGGCTGTTACAATTGTGAGCCGAGTGCAGTTCATGTAGTGTTTTCACCCTCGGACCGATGGTTCTTTGGAAGGGATGAACTAGGTCCCTTAGATCTTGTTGCGAGTTGGTGTTCCGTGATTAGGCAGCGGGAGACTAGTGTTGGTTTTATGAGGTTGCTTTGGGTATCAATTCCCAACTGTTAGATCTTATGGTCCCGTTGAGGCGTTGTATGATAAATGTTGCAGGTTTCTAGTGCGGTGAGAAAGGTTGGTGGCCGTCAGTTTTGGGTCCTGAGTTGCTGCAGTTGGCCAGCAGTGCAGTGCAGAAGATTAGAGCTCGTTTGTGTCAGCTCAGAGCAGGCAAAAGAGGTACGCCGATGTACGGCGTCGAGTTTTAGAGTTTGAGGTTGGACAGTGCGTGTTTTTAAGGTTGCACCGATGTGAGGTGTGTTGAGGTTTGGTAAGCGAGGGAAGTGGAGTCCCCGTTTTGTTGGACCATATCAGATTCTCGAGAGGATTGGAAGAGTTGCATATCGGTTAGTTCTTTCCCGTCATTGTCAGTTGTACAGTGTTTTCATGTATCGATGTTGAGGCAGTATGTGCCGGACCCATCGCTCATTGTGGGCTTTGAGCCTTTGCAGCTGAATGAGGATTTGAGCTTCGAGGGGAAGCCTGTGAGTATTCTTGTAACGGCCCAGGTTTTCATCCCGGTCTTTCAGGTATGCCCTAGGGGTATTTTGGTAATTTGGTCGGGCCGTCAGGGCCGTTTATGTCTTTTTCAGTTGTTAAAATTATTGGATGGACTTAAGTAGAATTTTTTATGCATTGTGGATGTGTTTGGGCATGGAGAGATGCAAAAGAAAAATAGGGATTTAATGTTGCAGCAGCTAGGATTCGAGTCAAGGTGGCCTTGTGTGCTAGAGCAGGGCCTTGCCAGTTGAGCCACCAAGTGATCTTGTTGCTCTTTCCGTGGCATATTTTAGTTAGCCTTGAGTTCTTGGGGTTTTGGGCATTTGATTAAAAGTATGGGAATTAGGGTTTTGGGTGGTCTTCTAAAAATCACCATGGCCGCCCAAGCTTTCCACCGAGCAGCTCCTCCACCGTTTATCATCTCGGCTACCAACAAAGAAGTCGTCGGCAGAAGCAGCCGCCCAAAGAGCAGCAGCAGCGTCGGCGCCACGCCCATCGCCCACCTAAGCCGCCCTGCGTTGCCCAAGACCGCCATCGCGCGACAGCGTCGTCGCACAAGCCCGGTGTGCCCAGATCGTGCCGCCGAGCTCACGCCTGCACGGCCGCGTCGCCAGCGCGCCCGTCGCCGTCCCAGCGCGTCCGCGTCGCCAGCGCCCGTCGTCGTCCCAGCGCGCCCTTGCCGTGCCGCTCGCCACCCGCGTCTAGCTTGTCCGCGCCCGTGCGCTTGCGCTGCCGCCGGCCGCCCTTCCTTCGGCGCCCGTGCGCCGCCGCCCATCGCGCGCGCCAAAGAAGACTTCGCACGTCGCGCACTGTTCGTCCGCTCGTCAGTCATGCCGCGTGAGTTGCTCCCGATCTGAGCCCTGTTTATTATATTATATTTAGGCCTATGGATTGTGATAATTATTATGCTTGTTAGGTTCTCTTTAGCTAGCTCAGGATCGGTCGCAGCTTAGGATTCTTGTGTGTAGATGCCTTCCGACGAGGTAAGGGTTTCTTACTGAGGTTATGTGGACCCTGCGAATAATTGATAGTATGCCATATCTTGTGATTGTATGAAATTCTAGTGGATAGGTTACATGTTTTCTCTTGCTTCCAGGTTTATGTTGTACTGGTGTTCCTGTTATATTAGTTACAGGCTTGGGTCTTTTATCTTGGCATATTCTTGTTCCTGTTATATTCTGATAGTTCCATGTTAGTGCCAGGCAGGTGATCCATAATGTAGGTAAGTCCCCGATGGGCACTGCACTGTTCCCTTGTGTGTAGGTGTAAAGACCCGACCCAAAAAGGGGTTCTAAATGGCCTTTACCCCAATGCATGTATTGAAAATAGAAGACATTATGAAAAACACATTTCGGATTCCAAGTAAAAACAGAAACATTCAACAACCAAAAGAAACATTTCTAAAAGCATACTCTGATCAGAGATTATTTAAAACATTAAAACATTCCACAAGTACAAATATGCTGGAATCCATAAAACGTAAGAAAACATCCTGGGGCTCTGTGCCCGTCTACATGCATTCAGGGGAAACAACAAAAGTCAAGAGTCATAATAAATAAAATGAAATAATCAGAGATGACAGCAGGATTCCATGATCACAGCTCCTCCTCCTTGGTCATCCTGCCTCGCGCCATGGTTACCTGAAAGATAAGTAAGGGTGAGTAACGAATTACTCAGTAAGAATCCCCAACCGGGGTACAATACGATATACATGATCATCTAGAAGATTGTATGCAAGCTATGAGTACAAACATAGAACAGAGCACATAGCTAAGTCCACACTTGGACCTCGGATGCCATCTCAGGGTCTTAGTCCGGAAAAAACCACAACACACTAAACGCACTATACGGGAACAAGTCGGCCTCTCACTTGTCTCATCGTCGATACGAAAGGTGGTGCGGCTCAAGATCCCGAGGAGCTCTCGATCGGCGCTGTAATGAGCGTAAGCGCGCACCGCATGCTACCGCAAACTCGGGAAGTGCCGGGTCTAGTGGCAAGCCGCCGTGTTCGATCACCATGCCTAACTAAATCTCTCGGATCGGTGTCACCGACATAGGGGTGTGAGACACGGACACGTGAACTATGTCACTGTACCACCGCTTTGAGGCTAAGGAACCGGTCGTGGTAGGCTTACACCGAAGCGGTCCTTGCCCTAACAGTGGCAATCAAGGGCTACGGCCGAACACGCCGAGGACGTGTCGATCGCCAGGGACGAGGCAATGCCAAGTCATCATCCCGACCGTTGGGGCATTTAACGACCGCCACCCTCACCCAAGATTGCGGGGCCTACCGGTTGGGATAGCTAATCCCTCACGGGGTCCAAGGACGGAGAACTCGTCTCGGACGTCCTTGCCATAGATGCAAGATACTTTATGCATCGGGCCCGGATGATTCTATCTACCTCAATTCTAAACCTTAACAATAATAACGATTCAATCAATGCAGTCCAATACGTGCTCATCGGATACAAAGAACCTAGCATGATACTACGAAGCAAGAACAGATATCGAACATGCTAGAATAGAACAACCTAGCATGGGCTAACATGAGAAACAATACAAGAGTTCATGCCATCAGAATTGTAACAGAGCACCTAGGCTAAACATGCTAGTAAATATACACAGCATACAAAACAACAATCACAAATATACCGCAGGTCCACACAACCCCTGTAAGAAATCCTTACCTTGGTCGGAAGACTTTTACACACAAATCCTAAGTCTGCGGAACAATCCCGAGCTAGCGAGCGGGAACCTAGCAAACCAACAATAATCAGCATCTAAAATATCTAAACAACAATAGAACAGCAAGCTCGGCTCAAGGGAACTCACGCGCGCGACGACACGAGCTTGGGGTCGCTTGGCAAGTCGGGCACGGCAAGGACGCCTTGGCCGGCGCGCTACCGGCACGGCAAGGACACGCGCTGGCCGCGCTGCCGGCACGGCAAGGACACGCTACCGGCCGCGCGCCGCACGGCAAGGAGGGACACGCGCGCGCGCGCGCGCGAGCGTCTCGGGCGGCGCGCGGGCGCCGGCGTCGGGCGAAGCGCGCGCGGCGAGCGTCGAGCGGCAGCGGCGCGCGGCGCCGGGCGCGGCGATGCGGACACGGCGAGCAACTCGGCAGGAGCGCGCGCGGCGAACGCTCGTCGAGCGGCGCGCGGGCGAGCGGCTTCGGCAAGTGGACACGGCGAGGGCGTGCGAGCGATCGTTTGGACGTGCTGGCGCTGGCGAGGACCTCTGGCGCGGCGAGCGATCGGGCGATTCGCTGGCTGGGCGAACGGCGAGGTCGGGCTGGGACAGTCCGGGCGTCGGTGGCAGGCTGGTTCGACCGACCGGGCGTCGCGGCAGTGGCTGGTTCGACCGACCGGGCGTATGGAGCTGGTGGGGATGATGGTTGCTCCTCTCCGGTTGGCCGCACAACACACACACACACAACCCCTTTTTCTTACATTCGCCAACAAACACCCAAATGAGAAGATGAAGAAGACGAAGACTTACCCGGAATGATGATGATCGAACCCAAGGAGAGGCAAGGATGAAGAACTCGGCAAGGCTATGGAGATGGAGAGCTTGGGCGGCCAAGAGGTGTTTTGGAGAAGAAGATGGAATAACCTAATTCTATTTCATTTAACCAAATGCACCAAAACTCCAAAATCCAAGGTTAACTAAGATGTGATGCAGAAAGAGCAACAAGAGCTCTCAATAGCTCAACTGGCCACACCACCCACCTGACTTCTCAGACCACCTGGGTTCGAAACCCACCAAACACACTTTTAACACACAATTTTCCTTTTGCATCTCCCCATGCCCAAACACATCCACAAAGCCTAAAAAACTTACCTAAATCCATCCAATAATTTTAGCAACTGGAAAAAGACATAAACGGTCCTGACGGCCCGACCAAATTACTAAAATACCCCTAGGGCATACCTGGAAGACCGGGATGAAAACCTGGGTCGTTACAATATTCCCTCCTTTTTATGACTTTCGTCCTCGAAAGTCCTTAAGAATGAAACAACACAGGATAATGCATTCTCATCCCGTCCTTCCCGCTCACGAGCGGCCTCCTCCGAACTCGGACTCCTTCACTAAACTTTTACCAACTGATCTCACTTCTACGCAACGTCTTCGACTCAAGACCAGAATACTCATAGGCTTCTCCTCGAAGCCCTAAACCCTCAATCAGCTGCAAGGGCTCAAAGTCCACAATGAGCAATGGGTCCGGCACATGCTGCCCCAACATCGATACATAAAAACACTGTGCACAGCTGTCAACAAACAAACTCAACCCTACAACAAACTGGCCAAACAACTGAACCTTCCAGATTCCAAAACTAAACGGCCTACTCTTACTTCACAAAAGACCAACAAACCTCAAACCTTGACTACAGCCTTAACGAGATACAAACGAACCACCAACTGGCGACTGATCCAAAAAGACAAACTTCTCCAACTAGAACACGACCACAACACTTAAGCAACCATCTTAAGGAGAAAATCGCCAGGCAAGGAACATCCAACATTCCTCTCAAGGAAAACTCGGGAAGCAAGGACTAAACCATCACGCGCAAACTATCTCGCGACACAACACCTTGAGGAAAACAGCTCAACGACTTACCAACCAATGCCACGGCACCTGCGTGCCAACTCACTCAAACGCGGCTCTACTAACGCCAACCGGGAACTCACAACAATTAGGAACAAAGCCCGAGAAGGGCTTGCTCGTGCAGAACTCAACCCAAACTTATAACGAGCAACGCCGCCTCCAAGCTACTACTCAACTCTTAAAATCCAACTGGCTACTCAAAGGACTTCCCTTTAAGCCTAAGCCTAACTCATCTTCCAACCGTAAGCTCCACTACCAAAACCTCACAAGGAAAGCGATAGCGACAACCTCAAAGCTTACGGATCCCGAGCCACACGAATTCGCAAGACTACCTCGCAAGCTATCACTCGAGGTGGCATCCAAGGAGCAACTCAACCACCACAGAGGCTAGAGGGAAAGGAAATCTTCAATCCCCAAAGAACCAACAACTTGCGAGAACAACTCAACTCTTCTTGGTGGCCTCCGCCCTTGCGGGAACAAACAACTCTTGCTTGCTAACAACACAAAGCAGAACCTCTCTCTGTTGGCTGATCATTTGCGCTACTCGATCGACTACACAACTCGGGAGCTAAGCCGACTCCCGCCAAACGGAAACGACTTCCCAAAGAAGCAAATTCCGGAAGGGCGCGAACTCCACACACGCTCGCTAACTGCGCTCAAACCCAAGGCAAAGAACAACCAACTCTCTTGGAAGCAACACCCAAGAGAAAACTCAACCAATCGGACCACCAAACGAAACAAACAAAGACTTGCTCAATCGGGCGAGGGAGGGGTCAACTCCCAAAACTTACTCGACTAGGAACAAGACCTCAGGCAACGCCCCGCCTAGAACCGAACTAGCTCTCGAAACAACAAACGAACCAAATCTTGGCCAAACACTCACGGGAGGCGAGAACAACCCTTTATCGCAACTTCCGGTACACCACTCCACGAGTCCGCTTAACTAGACAAACAAGCGCTTCCAAGCGGCCAACAAACTTTTCCTCCTACTAGCACCACTACCACCAATTCCAAGACCAAGGAATAACCTAACAACTCCCAAGGAGAAAAACAGTCCTTACAAGCGGACATCGAAGGACAGAGAGCTTCACAACCGCTCATTGTCTTGCTCAACTAGGCACAACATCCAACTCTCCCCAGAGGCAACAACAAGGGGTCCACCACAGATGGACCGCCAACCACGGGCAAGAGAAGACTCACCCCCAAACAACAAATAAGGGCACTCTCAAACTCGGGAGCAGAAGAGACATCCTACTGTGGCAACCACTTACCCACGAACAAGGCTAACTCCTTGGCAACTCGAAAACCACACCTTGGCCAACATCAAGCACCAACTTGCCACCACACCGGAACCAAATCCGGACTCTACTCCAAACAAACTCGGCTGTTAGCCTACCAAAAGCGCCAAAGAACTCACCCGAGGCTACAAACTACCCGACTACGGCTTGCCAACTAAACTCACTACTGGTCTGTGAGCTCGTGAGGCTCTCCACAACTAGGGTTCTTTGGCAACCCGACACACACCTTGTCGTCTAATGGTCTAACAACCAACTACCGAACAAACAACTCCTTTTCCCAAAGCACCACAACCACGCCGGCCTGCTCCAAACCTCGAAACCAAAAAAAGACCGTAAACGCCTGAATGTGTCATCCTCCTACTCAAAGCATCGGCCACAATGTAGCTTCCACCTAGGTAAGGATTCCGAGCAACACCCTTAGCAACTACGGTCGGGAACTACGCGGCTTCACTACATCCACCATTCGTTCAAAGCACCATCTGAACACCAACCATGAACACAAGAGGTTCCACCAACCAAGCTTAGGTTCAACTTAACAAACTTGCCTAGGCAACAACCCAACTACGAGCACGGTATCCTTACAACCTCAACTAAAGCCTTACAACATCCACCTGGAGCCCAACTTCTTCAGGAACTGAGCACCAGTTCTCCAATGCAATCCCTACATGGTTCTGGAACTCTCGCCACCAGAACGAACTACACGAACACACTTGTGTGCACAACTCTCAACCTTCCTTCAGAGATCCAAGACTAACAGGTGCTTTCCAAAAGGCAACACTAACTTCTGGCAGAGATACAATCAACCAAAGGAACACCAAAAGTTCCATCTCCACACGATACTCGAAACTGAGGCAACCTTGCTTTACCAAAGCATAATCATGCCAAACCAAACTTACTTTGTACCAAGCCTCTACCAAGGGTGCTTACCCCTAAGGCATCCAAAACCTCTCGCAAGGCATCAGCTCATCTCGCCTCAAAAGCATCCAACTCGCCTCATAGGCATCCGGCTCATCGATAAGCATCCAACTCATGGTCCCTCATTTGGACCAAATTCGCATCTACAATGCTCAACTCTCCTCGATTTAGGCACTCGAAGGTAGTTGACCGCACTACCAACCACAAAGAAAATCTCTTGGCCTTAACACTAGCGCGAGACTCACGCGCACCAACATTTACCAACCGGTAACTGGCGACTTACTCAACCTCCGAAACACTGGGAAGAGGCTCGGCTCCTCTCGAGCATCCTTTCGCTTGTAGTCCATTGACTACCACCGAACTAGCCCTCCGCACGACCTAAACAGTGCAATCGCCATAAACAGATCCAAGGCTAAAGGAGTACGCTGAACTCTCCGAACTCGAGCGGCATAGAACCATCCGCTATGCCCAAGCCAAACTCAAGCTCGAACGGACTTAGTGCCAAAGTGGCACACCAACCAATGCACCTCAAGTGCTACTACTACCAAATCCACATCTCGAGGAAGTCGGGTTGTTAAACAACAAAGAGGCTCGCAAGGGGGCAAAGATGACCCTTCATCCGCCTCCACCACTAACACGGCAACTTGCCAAACAATCAGCGATCGGTGGAGACTCGCTAGTCCACCTCTCACAAGGGACTTCCACCACCATCCGATGAACCAAACAAAGACAGAGGCGGCACACCTCGGCCTCTCGAGCAGCAGGCATCCCACACACGGATGCTAAACTCAAACACGGCCAACTACTTTACTACTAGCGGTAGGACTTACTAAAACATCGAGCTCTACAGGCATCCATTTGCCAACACCGGGCGTCTCCATCAACGCCAACAAACTCATCCGAATAAACTGCTGATCATGCCTTCTGGGAACCTCCGGCTACAAGAGCTCTTTGGGGAAAAATCTTTGAAACAAACTCTGTCACATTTGGACTATCTGTGCCCGGGACTCCTCACTACGCGCTACAAACTGCGCTCGGGTCTCCGCTCTCGATAGCTAAAGACCCGACCATCAAATCTCTCATGGTGGAGCACACTCTGCTCAAGGAGTCTCACTGAGGTATTTGCTAGCCTCTACCCCCTCCTCTAGGCAACTCAAGCTGCGGGGCCAAATCGGCATGCGGGCCTAACAACCCCGGATGCGGCCTCAACATCAACACGATCGGTCCAACTCCTCGGTCGGACATGCCAAGCGTCCCGCTTCTGCAGGTGCGATCAACATACTAGCGACCGCACAAAGCACCTCCACCCTCTCACTAGGGGAAAAGCAGCAATTGGGCCACAAATGGCCAATGGGAGACTAAGCTCTGCCTCCCTCGGGGACGATGTCCCAGGGGCATCCGAATCTATCTGGATACCTCAACAAGTCGCTAAACAAACTTTGCTCAAGATGCATGAGAAAGTTGGCATGATGGCTCACTAAGCCCAAACCAACAACGAGTCGAACACCGCTCGTCTCCGCTCCACAACACTACACAAGGCATACACAAGATGACAGTATTGTAAATTCTTAACCCTTTTTCAACAACAATAGTAAACCTAGGCGTACTGATGACCGGTATGAGTCTTGATGATCATGGAAAAACGACCTACAACAAAAAGGTCGGTCTACAGAATCTATGACTCGAGCTCGATACCAATCTGTAAAGACCAGACCCAAAAAGGGGTTCTAAATGGCCTTTACCCCAATGCATGTATTGAAAATAGAAGACATTATGAAAACACATTTTGATTCCAAGTAAAAGCAGAAACATTCAACAACCAAAAGAAACATTTCTAAAAGCATACTACGATCGAGAGATTATTTAAAACATTAAAACATTCCACAAGTACAAATATCTTTGGAATCCATAAAACGTAAGAAAACATCCCGGGGCTCTGTGCCCGTCTACATGCATTCGGAAACAACAAAAGTCAAGAGTCATAATAAATAAAATGAAATAATCAGAGATGATGAAGTAGGATTCCATGATCACAGCCTCCTCCTTCAGTCATCACGCCTCGCGCCATGGTTACTGAAAGATAAGTAAGGGTGAGTAACGAATTACTCAGTAAGAATCCCCAACCAGGGGGTACAATACGATATACATGATCATCTAGAAGATTGTATGCAAGCTATGAGTACAAACATAGAACAGAGCACATAGCTAAGTCCACACTTGGACCTCGGATGCCATCTCGTGGTCTTAGTCAGGAAAAAACCACAACACACTAAACGCACTATACGGGAACAAGTCCCGGCCTCGGCTCTCTCATCGTCGATACGAAAGGTGCAGCGGCTCAAGATCCCGAGGAGCTCTCTCGATCGCGTTGTAATGAGCGTAAGCGCGCACCGCATGCTATCGCAAACTGCGGGGTGCCGGGTCTAGTGGCAAAATTTGCCCGTGTTGATCCACCATGCCTAACTAAATCTCCGGATCGGTGTCAGCGACATAGGGGTGTGAGACACGGACACGTGAACTATGTCACCGTACCACCGCTTTTGAGGCTAAGGAACCGGTCGTGGTAGGCTTACACCGAAGCGGTCCTTGCCCTAACAGTGGCGATCAAGGGCTACGGCCGAACACGCCGAGGGCGTGTCGATCGCCGAGGACGAGGCAATGCCAAGTCATCATCCCGACCGTTGGGGCATTTAACGATCTGCCACCCTCACCCAAGATTGCGGGGGCCTACCGGTTGGGATAGCTAATCCCTCTCACGGGGTCCAAGGACGAGAACTGTCTCGGACGTCCTTGCCATAGATGCAAGATACTTTATGCATCGGGCCCGGATGATTCTATCTACCTCAATTCTAAACCTTAACAATAATAACGATTCAATCAATGCGGTCCAATACGTGCTCATCGGATACAAAGAACCTAGCATGATACTACGAAGCAAGAACAGATATCGAACATGCTAGAATAGAACAACCTAGCATGGGCTAACATGAGAAACAATACAAGAGTTCATGCCATCAGAATTGAACAGAGCACCTAGGCTAAACATGCTAGTAAACATACACAGGCATACAAAACAACAATCACAAATATACGCGCAGAGTCCACACAACCCCGGTAAGAAATCCTTACCTTGGTCGGAAGACTTTTACACACAAATCCTAAGTGCGGAACAATCCCGAGCTAGCGAGCGGGAACCTAGCAAACCAACAATAATCGGCATCTAAAATATCTAAACAACAATAGAAGCAGCAAGCTCGGCTCGGGGAACTCACGCGCGGCGCGACGACACGAGCTTGGGGTGCTTGGCAAGCCGGGCACGGCAAGGACGCTGCCGGCCGCGCTACCGGCACGGCAAGGACACACTGCCGGCGCGCTACCCGGCACGGCAAGGACACGCTGGCCGCGCTGGCACGGCAAGGGACACGCGCTGGCTGCGCGCGCTGGCACGGCAAGGAGGGACACTGCGCGCGCGCGCGAAGGTCGGGCGGCGGCGCTTGGCGGCTGGCGTCGGGCGGCGGCGCGCGGCGAAGCGCTCGAGCGGGAGCCAGCGCTGGCGCGCGGCGGCGCGCGGACACGGCGAGCAACTCGGCAGGACGCGCGCGCGGCGAACGCTCGAGCGCGAAGCGCGCGCGGGCGAGCAGCTCGGCAAGCGGACACGGCGAGGGCGTCGCGAGCGATCGCATGGACGTCTTGGGCGCTGGCGAGACCTCTGGCGTCGGCGAGCGATCGCGGCGATCGGGCTGGGCGGGAGAACGGCGAAATTTCTTTGGGACAGTGCAGGGGCGTGCGGCAGGTGGTTCGACCGATCTGGGCGTCGCGGCGACAGTGGCTGGTTCGACCGATCTGGGCGTAGTGAGCGGGTGGGATGATGGTCGCTCCTCTCGGTTGGCCGCACAACACACACACACACAACCCCTTTTTCTTACATTCGGCCAACAAACACCCAAATGAGAAGATGAAGAAGACGAAGACTTACCCGGAATGATGATGATCGAACCCAAGGAGAGGCAAGGATGAAGAACTCGGCAAGGCTATGGAGATGGAGAGCTTGGGCGGCCAAGAGGTGTTTTGGAGAAGAAGATGGAATAACCTAATTCTATTTCATTTAACCAAATGCACCAAAACTCCAAAATCCAAGGTTAACTAAGATGTGATGATGAGAAAGAGCAACAAGAGCTCTCAATAGCTCAATGGCCACACCACCCACCTGACTTCTCAGACCACCTGGGTTCGAAACCCACCAAACACACTTTTAACACACAATTTTCCTTTTGCATCTCCCCATGCCCAAACACATCCACAAAGCCTAAAAAAACTTACCTAAATCCATCCAATAATTTTAGCAACTGGAAAAAGACATAAACGGTCCTGACGGCCCGACCAAATTACTAAAATACCCCTAGGGCATACCTGGAAGACCGGGATGAAAACCTGGGTCGTTACAGTAGGCCCCCGATGGGCATCATAAGGCCGCTTAAGAGTGTAAGACCCCGATGGGCATCTTTGTGATCCTAGCTGGTGTAAGACCCCGATGGGCATCCTAGATGTGTAAGACCCCGTTGGGCAGCATTGATAGCTAGAGGTGTAAGACCCCGATGGGCATCCGTATGTGTAAGACCCCGATGGGCATCATTGATTGAGGTGTAAGACCACGATGGGCATCCGTATATGTAAGACCCCGATGGGCATCATTGATTGAGGTGTAAGTGTAACAGCCCGGTTTACAGTTGAAAGAAAAATTAGGTTTGTATATATTTTATTTTGAAACGTGTTGTTGGGAGGACTCGAACCCTTGGCCTAAAAGGGGTGGGAAGCTTGGAATTAAATAAAGAAAATAGGTATGTCCGCCGGGGCTCGAAGGGGGGAAGCCTTGGGAAGGGAATTTGGGATTCCCAAGACTTATTTAATTTGAGGAAGGAAAAAAAAAAGGAAAAAGAAAGCTTCACTCGCAAAAACACTCACCCTCTCCCCACACCCTCGCCGCCACCGCCCGTCGCCATCCATCGCCCCACCCCGGCGCGCTCAGCCGACAACCCACGCCGCACCGAAAGCGGCCTTTGCGGCCCACCGCAGAGCCAGCGCCGTCCGTCGCTCAGATCGTGCACCCCAAAGACAATTGTCGCCGCGCACAGCGCTTGTGGCCGCTCGCTCCGACCGACCGCATCCGCGAGACCGCGTCCCAGAGCTCCCACCGTGCGTCGTCCGTCCGTACCACAGCGTCGCCCGCACGCCTGCTCCAGCGAGCCCGCTCACCCGCGCCGGTTCTCGTCCACACGCGACGTCTCGCTCAGCACCCAGCACCGTTCGCGTTCGCGAGCCAGCACGCCGACCGCGTCTGCACGCCGTCTGCCCGGCCGCACGTCCTGCCTGCCGTGTTGCCAAGGGCCACGCGCTCGCGCCCAGCACCCCTGCGCCCATCAGCGCCCAGCAGCAGCCTCGCAGTGCAGCCTGCCCGTCCGCGTGTCAGCCGAGCAGCTTGAGTTGCTCCCGAGCCGAGTCCTGTTTATTTTATTATATTTAGGCCTATGGATTGTGATTATTGTTGTGTTTGTTAGGTTCTCGTTAGCTTGCTCGGGTTCGATCGCAGCTTAGGTTTCTTGTGTGTAGTTGCCTTCCGACCAGGTAAGGATTTCTTACCGGAGTTGTGTGGTCCCTGCGATATATTATATGATTGCTGATTGTATGCTTGTTTGTGTTTATCAACATGTTTAGTGATAGGTGCTCTGTTCTGAATTCCCGACTGGAATGATTTCCTATGTTGTTTCTCATGTTAGTCCATGCTAGGTTGTTCTGTTCTGGCATGCTCGTTATCTAGTTCTTGCTTCGTAGTATCATGCTAGGTTCGTTGTATCTAATTGAGCACGTATTGGATTGTATTAGATTGTTTGCTGTATCTGTTTATAGGTTTAGACTACAGGTAGGTAGCATCATCCGGGCCGGATGCATAACGTAACTTGCATCCATGACAGCGACGTACGAGACGGTGCTCCGTCCCTGATCCCGTTAGGGTCTAGCTAACCCTAACGGCTGGCCCTACAATCTTGGGTGAGGGTGGCAGACTGTTAAATGCCCCAACGGTCGGGATGATGACTTGGCATTGCCTCGTCCCCGCCAGTCGGCACGTCCTTAGCGTGTTCAGCAGTAGCCCTTGATTGCCACCTGTTAGGGCAAGGACGACTTCCTGGTGTAAGCCTACCACGACCGGTTCCTTAGCCTCAAGTGCGGTGGTTCAGGCTGACATAGTTCACGTGTCCAGGTCTCACACCCCTATGTCAGTGACACCGATCCAGAGATTTAGTTAGGCATGGCGACTGGACATGGGCAGCTTGCCACTAGACCCGGCACCCTTCATGGTCTGCAGTAGCATGCGGTGCGAACTTACGCTCATTACAGCGCCGACTGGAGAGCTCCTCAGGATCTTGAGCTAGTGAACCTTTCGTATCGACAGTAGACAAGCTGAGGCTGGGACTTGTTTCTCGTATAGGGCGTATTGTGTGGTGATTATTCCGGACTAAGACCCTGAGTTGGCATCCGATGTTTATGTGTGGATTTAAGCTATGTGCTCTATTCTTTGTTTATATTCATAGCTTGCATACCTTTCTGCTAGATGACCATGTATATCGTATTGTACCCCGGTTGGGGATTCTTACTGTGTAATTCGTTACTCACCCTTATTTTGTGGTTTTCCTCAGGTAACCATGGTGCGAGACAAGATGGCTGGAGGAGGAGCTGTGATCATGGAAACCCGTTGTTTTGAACTCTGAGTCTTGTATTTATGTATTTATGTTTTAAATGTCCTCTGAATGCATGTAGTTGGGCACGGAGCCCTAGGTTGTTTTTCTCAATGCTTTTAGGATTCTAGCAATCGTTGTAACTATTGGAAAGTTTTGAATGTTTGAAATAAATCTCTGATCAGAGTGAGTTTTGGAAATGTATTTGTCTTGGAACAGGTGCTTGGAAACAGGGACAGGTTTCAGGAATTTTATGTTGACTTTTTAAATGGATGTTTTTATGTTTTAGTTTTTACTTAGAATCCGAAACACCATTTTGCATATTAACTGTAGTTTTGAATGCATGCATTGAGGTAAAGACCTATTTTAGGGCCCCATTCGGGTCGGGTCTTTACAGTTGGTATCAGAGCTTAGAGTCATAGATTCTGTAGACTGACCTTTTGTTGTAGGTCATTTTTCCATGATCATCAGCACTCCGACAGTCATCAGGTACGCCTAAGTTTACAGTTTTGGAAAAGGGTTAAGAATTTATAATACTTTTCATCTAGTGTATGCCTTGTTTGGTGTTGTGGAGCGAAGACAAGCAGGTTCTGACTCGTTGTTGGTTTGGGTTTAGAGCGACATCATGCCAACTTCCCGCAGTGTGAGCAGTATGATAGCAGCTTGTTGAGGTATCCAGATAGATTCGGATACCGCTGGGACATCGTTCCAGAAGGAGGGAGAGATTAGACTCCCGTAGGCCACTTGTGGCCCAGTTGTTGGTTTTCCTCTAGAGAGAGGGTGGAGGTGTTTTGCCCTGGAGTTCCACTCGAGGAGGGGAGTTAGCTATAGCTTTGCTTATGTTGATGCTTGCGGAGCAGGTCCCAGTGTGGACTAGCCTGGGTAGTTCAAGTGTTGATCTTGAACCTTAGCAGATTGTTTGATTGCCCAGTGAGTGGCTGCAGAGTTAGTAGCCTTCGTGGAGGATGTAGAGGCATCTTTGTTCTCTAGTAAAGTATTGTTGTTTTGCAGCCAGTACGCCGGAACCCTGTGGTTAAGGGTGCAGCAAGCAGTGTTCCCATCGGACTTGATCCGTTGGTGGTTTCCTCAGTTGTTTAGTAGAGTTGAACACTCTTCTTTTGGTGAGCTCCTAGAGTGGAGCTAGCTGCTTCATGTTGAGAGATCCGGCCAGAGTTCAGTAGGGCATCATGTGGAGATGCAAGAGTAGGCAATGAGACTTCGGTTTGATGAGATGCCTTAGGCATGGTTGTTTGAGTTTGAGCTCTTGTATGCCTCGCCATAGTTTTTGTCACTTGAGGTTGTGACCTTGCTGGCCCCATTTGTAGTAAGATGTGGATTTTTTAGTAGTGGCACTTGAGGTGCATTGGTTGGTGTGCCGCTTTGGCACCAAGTCTGGTTCAGGCCTGAGTTTGGCACGGGTATAGCATATGGTTCTATAACCCGTCCGGAGTTCAACACTCCTTTAGCCTTTGGATCCGTTTGTGGCAGTTGCACTTGTTTAGGTCGTGCAAGAGGGCTAGTTCAGTGGTAGTGGAAGGACTACAAGCGAAAGGATGTTCGAGAGGAGCTGAAGCCTCTTCCCAGTGATACTGGGGGTTGAGTAAGTCAGCAGGTTGACGGTTGGTAAGTGTTAGTGCGCGTGAGTCTCACGCTAGTGTTAAGGCCAAGAGATCTTTGTGGTTGGTAGTGCGGTCAACTACCTTCGAGTGCCTAAATCTGAGGAGAGTTGTGCATTGTAGATGCGAGTTTGGTCCAGTAGAGGGACTATGAGTTGGATGCCGATGAGATGAGTTGGATGCTTATGAGATGAGTTAGATGCCTCATGAGGTGAGTTGAATGTCTTAGGTGTAAAGCACACTTGGTAGAGACTTGGTATAAAGTAAGTTCGATTTGGCATTGTTATGCTTTAGTAGAGCAAGGTTGCCACAGCTTTGAGTATCGTGTGGGATGGAACTTTTGGTGTTCCTTTGATTGATTGTATCTCTGCCAGAAGTTAGTGTTTGTAACGACCCAGGTTTTCTTCCCGGTCTTCCAGGTATGCCCTAGGGGTAATTTGGTAATTTGGTCGGGCCGTCAGGGTCGTTTGTGTCTTTTCCAGCTACTAAAATTATTGGATGGTTTTATGTAGGTTTTTGGAGGAGTTTGAGGTTTGGTTTGAGCAAGGTTTGATGCAAAAGTAAAAATAAAGGAAATTGTCTTTGCAGTGGGGTTTGAAACCGGGTCTCCCGGGAAGCTTGTAGAGAGGTGTGCCAAATGAGCCATTAGGTGCTCTTGTTGCTCTTTCTGCATCACATCTTAGTTAACCTTGGATTTTGGAGTTTTGGTGCATTTGGTTAAATGAAATAGAATTAGGTTATTCCATCTTCTTCTCCAAAACACCTCTTGGCCGCCCAAGCTCTCCATCTCCATAGCCTTGCCGATTCTTCATCCTTGCATCTCCTTGGGTTCGATCATCATCATTAGGGTAAGTCTTCGTCTTCTTCATCTTCTCATTTGGGTGTTTCTTTGGCCGAATGTAAGAAAAAAGGGGTTTGTGTGTGTGTGCGTTGTGCAGCCAACCGGAGGAGGTCCAAAGGCCCGAGCTCATCGCATCGGCCCGGCTCACAATCAACGGCAGCCCCGCCGTCGCGACGCCCGAATCTGTCAGCAGCGCGGCTTCGCCCGTTTAAATCGGCCGATCGCTCGCCACGCTGGATCTGTCCATCAGCCAGCGCGCTTCGCCGTTCGCCCCAGCGAGATCGCCGTCGCTCGCGACGCCAGAGGTCTTCGCCGGCGCGCCGGCTCGTCGGCCGATCGCTGCGACGCCCGCGCCGCCGTGTCGCTTGCCGAAGCCGCTCGCTCGCGCGCGCGCCGCCAGACGTTCGCGCGCGCGCGCGTCCTGCGAGCCGCTCGCCAGTCGTGCGCGCCGCGCGCGGCGCCGCGCCGCGCGCTTCGCCGGGCGACGCGCGCGCGCGCTGGCCCGCGACGCGCTTCGCTTCGCGCGCGCGTCGTCCTGCCGCGTGCGTGCGGTAGCGGCCAGTAGCGCGTCCCTGCCGCGTGCCCGGTAGCGCCGGCAGTAGCGTCGCGCCCTGCCGCCGTGCCTGCTTGCCCCAGCAGCCCCAAGCTCGTGTCGTCGCGCCGCGTGAGTTCCGAGCCGAGCTTGTCGTTTCTATTGTTGTTTAGATATTTTAGATGCCGATTATTGTTGGTTTGCTAGGTTCCCGCCGCTAGCTCGGGATTGTTCCGCAATGACTTAGGATTTGTGTGTAAAGTCTTAGAGCCAAGGTAAGGATTTCTTACCAGGGGTTGTGTGGACCTCGCGGTATATTTGTGATTGTTGTTTTGTATGCTGTGTATGATTACTAGCATGTTTAGCCTAGGTGCTCTTGCTCGAATTCTGGTGGCATGAACTCTTGTATTGTTTCTCATGTTAGCCCATGCTAGGTTGTTCTATTCTAGCATGTTCGATATCTGTTCTTGCTTCGTAGTATCATGCTAGGTTCTTTGTATCCGATGAGCACGTATTGGGGTGCATTGATTGAATCGTTATTATTGTTAAGGTTTAGAATTGAGGTAGATAGAATCATCCGGGCCCGATGCATAAAGTATCTTGCATCTATGGCAAGGACGTTCGAGACGATTCTCCGTCCTTGGACCCCGTGAGGGATTAGCTATCCCAACCGGTAGGCCCCGCAATCTTGGGTGAGGTGGCAGATCGTTAAATGCCCCAACGGTCGGGATGATGACTTGGCATTGCCTCGCCCCGGCGATCGACACGTCCTCGGCGTGTTCGGCCGTAGCCCTTGATTGCCACTGTTAGGGCAAGGACCGCTTCTCGGTGTAAGCCTACCACGGCCCGGTTCCTTAGCCTCGGTGCGGTGGTACGGTGACATAGTTCACGTGTCGAGTCTCACACCCCTATGTCGGTGACACCGATCCGAGAGATTTAGTTAGGCATGGTGATGAACAGGCGGCTTGCCACTAGACCCGGCACCCCGAGTTTGCGCAGTAGCATGCGGTGCGCGCTTACGCTCATTACTGGCGCCGATGGAGAGCTCCTCGGGATCTTGAGCGAGTGCACCTTTCGTATCGGCGAGAGACAGCCGAGGCGGGACTTGTTCCCGTATAGTGCGTTTAGTGTGTTGTGGTATTTTCCGGACTAAGACCACGAGATGGCATCCGAGGTCCAAGTGTGGACTTAGCTATGTGCTCCGCTCCGTGTTTGTACTCATAGCTTGCATACATTCTTCTAGATGATCATGTATATCGTATTGTACCCGGTTGGGGATTCTTACTGGTAATTCGTTACTCACCCTTATTCGTGGTTTTCCACGGGTAATCAAGGGGAGACAGGATGGGTGAAGGGAAGCCGTGATCATGGAATCCTGCTTTGTCATCTCGATTGTTTTATTTTAATTATCATGACTCTTCACTTTTTGTTATTTCCCTGAATGCATGTAGGCAGACAGAGCCCCAGGATGTTTTCTTACGTTTTATGGATTCCAAGATATTGGTACTTGTGGATTGTTTTAATGGTTTAAATAAATCTCGATCGTGAGTGTGCTTTTAGAAATGTATGTTTTGGTTGTTGAATGTTTCGCATTTTTACTTGGAATCAGAAATGTATTTTTCATAATGTCTTTTATTTTCACTACATGCATTGGGGTAAAGGCCCATTTAGAGCCCCTTTTGGGTCGGGTCTTTCTGATTGGTATCGAGCTCGAGTCATAGATTCGTGAGACCGACCTTTTGTTGTAGGTCGTTTTCCATGATCATCAAGACTCAAGCGCGAGTCATCAGTACGCCTAGATTTATTGTTTTAGAAAGGAAAAGGGTTAAGAATTTACAATACCTATCATCTAGTGTATGCCTTGTTTGGTGTTGTGGAATGGTGACAGTGAGTTTTGATTCGTTGTTGGTTTGGATGTAGATCGCCAACATGCGATACCACCCGCATCGGGAGAGGAGGTTCGAGAGCAGTCGAGGTATCGTGGATCGGATCTCGATGCATCGCAGGACATCGCCCCAAGCCGACATCGATGGCATTCCACCAAAGAAGCCTCCTCGTTACGCCTAGAGCGGGCGTTGAGGCGATCGAGCGCCGTGAGATCGCTCCTGGAGCGAGTTTGCCGAGTCTATGAGGGCTTTTATGGTCGCATGTTGAGTGACCAGAGGGCGAGACCTGTGCCTTGTTGGCGCTGGCGGGAAGAGTCCCGAGCCCAGATCGAGCGGTGACTCGATTGGTTCAAAGTGAGCTCGATAGCACCTCGGCTCCACACAGAGCAAGTAGCCCAGAGGCGATATGGCAGAGGGTGCCGAGGAATTGGGTAGGTGGTGAAGGATTTTGTGAAGTGGAAGCTCGAGAAGTTTGATGCCACCGGTGATGCGTTAGCGGGCGGCCAGTGGATTGCCCATTTGGAGTACACCTTCCCGATCATGGTGTGCCCCGATATTCAGAGGCCGAGATGTGCGGCTCATGTCTTTGGGAGGCACAATGAGATGGTGGTGGGAGTCCACCTTGAGCGAGAGACAGGTGGGTCTCCACCCGCTACTTGGGAGTTCTTCAAGGTGAGTTCAAGGTAAAGTTCATCGGTGATGAGGCTCGGGAGAAGATGGTGGAGCTCTTCCGAACTCGAAGCGGTTTCGATTCCATTGAGGAATATGAGCGCAAGTTCTCGAGTATGGATATTTTGCTCCTCGATTGATTGCCACCCGAGTGAAGATTCGGAAGTTCATATCCTGGATTGAGGCGGTGTTTCCCAGATGTCGTGGCTCGGCCCCCGACACTTATGCTAGGGTCATCCGATTAGCCACGATCTATAATGGGAAGTATCTGCTTGGCGGGTTGTTGTCGCTCTGTTTCGGGCCTGTCCCAGCAGGTGTGGGGCGTAAGAGGAAGTTTGACTTTCGGGAGGCGGCGGCGCCGTCAAGGCGATTTGAAGCAGAGATCGCGGAGAGCTCCAGTCCGTTTCAGCCAGCAGCAGGAGGACCGAGGCGGTTTCCGCTTGTGCTACTTGTGGGAAAGTCCACGCGAGCTTGTCACTGGACCTAGATTGTGCTTCCGTTGTGGTAGAGAGGGGCACATGGCCCGTTTTGTGATCAGCCCGGCTATGGCGGCTCGGCCAATGCAGCGGCAGAACAGGTCGAGTGTTTGCTACGACCCGTCAGAGGCCGAGCGCACGACGGATGCGCCGTGTGGCGGTACGCTTCTTGTTTTAGATCACTGCGCATTTGTCTTGTTTGATTCTGGTTCTACGCATTCATTTGTATCTGTGTTGTTTTTGCCGAGCATGCTAAGTTGAGTCTAGAGCCTCTAGGTTTTGAGTTATCTGTTGCAACTCCTTCGGGAGTTAGTATGTTGGCTAGAGATAAGATTAAGGATGGCCGGATCGAGATATCCGGAGAGTTGCTTGTGGCTACGCTCATAGTTACGCCTATGAGCGGTTTTGATGTGATTCTTGGTATGGAGTGGTTAGTTGCTAACCACGCGTTGATTGACCGCCACCGGAAAGAAGTAGTGTTCAGGCGCGCCAGTCGGCCTGACTTTAAGTTTCGTGGAGTCCAAGGTGGAGTTTGCCCGCCGATGGTGTCACCGTGAAAGCTCGTCGTTTGCTAGCTCATGGAGCTTGGGGCTATCTAGCCAAGTTGTGCGGGAAGAGCCGCCCCTCGCTGTCTGTTGATCAGTGTGCCGGCCGTGCAGGAGTTCGCGGATGTGTTTCCCGAGGAGTTACTGTGGTTGCCCCAAAGAGAGAGGTTGACTTCATTATTGAACTCGAGCCAGGACCCTCCCTATCTCGAAGGCTCCGTGATCGCATGGCGCCAGTGAGTTAAAGGAATCAAGATCGATTGCGCAGGAGATGTTAGACCGAGGGTTCATCCGCCCAAGTGTGTCCCCGTGGGAGCACGATTCATTTGTGAAAAAGAAGGATGGTTCTATGCGCGCTTGTGTATTGATTACCGCGAGCTTAATAAGGTGTGATGAAGAATAAGTATCCGTTGCCCCGTATCGATGATTTGTTCGATCGGCTTCAGGAGCTTCGTGTTCTCCAAGATAGATCCGAGATCCGGTTACCATCGATTGCGGATCGGGGATGCCGACATTCCTAAGACGACTTTCGAGTCCGGATATGGTCACTATGAGTTTGTGGTTATGTCGTTTGGATTGACCAATGCCCCTGGTAGCGTTCATGGACATGATGGATAGGGTGTTCAAATCATTTTTGGACAGCCGTCATCGTGTTCATTGACGATATTCGATTTATTCGAGGTCTAAAGAAGACCATGCAGAGCATTTGAGGCGAGTATTGGCGGCTTTGAGGGAAAACCAGCTTTATGCGAAGTTTTCCAAATGTGATTCTGGTTGGAGCGGTGGCCTTCCTAGGCCACGTGGTTTCGAGAGATGGTATAGCCGTGGACCCCGCGAAGATTGAGGCCGTGAGTTCATGGGCCAAGCCGACTTCGATTGCCGAGATTCGCGACTTTTCTGGGTTTGGCGAGTTTACTACCGTCGGTTCGTCAAGGACTTTTTCGCTTTAGCCTCGCCCCTCACTCGTCTGACGAGGAAGGGTGTCGAGTTGGTTTGGGACAAGCAGGTGTGATGAGAGCTTGCCGTGCTCAAGCGTAGTTTGACTTCAAAGACACAGTGTTGGCAATCCGGAGGGGACAGGTGGTTTTCGTGGTCTCTGATGATGCTTCCAAGTTTGGTTTAGGTTGTGTGTTGATGCAAGACGGGAAGGTCATTGCCTATGCTTCCCGTCACCAAGCCGTATGATGAGAACTACCCGACTCATGATATGGAGTTGGCAAAGCAGTGGTGTTTGCATGAAGATTTGGAGGCATTACCGTATGGTGAGCGGATTCGGATGTTTACCGATCACCGAGCCTCAAGTATCTGTTTACTCGTAAGGAGTTGAATATGAGGCGAGAGGAGATGGTTAGAGTTGGTAAAGGATTATGATCTGCGAGATTTTGTACCATCCGGTAAAGCCAATGTAGTGGCCGATGCTTTGAGCAGAAAAGACGTCGCACTCTGCGGCGTTGTTGAGTTCCAGCCCAGTTTGCAGAGAGAGTTCGAGCGGGCCGAGGTTGCGATGTTGTTGGGAGAGGTTACCGCGAGTGGTAGCTCGATTGACTATTCAAGTGTCGATTCGGCAAATGGATTATAGACGGCCGGTTGGGTGACCCGCACTTAAGAGATTGGTTGATGAGTCAGTCTTGTGATGACTTTGACTTTGTGTATTCACGAGACAGTGGGTTGACTTATAGAGGCGGTTGTGTGTTCCGGACATTGCAGGTTTGCGAGCCGAGTTGCTCTCGGAGGCCCCTGATTCCCCTTTTGCTTGGCACCCCGGGGTACCAAGATGTATCGAGACCTTAAGCGGACCTTTCCGTGGATGGGGATGAAGAGAGATGTGGCGAGTTTGTCGTAGGTGTCTCACTTGTCGCCAAGTGAAGGCACCTGTGCAGCAGGCCACCTGGTTTGTTGCAACCATCGAGTGTACCCAGTGGAAATGGGAAGAGATCTCTATGGACTTTATATCTGGTTTGCCAAGGACTCGAGGAAGTTCTCTCGATTTGGGTGATAGTCGACCGTTTGACCAAGAGCGCACACTTCATTCCCGGTAGAGACACTTATACCGTGGGAACAATGGCGCAAATTGTTTTTGGAGCGAGATCATCCGTTATCATGGTGTACCGGTGAGGATTGTGTCCGATCGTGACTCATGGTTCACTTCTCGTTTCGAGAGCGCCCAGAAGGGTTTGGGCACAGAGTGCGATTCAAAGATGACTTTTCACCCTCAGACGGATGGTCGACCGAGAGAGTGAATCGATTCTCGAGGATATGTTGAGGGCTTGTGTGTTGGATTTCAGCGATTGGGACCGATGATCAGATACTTGATGGAGTTTGCCTACTACACAACGCGATTACGATCGGCGATTCGGATGGCTCCATTCGAGGCATTGTATGGTAAGCGTTTGTCGGTCCCCCGTGGTTCGGGAAGAGGTTGGTGATAGACGACAGTTTTGGTCCCGAGTTCTGCGATTGACCAATGGTGCAAAGGCGAGAAGATTAGAGCTCGTATGTTGTGGCTCAGAGCAGAGAGCAGAAGAGTTACGCCGATGTTCGGCGTCGAGATTTGGAGTTTGAGGTTGGTCAACATGTGTTCCTTAAGGTTGCTCCGATGCGAGGTGTTACGAGGTTTGGTAAGCGTGGGAAGTTGAGTCCCCGTTTTGTTGGTCCATTTGAGATCCTAGAGAGGATTGGCAGAGTTGCTTACCTGGTTAGCCCTACCTCCGTCACTATCGTGTGCATAGTGTTTTTCATGTATCGATGTTGAGGCAAGATGTGCCGGACCCGTCGCACATTGTGGACTTTGAGCCTTTGCGGTGAATGAGGATTTGAACTTTGAGGAGAAGCGGTGAGGATCCTTGCCTTTGAGACCAAGACGTTGCATGTAATCGCGAGATTCGTTTGGTAAAGGTTCGGTGGAAGAATCGGGGTTCTCGAGGAAGCCACTTGGGAGCGGGAAGACGAGATGAGGTTGCATTACCCCCGAAATTTTCTGTCTTAAGGACTTTCGAGGACAAAAGTCATAAAAAGGAGGGAATATTGTAACGACCGTGTTTTCTTCCCGGTCTTCGGTATGCCCTAGGGGTAATTTGGTAATTTGGTGGGCCGTCGTGGTCGTTTGTGTCTTTTCCACTACTAAAATTATTGGATGGTTTTATGTAGGTTTTTGGAGGAGTTTGAGGTTTGGTTTGAGCAAGGTTTGATGCAAAAGTAAAAATAAAGGAAATTGTCTTTGCAGTGGGGTTTGAACCGGGTCTCTGGGAAGCTTGTAGAGAGGTGTGCCAAATGAGCCATTAGGTGCTCTTGTTGCTCTTCTCGCATCACATCTTAGTTAACCTTGGATTTTGGAGTTTTGGTGCATTTGGTTAAATGAAATAGAATTAGGTTATTCCATCTTCTTCTCCAAAACACCTCTTGGCCGCCCAAGCTCTCCATCTCCATAGCCTTGCCGATTCTTCATCCCCGCATCTCCTTGGGTTCGATCATCATCATTAGGGTAAGTCTTCGTCTTCTTCATCTTCTCATTTGGGTGTTTCTTTGGCGAATGTAAGAAAAGGGGTTTGTGTGTGTGTGCGTTGTGCGGCCCACCGAGGAGGTCCAAAGACCGAGCTCATCGCATCGGCCGGCTCAATCAACGGCGGCCCACATCGTCGCCGCGCCGAGATCTGATCGGCCAGCGCGGCTCGCCGTTAAATCGGCCGTCGCTCGCCACGCCCGCCGACGCCCAGTGCGGCTCGCGGTCGCCAGCCAGCGGCCGAATCGCCCGTCGCTCATCGCCACGCCGGAGTCGCCGCGACGCCAGAGGTTCGCCGCGCACACAGCCGACCGCTGATCGCGACGCTCGCCGTGTCCGCTTGCCGAAGCTGCTCGCGCGCGCGCCGCCCGACGACGCGCGCGCCGCGCGCTGCGCTCCTCGCTGAAGCCGCCGCTGTGTCCGCATCGCGCGCGCCCGCGCGCGCGCGCCGCGAGCGCTCGCGCGCGCGCCGCCCGAGCGCTCGCCGCGCGCCGCCGCGAGCGCTCGCGCGCGCGCGCGCGCCCGCTTGTCTGCGGTTGTGCCGCAGCCGGCGGCCAGCAGCAGCGTCCTTGCTGCGCGTGCAGCAGCGCGACAAGGCGGCGTCCTTGCCGTGCCCGGCTTGCCGCTGCCCCAAGCTCGTGTCGTCGCGCGCGTGAGTTCCCGAGCCGAGCTTGTCATTCTATTGTTGTTTAGATATTTTAGATGCCGATTATTGTTGGTTTGCTAGGTTCCCGCCGCTAGCTCGGGATTGTTCATGACTTAGGATTTGTGTGTAAAAGTCTTCCGACCAAGGTAAGGATTTCTTACAGGGGTTGTGTGGACCTGCGGTATATTTGTGATTGTTGTTTTGTATGCCGTGTATGATTACTAGCATGTTTAGCCTAGGTGCTCGCTCAATTTCTCGTGGCATGAACTCTTGTATTGTTTCTCATGTTAGCCCATGCTAGGTTGTTCTATTCTAGCATGTTCGATATCCGTTCTTGCTTCGTAGTATCATGCTAGGTTCTTTGTATCCGATGAGCACGTATTGGACCGCATTGATTGAATCGTTATTATTGTTAAGGTTTAGAATTGAGGTAGATAGAATCATCCGCCCGATGCATAAAGTATCTTGCATCTATGGCAAGGACGTTCGAGACGATTCTCCGTCCTTGGACCCCGTGAGGGATTAGCTATCCCAACCGGTAGGCCCCCGCAATCTTGGGTGAGGGTGGCGGATCGTTAAATGCCCCAACGGTCGGGATGATGACTTGGCATTGCCTCGCCCCGGCGATCGACACGCCCTCGCCGTGTTCGGCCGTAGCCCTTGATTGCCACTGTTAGGGCAAGGACCGCTTCTGGTGTAAGCCTACCACGGCCCGGTTCCTTAGCCTCGGTGCGGTGGTACGGTGACATAGTTCACGTGTCGTGTCTCACACCCTATGTCGGTGACACCGATCCAAAGATTTAGTTAGGCATGGTGGATCGGAACACACAGGCGGCTTGCCACTAGACCGGCACCCCGAGTTTGCGAGTAGCATGCGGTGCGCGCTTACGCTCATTACAAGCGCCGACCGAGAGCTCCTCGGGATCTTGAGCAAGTGCACCTTTCGTATCGACGAGAGTGAAGACAGTGAGGCGGGACTTGTTCCCGTATAGTGCGTTTAGTGTGTTGTGGTATTTTCGGACTAAGACCCCGAGATGGCATCCGAGGTCCAAGTGTGGACTTAGCTATGTGCTCCGCTCTGTGTTTGTACTCATAGCTTGCATACATTCTTCTAGATGATCATGTATATCGTATTGTACCCCGGTTGGGGATTCTTACTGGGTAATTCGTTACTCACCCTTATTCTGTGGTTTTCCACAGGTAATCAAGGCGGGAGACAGGATGGCTGAAGGGGAAGCTGTGATCATGGAATCCTGCTGTCATCTCTGATTGTTTTATTTTAATTATCATGACTCTTCACTTTTTGTTATTTCCCCTGAATGCATGTAGACGGGCACAGAGCCCCAGGATGTTTTCTTACGTTTTATGGATTCCAGCATATTGGTACTTGTGGATTGTTTTAATGGTTTAAATAAATCTCTGATCAGAGTGTGCTTTTAGAAATGTATGTTTTGGTTGTTGAATGTTTCTGTTTTTACTTGGAATCCGAAATGTATTTTTCATAATGTCTTTTATTTTCACTACATGCATTGGGGTAAAGGCCCATTTAGAGCCCCTTTTGGGTCGGGTCTTTACAGTGTTGCCTTTTGGAAAGCACCTGTTAGTCTTGGATCTCTGAAGGAAGGTTGAGAGTTGTGCACACAAGTGTGTTTTGTGTGGTTCGTTCCGTTGGCGAGAGTTTCGGATCCATGCATGGTTTGCATTGGAGAACTGGTGCTCAGTTCTTGGAAAAGTTGGACTCTAGGTGGATGTTGTAAGGCTTTAGTTGAGGTGGTAAGGATACCATGCTCGTGGTCGGGTTGTTGCTTAGGCAAGTTTTGTTAGGTTGGACCTAAGCTTGGTTGTGATGCTGGAAAAAGAAGTTGATTGTTTAGCCAGTTGTCTGTTAGATCGTTTGTCGACAGTGTGTGTCGAGGGTTGCCGACGAACCCGAGGTTGTGGAGAGCCTCTCAAGAGCTCAGTCAGACCCAGGTAGTGAGTTTCAGTTGGCAAGCCGGAGTCGCGTAGTTTGTAGCCTTGGGTGAGTTGCTGGCAGTCTTGGTAGGCTAGCAAGCTAGAGTTTGTTGGAGTAGAGTCCGGATTGGTTCCGGTGTGGTGGCAAGTTGGTGCTTGGTGTTGACAAAGGTGTGGTTTTGAGTTGCTAGAAGTTAGTTTTGCTCGTGGGGCAAGTGGTTCGTGCCCTGTCGGTTGTTTTTCCTGTTTCTAGGATGTTGAGAGTTGCCCCGTTTGGCATTTGGAGGTTCCGTCTGTGGTGGACCCCCCACTGTTGTTGCCCCGTGAGATTTAGATGTTGTTACTTTAGCGGATCAAGACAGTGAGTGTGTGTGGAGCTCTCTGTTCTTCGGTTGTCTGCTTGTAAGAGCCGGTTCCTTCTGGGAGTTGTCAGATTACTCCCTTAGTCTTGGAGTTGATGGTAGTGGTGCTAGCAAGAGGGGAAAGTTTGTTGGCTGCTTGGAACAGTTGTTTGTCCAGTTAGGCGAACTCTTGAATGGTGTTCTGGAGGTTCTAGTAAGGGTTGTTTTGCCTCTTGTGAGTGGTTGCCAAGATTTGGTTCTCATGTTGTTTCAAGAGCTAGCTAGGTTCGAGCAGGAGGGCGTTGCCCTGAGGACTTGTTCCTAGTCAGGAAGTTTTGGGAGTTGACCCCTCCCTCGGCAGTTGAGTAAGTGTTGTTAGTTCTGGGTTGGTGGTCCAATCGGTTGACAATTCCCTTGGGTGTTGCTTCCAGGAGAGTTGGTTGTTGTTGCCTTGGGTTTGAGCAAGTCAACGAGCATGTGTGAAGTTCGCTGCCCTTCAGAAGTTCGCTTGCTGGGGAAATCGTTTCCCGTTTAGAAGGAGTCAGCTTAGCTCCTGAGTTGTGTAGTTGATCAAAGTAGCGCAGCGGTTAGCCCAGCGAGAGGGTCCCTGCATTGTGTTGTTAGCAAGCGAAAAGTTGTTTGTCCCCGCAAGGGGCGGAGGCCAGCCAGTATAAGAGTTGAGTTGTTTCTAGAAAGTTGTTGGTTCTTTGGGGATTGAAGATTCCCCCCCCCCCCTAGTCTCTGTGGTGGTCGACTTGCACCATGGATGCCAGCCTCGAGTATTAGCTTCTGAGGTAGTCTTGCTGATTTGTGTGGCTCATGATCCGTAAGCTTTGAGGTTGTCATTATCCGTTTTCCTTGCGAGGTTTCGGGAGTGGAGCTTCTGGTTGGAAGATGAGTTAGGGCTAAGCTAAAAGGAGGAAGTCCTTTGAGTAGTGTAACGACCCGACCCAAAAGGGTTCTAAAATAGGCCGTTACCTCAATGCAGGCATACAAATCTACAGAAAATTCGCAAGGGGGTGTTCGGATTCTAAGTAAAAACTAAAACATAAAACATCCATTTAAAAATCAACATCAATTCCTGGAACGTGTCCCTGTTTCCAAGCACCTGTTCCAAGACAAATACATTTACAAAACTTACTCTGATCAGAGATTTATTTAAAACATACAAACTTTACAACAATGCTAGAATCCGGAAATACATTCAGAAAACACCCTAGGGCTCCGTGCCCAACTACATGCATTCAGAGAACATTTAAAATATTAACATAAACATAAGACTCAGAGTTGAACAACGAGTTTTCCATGATCACAGCTCCTCCTCCAGCCATCCTGTCTCGCACCATGGTTACCTGTGGAAAAACCACAAAAATAAGGGTGAGTAACGAATTACTCAGTAAGAATCCCCAACCAGGGTACAATATGATATAATCAGTCATCTAGTACCAAAGCATGCAAGCAAACAGCTACCAACACAGATCATAGCTCAACGAGCTTACAAAGAACGATCTGGAGTCATTAGAAGTCTCTTTCTTCCGGCCTAGGAATTGGATACACTGACCAATCCTGGACATCACTGAGGTATCTGTCACTCGGGGGGAATACACTGATCCCTAGAATGTCCTCAAGGGCCTCCTTGCCCTTGCACTAATCTGGACTTACGAGAGAGTACCCGTAGTCAGGCTCTAACGAAAAGAATGGTGTACTCACAACATTAGCCCGAGGGAGCTCTCCGAACCGGCAACTAACGCGTGTGCGCGCACACCGCATGCTCTCTACAACCGGCGTAAATGCGGGGGCCTAAGGGCAAACTATGCGGGCCAGGTACGCATGCCTATGACTCGAAGCGGTGTCACCGATCACGATGGCGCGAGGCCCTCGGCGCTCATCTGTGCAGCCTGATCCACCGACCTGAAGCTAAGAACCGGCCAAGGTAGGCTTACACCGTAGGCAGGGTTCCGCTCTAGCAGGCTACAAACTAGGCTATTGCCGAAGTGGGTAGCTAAGTCCACAACCGGCGGGTCGGGGGGGGGGTAGCAAGATACGTTATGCTGCGCACACTTTACTCCCGACCTGAGCTAAATCCACCTTGGCGACCGGGGGGGGGAAGCAAGATACGTTATGCTGCGCACACTTTACTCCCGATCAGTAGGGACAAAGTACGTTATGTCCGCTCAGCCTCTGGATGATGACAAACCCTACAACTCTATCTAAGAGTATAGAGAAAAAAGCAATGATTCCTGGCTAGCAAACAATGACCGACATCAATCACATTTACCTAGCATGATACTATGAGCTTAAGCAGGAATCATAAGCATGCTGGCAGAACAAACCTAGCATGGCACTAACATGTAAAAACAGGCAAACATGCTAGCAAGAATTCAATCAAACAGCTCTATCTCTAACATGCTCATAACAGTCAGCAAACATACAAGGCATAATCATGAAAATATCGCAGGGCCCACACAACTCCGGTAAGAAATCCTTACCTGGTCGGAAGGCAACAACACACAATAAAATTAACTACGATCGAACCCGAGCAACCTATAGCGAGCCAAACAAACACATCAATAATCATAAAATAGCCCTAAATACAATAAATTAAATAGGGCTCGGCTCGGGAGCAACTCACGAGGTGCGGTGACACTGTGAACGAGCATTTGCAGGCGACGGCGAGGCAGCTAAAAAAGTGGCTGGCTGGCGTACTGGTGCGCGGATAGGCGCGCGGGCGGCACAGGGAGCGTGGGCACGGGCGCTAGCTCGGCTCGGTACAGGGATGGTGCGCGGGCACGAGCGACACGACTCGACGGCTCTGCACTGGGAGACACGGGCGCGGACAAGACGAGCGACACTGTGCGGCCGGGCTGGGCAAGCTCAGGCTGGCGACGCGACCTGGCGGGCGAGGGCGACACGGACCAGGGCGAGGGCGACACGGACCAGGGCGAGGTCGCGCGACACAGCACAGTGCAGGGCGACTGGAGCGCGAATGGACACGAGCTGGGCGAGGCTCGGGTTGGCGATGGCGCGAGGCTGCGGCGCGTGGTGTGGCGGTGGCGACTGGTGACGCGGCCGGCTTTCAAGCGAGCGGGTCGGGTGGGTTGGGCGACCAATGGGGCTGCTCGGCTAGGGGGCTCGGGAAGAGAGAGAGAGAGAGAGAGAGAGAGAGAGAGAGAGAGAGAGAGAGAGAGAGAGAGAGAGAGAAATGGATTTTGAAAAGAAAATAAAAGAAAATGAGAAAATAAAAGTAAAATGGGAATAAAAGGAAATAAATGGGATTTTATCCATAAAATCCATCCTTATCCACTTTTATCCAAATCAAAACCTTAAAATCCCATTTCCCGGCTTCCTCCTTCGAGACCCGACCGAAGCAATCTGTTCCAATAAATAAAACTCACTTAAATCCAACTCCCAAAGCAACATTAAGGGCCCGGGCTCGAATCTCAAAGGAAACATCCAACAACCAACACTTTGCCAAAGCCCAAACCACAACCGAGCATCCAACCGACTAGCCCAAACACCTCGGGACTCACAGCCAACAACAAACAAGCCTCGACAAAGGCAGGAGCTACCTCGAAGCCCTGAAAAACTACAAATCCTGCCCGGAGAGCCAAAAGACCAAAATACCCCCAAGGTTCAAAACGGATCTAACGACCCAACCAAACAACTGAATCTTGACCCGAAGGGACCTCGAAAACTGGAATAGGAAACTGGGCTGTTACAATACTCCCTCCTTTTAAGACTTTCGTCCTCGAAAGTCCTAAGACGAAACAACTCCAGGAAAACTCCACTGATCCAGCCAACTGAACTTCTTGGCCAAGACACCAACCTTCTTCGAAACCAAACCCTCTTGGGTTCTCAAAAACTCAAGGCCACAATGCCACCTCAACCAAGACCGGGCATACACTGAACTCCGAAGGGAAACAGATGCGAAAAACTAGACGGCAAACCACGTCCACAAGCTTTGAAACTCTACACCACACACTGGCGAAACTCCTCCGGAAGCTCACAGCTGCTAACAAGCAGCCTCAACCCACAACAAACTGGCCAAACAACTGAACCTCTCAGGTTCTAGAAAACCAAACGGCCTACTCTTACTTCACAGAGACTAGCGAACCTCAAACCTTGCCTACAGCCTTAACAAGAAACAATAGAATCACCAACTCGCGACTGATCCAAAAAGGCAAGGGGCACCACCAACATTCCTCTCAAGGAGAAACTCGGGCTGCAAGGACTAAACCATCATGCAGCTAACTGCGACACAGCACCTTGAAGAAAACAGCTCAACGGCTTTACCAACCAAAGCCACTACACCTCCGTGCCGACTCACTCAACTCTTAAAATCCAACTAGCTACGCAAAGGACTTCTTCCTCTAAGCTTAAGCCTAACTCATCTTCCAACCAGAAGCTCCACTCCCGAAACTTTACAAGGAAAACGGATGACGACAACCTCAAAGCTTACGGATCCTGAGCCACACGAATCTGCAAGACTACCTCGGAAGCTAACACTCGAGGCTGACATCCAGGGAGCAACTCAACCACCACAGAGACTAGGGGGAAAAGGAAATCTTCAATCCCAAAAGAACCAACAACTTGCCAGAAGCAACTCTTACTGGCTGGCCTCCGCCCTTGCGGGGACAAACAACTCTTGCTTGCTAACAACACAAAGCAGGGACCCTCACGCTGGGGGTGACCATCGCGCTTACTCGACCAACTACACAACTCGGGAGCTAAGTCGACTCACGCCAAACGGGAAACGACTTTCCCAGCAAGCAAACTCCAGAAGGGCAGCGAACTCCACACACGCTCGCTGACTTGCTCAAACCCAAGGCAACAGCAACCAACTCTCTTGGAAGCAACACCCAAGGGAAAACTCAACCAATCGAACCACCAATCCGGAACTAACAGAACTTGCTCAACTGCCGAGGGAGGGGTCAACTCCCAAAACTTCCTGACTAGGAATAAGACCTTAGGGCAACGCCCTCCAGCTAGAACCGAACTAGCTCTCGAAACAACAAGAGGACCAAACCTTGGCCCAACACTAACAAGAGGCAAAACAACCCTTACTGCAGCCTCTAGAACACCATCCAAGAGTCCACCTAACTGGACAAACAACTGCTTCCAAGCAGCCAACAAACTTTTCCTTCAAGCTAGCACCTCTACCATCAACTCATGGCTACGGGAGAAATCTGACAACTCCCAGGAGGAAACGGCTCTACAAGCAGACAACCGAAGGACAGAGAGCTCCACATATGCTCACTGTCTTGCTCCACTAGAGCAACAACATCTAAAACTCACGGGGCAACAACAGGGGTCCATCTCAGACTGAACCTCCAAATGCCAAACGAGGCAACTTAACATCCTGGAAACAGGAAAACAACCAATTGGGCACGAACCATTAGCCCCATGAGCAAAACTAATCTCTAGCAGCTTCAAACCACACCTTGGTCAACACCAAGCATCAACTTGCCACCGCACCGGAACCAATCCGGACTCTACTCCAAACAAACACTGGCTTGCTAGTCTACCAAGACTGCCAGCAACTCAACCGAGGCTACAAACTACACGCCTCCAACTTGCTAACTGAAACTCACTACCTGGGCTGGCTGAGCTCTGGAGAGGCTCTCCTCAACCTAGGGTTCTTCGGCAACCCTCGACACACACTGCCGACAAACGAGCTAACAACCAACTGCCTGGACAGGACAACTCACTCCAGCATCTCAACCATGCTGGCCAACTCCAAATCCTTGGAAACCAAGAGGACCCGAAACGCTACCGAATGCGCCGTCCTCCTACTCAAACATCAGCCACAACAAGGCTTCTACCCAAGGAAAGGATCCGAACGACTCACTTAGCCAAGGCGATCAGAAACTGCGCGGCTTTGCTACCACCGCTCTTGTTCAGTTTCCAACTGAACTCCAACCGAAGGAACACCAAAAGTTCCTTCTCCGCACGATGCTAAAAGCTGAGGCAACCTTGCTCTACCAAGGCATAACCATGCCACACCGAACTTACTTTATACCAAGCCTCTACCAAGGGTGTTTACCCATAAGGCATCCAAAACCTCTCACAAGGCATCAGCTTATCTCGCCTCAAAGGCATCCAACTCGCCTCATAGGCATCCAGCTCATCTCATGAGCATCCAACTCAAGGTCCCTCTACTGGACCGAACTTGCATCTACGATGCTCAACTCTCCTCAGATTAAGGCACTCAAAGGTAGTTGACCGCACACTAACCACAAGGAATCTCTTGGCCTTAACACTAGCGCGAGACTCACGCGCACCAACACTTACCAACCGCAAACCTGCTGACTTACTCAACCTCCAGAAACACTGGGATGAGGCTCCGGCTCCTCTCGAGCATCCTTTCACTTGTAGTCCATCGACTACCACTGAACTAGCCCTCTGACACGACCTAAACAGATGCAACTGCCATAAACGGATCCAAAGGCTAAAGGAGTACGCTGAACTCCGGACGGCATAGAACCATCTGCTATGTCCATGCCAAACTCAAGCCAAACCAGACTTAGTGCCAAAGTGGCACACCAACCAATGCACCTCAAGTGCTACTACTACCAAATCCACATCTTACTACAGATGGGGCCAGCAAGGTCACTACCTCAAGTGACAACAACTCTGGCTAGGCATACAAGGGCTCAAACTCAAACAACCATGCCTATGGCATCTCATCAAACCGAAGGCTCACAGCCTACACTAGCATCTCCACATGATGCTCAACAAAACTCTGGTCGGATCTCTCAACATGCAGCAGCTAGCTCCACTCTAGGAGCTCACCAAGGAAGAGTGCTCAACTTTACCAAACATCCGAGGAAATCGGGTCATTAAACAACAAAGAGCTTGCAAGGGGGCAAATATGTCTCTACATCTGCCTCAAGCCACTAACACGGCAACTTGCCAATCAATCGGGCGACTGGTGGAGACTCTTCTAGTCCACCTCTCACAAGGGACTCCCACCACCAACTGCTGTACCAAACAGCACAGGAACGACACACCTCGGCCTCTGAACAGCAGGGCATCCCAACACATGGATGCTAAACTCAAACCTGGCCAACCGCTTTACTACTAGCAGCAGGACTTACTAAAACATCGAGCTCTACAGGCATCCACTTGCCAAACTGGGCGACTCCATCATCGCCAACAATCTCATCTGAATAAACCTGCTGATCATGCCCTCCCAGGAACCTCCGGGGCTACAAGAGCTACTGGGGGAAATGCTGAAACAAACTCTGTCAGCTGGGCTATCTGTGTCAGGGACTCCTCACTACGCGCTATGAACTGCGCCAGGGTCTCAGCTCTCTGATAGCTAAAGACCTGCCATCCAATCTCTCATACTGGAGCACACTCTGCTCAAGGAGTATCACTCTGAGGCGTGCTAGCCTCTACCCCCTCCACTAGGCAACTCAACTGCCAGGGCCAAATCTGCCCTGCGGGCCTAACAACCCTGGACACGGCCTCAAAATCAACACGATCAGTCCAACTCCTCGGTCGGACATGCCAAGCGTCCTGCTCCTCTAAGTGCGATCAACATACTGGCGATCTGCACAAAGCACCTCCACCCTCTCACTGGGGAAAAGCAACAACTGGGCCACAAATGGCCTACGGGGGTCTAAGCTCTACCTCCCTCGGGGACGACGTCCCAGGGGCGTCTGAATCTATCTGGATACCTCAACAAGCTGCTAAATAATGCTCGCACTGCGGAAAGTTGGCATGATGGCTCTCTAAGCCCAAACCAACAACGAGTCAGAATCTGCTCGTCTCCGCTCCACAACTCTACACAAGGCAAACACTAGATGAGAAGTATTGTAAATTCTTACCCCTTTCTTTAAAACAGTAAACTTAGGCGCACTGGATGACCGTCTGAGTCTCGATGATCATGGAAAAACGACCTACAACAAAAAGGTCGGTCTCACAGAATCTATGACTCGAGCTCGATACCAACTCAGAACGACCCGACCCAAAAGGGTTCTAAAATAGGTCGTTACCTCAATGCATGCATACAAATCTACAGAAAATTCGCAAGGGGGTGTTCAGATTCTAAGTAAAAACTAAAACATGAAACATTCATTTAAAAATCAACATCAATTCCTGGAACCTGTCCCTGTTTCCAAGCACCTGTTCCAAGACAAATACATTTACAAAACTTACTCTGATCAGAGATTTATTTAAAACATACAAACTTTACAACAATGCTAGAATCCGGAAATACATTCAGAAAACACCCTAGGGCTCCGTGCCCAACTACATGCATTCAAAGAACATTTAAAACATCAACATAAACATAAGACTCAGAGTTGAACAACGAGTTTTCCATGATCACAGCTCCTCCTCCAGCCATCATGTCTCGCACCATGGTTACCTGTGGAAAAACCACAAAAATAAGGGTGAGTAACGAATTACTCAGTAAGAATCCCCAACCAGGGTACAATACGATATAATCATTCATCTAGTACCAAAGCATGCAAGCAAACAGCTACCAACACAGATCATAGCTCAACGAGCTTACAAACAAAGATTTGGAGTCATCGAAAGTCTCTTTCTTCCGGCCTAGGGATTGGATACACTAACCAATCCTGGACATCACCGAGGTATCTGTCACTCGGGGGGAATACACTGATCCCTAGAATGTCCTCAAGGGCCTCCTTGCCCTTGCACTAATCTGGACTTACGGGAGAGTACCCGAAGTCAGGCTCTAATGGAAAGAATGGTGTACTCACGACATTAGCCCAGGGGAGCTCTCCGAACCGGCAACTAACGCGTGTGCGCGCACACTGCATGCTCTCTGCAACCGGCGTAAATGCAGGGGCCTAAAGGAAAACTACGCGCCGTGCACGCATGCCTATGACTCGAAGCGGTGTCACCGATCACGAGAGCGCGAGGCCCTCGGTGCTCATCATGCGGTACCGATCCACCGACTGAAGCTAAGAACCGCCAAGGTAGGCTTACACCGTTAGCGTGGTTCACTCTAGCGGAGCTACAAACCAGGCTATTGCCAAAGTGGGTAGCTAAGTCCACAACCGGCGGGTCGGGGGTAGCAAGATACGTTATCGCTGCGCACACTTTACTCCCGACACGAGCTAAATCCACCATGGCGGCGGGGAAGCAAGATACGTTATGCTGCGCACACTTTACTCCCGATCAGTGGGGACAAAGTACGTTATGTCCACTCAGCCTCTGGATGATGACAAACCCTACAACTCTATCTAAGAGTACAGAGCAAAAAGCAATGATTCCTGGCTAGCAAACAATGACCGACATCAATGACATTTTGTAACGGCCCAGTTTTCTATTTCGGTTACCCAGGTGATTTCGGGTCATTATTCGGATGTTCGGATGGGCCGTTAGAGCTATTTTAACCCTTAGGGTATTTTAGTCTTTTGCCCCCGGTCGTGGTTTTGAGGATTTTCAAGATTTCAGGGCCATTCCCGCCCTTGTCGAAGCTTAATGGTTGTTGGTTGCAAGACCCGAGAGGTTTGGGCAAGTTGTTTGGAAGTTTGGAGGTGTTTTAGAAAATGGCAAAATTAATTGTAATTTTGGTGCTTCCATTGGGTTTTGAGCCCTTGCCCTAAATGGTCTTGGGAAGTTCGTAGGAAAAGAGATTTTTATTTTTTAAAATAAGTTTGCTTCGGCCGGGTTTGGAAAGAGGAAGCTTTGGGAAGGGATTTTAGACCTATTTAATTAGGGAAAAAGGAAAGAAAATCCCTTCTCCCCTTGTTTTGCATCTCTCTCTCTCTCTCTCTCTCTCTCTCTCTAGCTAGAGCCTCACCAAGAAACCCTAGCCGCCTAGCCGCACTCCACGCTCAGCCCCGCTCGGCCAGCGCACTGAGCGGCCAGTGCCATGCACCCCAGCGCACCAGCGAGCCAAATTGGCCCGTCAGCCAGCGCGCACCAGCGCGCCAGACGCTCCAGACCAGTCGCGCCAGAGACGCGCAGACCGACACAGATCGGTCGCCAGAGCGCGCCCGCGTCGTCCGCACCAGCCCGCTCGCACGACCGCGCCCAAAGACCGCCGTCGCGTCTGCGTGCCTCAGAACGACCTGTGTTTTTCTCTTCCGGTCTTCCGTGTATGCCCTAGGGGTAATTTGGTAATTTGGTCGGGCCGTCATGGTCGTTTGTGTCTTTTCCGGCTACTAAAATTATTGGATGGTTTTATGTAGGTTTTTGGAGGGGTTTGAGGTTTGGTTTGAGCAAGGTTTGATGCAAAAGTAAAAATTAAGGGATTTGTCTTTGCAGTAGGGGTTTGAACCCGGTCTCTGGGAAGCTTGTAGAGATGTGTGCCAATTGAGCCATTAGGTGCTCTTGTTACTATTTCTCGCATCACATCTTAGTTAACCTTGGATTTAGGAGTTTTTCTTTGCATTTGGTTAAATGAAATAGAATTAGGTTTATTCCATCTTCTTCTCCAAAACTCCTCTTGGCCGCACAAGCTCTCCTCTCCATTGCCTTGCCGAATTCTTCTTCCCTTGCATCTCCTTGGGTTCGATCATCATCATTCCGGTAAGTCTTCATCCTCTTCATCTTCTCATTTGGTTTTTGATGCCGGGCCGAAGGTAAGATGTAGAGTGTGTGTGTGTTTGTGTTGGTTGCATGCCACCGAGAGGAGCAGCCATCATCGCCGACGACCAGCTTCGACGCGCCCAGATCTGTCCGGCGTACCGCCAGACGCTGAGATCCGCCTAGCGACCTTGCTGTTCATCCAAAGAAGACAGATCGCCTCGCTGCCGCGACGCCCGGCCGGTCGATCGCGACGCCGGATCGCGCCAAAGAAAAAGCAGCCCAGATCGTCGTTCGTCTCTCGCCCGATCGCCGCGACGCCAGAGGTCTCGCTAACGCCGCGCGTCCGGCCCGCGTCTGCGTCGCCGCCCATCGCACGCCCTCGCTGTGTCCGCTTGCGCCGCTCGCGCGCTCGCGCCAAGGCGCCGGCGTCGCGTCGCGTGACGCGCGCCAGCGCCCGCGCGCGCCGCCGAGACGTTCGCCGCGCGCGCTCGTCCTGCTGAAGCCGCTCGCGCCGTGTCGCGATCGCGACGCCGCCCCGCCGCGCAAGCGCCGCCCGACGCTCGCCGCGCGGCGTCCTCGCTGTGCAGTGCAGGTGCGGCAAGCGGCAAGCGGCAGCGTTCCCTACGCTTGCGTGCCGGCAGCATGCAGCCCAGCGCCAGCTTGTTGCAGCGGCTCCAAGCTCGTGTCGTCGTGCGCGTGAGTTCCCGAGCCGAGCTTGTCGTTTCTATTGTTGTTTAGACATTTTAGATGCCGATTATTGTTGGTTTGCTAGGTTCCCGCCGCTAGCTCGGGATTGTTCCGCAGCCTTAGGATTTGTGTGTAGAAGCCTCCAGACCAAGGTAAGGATTTCTTACTACGGAGTTGTGTGGGCCTCGCGGTATATTTGTGATTGTTGTTTTGTATGCTGTGTATGATTACTAGCATGTTTAGCCCTAGGTGCTCGCTCAATTCTCGATGGCATGAACTCTTGTATTGTTTCTCATGTTAGCCCATGCTAGGTTGTTCCATTCTCGCATGTTCGATATCCGTCTTGCTTCGTAGTATCATGCTAGGTTCCTTGTATCCGTTGAGCACGTATTGGATCGCATTGATTGAATCGTTATTATTGTTAAGGTTTAGAATTCAGGTAGATAGCATCATCCGCCCGATGCATAAAGTATCTTGCATCTATGGCAAGGACGATTGAGACAGATTCTCAGATCCTGGACACGCGTGAGGGATTAGCTATCCCAACCGGTAGGCCCCGCAATCTTGGGTGAGGGTGGTAGTCTAAGCGATGCCCCAACGGTCGGGATGATGACTTGGCAATGCCTAGTCCCGGCGGCCGACGCACGCACTCGGCGTGTTCGGGCAAGAGCCCTTGATTGCCACTGTTAAGGTAAGGACGGCTTCCCGGTGTAAGCCTACCATGACCCGTTCCTTAGCCTCAAAGTGCGGTGGTACAGCCGACATAGTTCACGTGTCCGTGTCTCACACCCCCTATGTCGGTGACACCGATCCGGAGATTTAGTTAGGCGTGGTATCCGGATATGGGCAACTTGCCACTAGACCCGGCACCCCATAGTTCTGTAGAAGCACGCGCGGTGCATCGTTACGCTCATTACAAGCGCCGATCGAGAGCTCCTTGGGATCTTGAGCGAGTGCACCTTTCGTATCGTCGAGGGCGGCCGAGGCCGGGACTTGTTCCCGTGATAGCGCGTGATAGTGTGTTGTGGTATTTCCGGACTAAGACCCCGAGTTGGCATCCGAGGTCCAAGTGTGGACTTAGCTATGTGCTCCGCTCTCGTGTTTGTACTCATAGCTTGCATACATTCTTCTAGATGATCATGTATATCGTATTGTACCCCGGTTGGGGATTCTTACTGGTAATTCGTTACTCACCCTTATTCCGTGGTTTTCCACAGGTAATCAAGGCGGAGACCAGGATGGTCAAGGAGGAGCTGTGATCATGGAATCTCGCTGTCATCTCTCGATTATTTTATTTTATCATGACTCTTGACTTTTGTTATTTCCCGAATGCATGTAGACGCACAGAGTCCCGGGATGTTTTCTTACGTTTTATGGATTCCAAAGATATTTGTACTTGTGGATTGTTTTAATGGTTTAAATAAATCTCCGATCGTGAGTATGCTTTTAGAAATGTATGTTTTGGTTGTTGAATGTTTCTGTTTTTACTTGGGATCCGAAATGTATTTTTCATAATGTCGTTTATTTTCACTACATGCATTGGGGTAAAGGCCCATTTAGAGCCCCTTTTGGGTCTGGTCTTACAGCTTGGTATCGAGCTCGAGTCATAGATTCTGTGGATCGACCTTTTGTTGTAGGTCGTTTTTCCATGATCATCAAGACTCTGGCGATCATCAGTACGCCTAAGTTTACTATTTGTTGTTGAAAAAGGGTTAAGAATTTACAATACCTATCATCTAGTGTATGCCTTGTTTGGTGTTGTGGAGTGGTGACAGTGTGTGTTTTGATTCGTTGTTGGTTTGGATGTAGATCGCCAAAGATGCTACCACCCGCATCGGAGAGGAGGTTCGAGAGCGGTCGAGGTATCGTGGATCGGATCTCGACATCGCAGGACATCGCCCCAAGCCGACATCGATGGCATTCCACCAGCAGCCTCTCTCGTTACGCCTAGAGCGGGCGTTGAGGCGATCGAGCGCCGTGAGATCGCTCCCTCGTGCAGAGTTTGCCGAGTCTATGAGGGCTTTTATGGTCAGCATGTTGAGTGACAGAGAGGCGAGACCTGTGCTTTATTAAGCGGCGCAGAATGGAAGAGTCCCGAGCCCAGATCGAGCGGTGACTCGATTGGTTCAAAGAGAGCTCAAGAGCACCTCCGGCTCCTCAGAGCAAGTAGCCCAGAGGCGATATGGCAGAGGGCGCCGAGGAATTGGGTAGGTGGTCAAGGATTTTGTGAAGTGGAAGCCCGAGAAGTTTGATGCCACCGGTGATGCGCTAGCGGCAGGCTGTGTGGATTGCCCATCCGGAGTACACCTTCCCGATCATGGTGTGCCCCGATATTCGAGGCCGAGGTGTGCGGCTCATGTGCTAGGAGGCACAGCGAGATGGTGGTGGGAGTCCACCTTGAGCGAGAGACCACCGGGTCTCCACCCGCTACTTGGGAGTTCTTCAAGGTGAGTTCAAGGTAAAGTTCATCGCTGATGAGGCTCAAGAGAAGATGGTGGAGCTCTTCCGAACCTCGGCAGGTTCGATTCCATTGAGGATTATGAGCGCAAGTTCTCTCAGAGTATGGATATTTTGCTCCTCGCTTGATTGCCACCCCCGAGTCAAGATTCGGAAGTTCATATCTGGATTGAGGCAGGTGTTTCAGATGTCGTGGCTCGTGCCCCGACACTTATGCTAGGGCTGCCCAGCTTGGCCACGATCTATAATGGAAGTATCCTCGCCGAGCGGGTGGTTGCCGCTCCTGCTCGGGCGTCCTGCTCCAGTGCAGTGGGGCGTAAGAGAAAGTTTGAGTTTAGGGGTGGCGGCCGCCGCCGCCGAAGGGCGATTCCAAAACCGGATCAAGATAGGGCCCCGATTCGTTTCGGCCTTTCGCACAGCAGGCGGTCCCGAGCAGTGTTCCTCGCTTGTGCTTTGCGGGAGGACCCACACCGGAGCTTGCATGCATGAGGCCCCAGTGTGTTTTCGTTGTGGTAAAGAGGGACATATGATCCGTTTCGCCTCACCCGGCTATGGCGGCTCAACCACCGCAGCAGCTAGCAGGTCGAGTGTTTGCTACGACGTCAGAGGCCGAGCGCACGGATGCCGCCGTGGGCGGTACGCTTCTTGTTTTAGATCAACGCGCATTTGTCTTGTTTGATTCTCGTTCTACGATTCATTTGTATCCGTGTTGTTTGGTCGAGCATGCTAAGTTGAGACTAGAGCCTCTAGGTTTTGAGTTATCTGCTGCAACTCCTTCGGGAGTTAGTATGTTAGCTAGAGATAAAATTAGGATGGCCGGATCGAGATATCAGGAGAGTTGCTTGTAGCCACACTCATAGTTCCGCCTATGAGTGGTTTTGATGTGATTCTTGGTATGGAGTGGTTAGTCGCTAACCACGCGTTGATTGACCGCCACCGGAAAGAAGTAGTGTTCAGATCGCTGTGTCGGCCTGATTTTAAGTTTCGTGGAGTCCAGGTGGAGTTTGCCCGCCGATGGTGTCACCGTGAAAGCTCGTCGCTTGCTAGCTCATGGAGCTTGGGGCTATTTAGCCAAGTTGTCCGGGAAGAGCCGCCCTGTCTGCTGATGAGTACCACGGCCGTGCAGGAGTTTGCGGACGTGTTTCTCGAGGAGTTACGGGGTTGCCCCCAAGAGAGAGGTTGACTTCACAATTGAGCTCGAGCCAGGACCCTCCCTATCTCGAAGGCTCCGTGATCGTATGGCGCCAGTGAGTTAAAGGAATCAAGATTCATTTGCAGGGAGATGTTAGATCGAGGGTTCATCCGTCCGAGTGTGTCCCCGTGGGGGAGCACCGATTCATTTGTGAAAAGAAGGATGGTTCTATGCGCTTATGTATTGATTACCGCGAGCTTAATAAGGTGCGATGATGAAGAATAAGTATCCGTTGCCCCGTATCGACGATTTGTTCGATCACCTTCGTGGAGCTTCGTGTTCTCCAAGATAGATCTCGAGATCCGGTTACCATCGGGCCATGCGGATCGTGGATGCCGACATTCCTAAGACAAATTTTCGTGTCTAGATATGGTCACTATGAGTTTGTGGTCATGTCGCTTGGATTGACCAATGCCCCAGCGTTCATGGACATGATGGATAGGGTGTTCAAATCATTTTTGGACGGCTTCGTCATCGTGTTCATTGACGATATTCTCGATTTATTCGAGGTCTAAGGAAGACCATGCAGAGCATTTGAGGCGAGTATTGGCGGCTTTGAGGAAAACCAGCTTTATGCGAAGTTTTCCAAATGTGATTTCTGGTTGGAGCGGTGGCCTTCCTAGGCCACGTGGTTTCGAGAGATGGTATAGCCGTGGACCCCGCGAAGATTGAGGCCGTGAGTTCATGGGCCAAGCCGACTCGGGCTTGCCGAGATTCGCGACTTTCTGGTTTGGCGAGTTACTACCGTCGGTTCGTCAAGGACTTTTTCGCTTTAGCCTCGCCCCTCACTCGTCGACGAGGAAGGGTGTCGAGTTCGTTTGGGACAAAGCAGTGTGATGAGAGCTTTGCTGTGCTCAAGCGCAGCTTTGACTTCAAAGACACCGGTGTTGGCGATCCGAGGGGACAGTGGTTTCGTGGTCTACAAAGTGATGCTTCCAAGTTTGGATTAGGTTGTGTGTTGATGCAAGACGGAAGGTCATTGCCTATGCTTCCCGTCACCAAGCCGTATGAGCAGAACTACCCGACTCATGATATGGAGTTAGCAGTGGTGTTTGCAATCAAGATTTGGAGGCATTACCGTATGGTGAGCGGATTTGAGATGTTTACCGATCACTAGAGCCTCAAGTATCTGTTTTACTCGTAAGGAGTTGAATATGAGGCAGAGGAGATGGTTAGAGTTGGTAAAGGATTATGATCATGCGAGATTTTGTACCATCCGGTAAAGCCAATGTAGTGGCCGATGCTTTGAGTAGAAAGACGCCGCACTCTGCGCGGCGTTGTTGAGTTTCAGCCAGTTTGCGGATGGAGAGTTCGAGCGGCCGAGGTCGCAGTGTTGTTGGGTGAGGTTACCGCTGAGGTAGCTCGATTGGTCATTCGTTTGCGCCGATTAGGCAATGGATTATAGACATGCCGGTTGGGTGACCCCGCACTTAAGAGATTGGTTGATAGAGTTAGTGCCGACGGTGACTTTGACTTTGTATATTCACCGCATGCTGGGTTGACTTATAGAGGCGGTTGTGTGTTCCGGACATTGCGAGTTTGCGAGCGAGTTGCTCTCTGAGGCCCTGATTCCTTTTTGCTTGGCACCCGGGGTACCAAGATGTATCAGACCTTGCTGCACCTTCCGTGGATGGGAATGAAGAGAGATGTGGCAGAGTTTGTCACCAAGTGTCTCACTTGTCGCCAAGTGAAGGCACCAGTGCAGAGGCCACTGGTTTGTTGCAGCCACCGAGTGTGCCCCAAGTGGAAATGGGACGAGATCTCCATGGACTTTATCTCTGGTTTGCCAAGGACTCGAGGAAGTTCTCTCGATTTGGGTGATAGTCGACCGTTTGATCAAGAGCGCACACTTCATTCCCGGTGAGAGACACTTATACCGTGGAACAAAGGCGCAGCTTGTTTTTGGAGCAGATCATCCGTTATCATGGTGTGCCGGTAGGATTGTGTCCGTTCGTGACTCGCGGTTCACTTCTCGTTTATGGAGAGCGCTCCGAAGGGATTGGGCACAGAGTGCGTTTTCAACATGACTTTTCACCCTCAAACGGATGGTCGACCGAGAGAGTGAATCGATTCTCGAGGATATGTTGAGGGCTTGTGTGTTGGATTCCCAGTGCGATTGGGACCGAGATTCAGATTTTGATGGAGTTTGCCTATAACAACGATTACCGATCGACGATTCAGATGGCTCCATTCGAGGCATTGTATGGTAAGCGTTGTCGGGCCCCCCGTGTTTCGGGAAGAGGTCGGTGATAGAGATGAGTTTTGGGTCCCGAAGTTCATGCAGCTTGACCAATGGTGCAAAGCGTAAGATTAGAGCTCGATGTTGACAACTCGGAGCGAGCAGCAGAAGAGTTACGCCGATGTTGGCGTCGAGATTTGGAGTTTGAGGTTGGTCAACATGTGTTCCTTAAGGTTGCTCCAATGCGAGGTGTTACGAGGTTTGTAAGCGTGGGAAGTTGAGTCCCCGCTTTGTTGGTCCATTTGAGATCCTAGAGAGGATTGGCAGAGTTGCTTACCCGGTTAGCCCTACCTCCGTCCCTATCGGTGCATAGTGTTTTTCATGTATCGATGTTGAGGCAAGATGTGTGCCATCCGTCGTACATTGTGGACTTTGAGCCTTTGCGGTGAATGAGGATTTGAACTTCGAGGAGAAGCCGGTGAGGATCCTTGCCTTTGAGACCAAGACGTTGCGTAATCGCGAGATTCGTTTAGTAAAGGTTCGATGGAAGAGTCGGGGTTCGAGGAAGCCACTTGGGAGCGGGGAAGACGAGATGAGATTGCATTACCCCGAAATGTTTTTGTTTTAAGGACTTTCGAGGACGAAAGTCATAAAAAGGAGGGAATATTGTAACGACCTGTGTTTTTTTCTTCCGGTCTTCCGGTATGCCCTAGGGGTAATTTGGTAATTTGGTCGGGCCGTCATGGTCGTTTGTGTCTTTTCCAGCTACTAAAATTATTGGATGGTTTTATGTAGGTTTTTGGAGGGGTTTGAGGTTTGGTTTGAGCAAGGTTTGATGCAAAAGTAAAAATTAAGGGATTTGTCTTTGCGCACTTGGGGTTTGAACCGGGTCTCCTGGGAAGCTTGTAGAGATGTGTGCCAATTGAGCCATTAGGTGCTCTTGTTACTATTTCTCGCATCACATCTTAGTTAACCTTGGATTTTGGAGTTTTGGTGCATTTGGTTAAATGAAATAGAATTAGGTTTATTCCATCTTCTTCTCCAAAACTCCTCTTGGCCGCACAAGCTCTCCCTCTCCATTGCCTTGCCGAATTCTTCTTCCCTTGCATCTCCTTGGGTTCGATCATCATCATTCAGGTAAGTCTTCATCCTCTTCATCTCCTCATTTGGTTTTTGATCTTTGGCCGAAGGTAAGATGTAGAGTGTGTGTGTGTTTGTGTTGGTTGCACGGTGAGAGGAGCGACCATCATCGCCGACCACTCGACGCGCCAGATCTGTCAGCGACCTGCCAGACGCCAGATCCGCTTAGCGGCCTTGCCGTTCGTCCAAAGCCAGCAGATCGCCCCTCGTCGTCGCGACGTCCGGCCGGTCGATCGCGACGCCGGATCGCGCCAAAGCCGCGGCAGGCTCAGATCGTCGTTTCGTCCTCGCCGATCGCCGCGACGCCGAGAGGTCTCGCCGCGCCGCAGATCGGCCGCGTCTGCGCGCCCATCGCGACGCCGCCGTGGTGTCCGGCTTTAATCGCCGCGCTACAAGGCCGCGCGCAAGGCCGCTGCGTCGCGCACGCCGCGCACGCCGCGGCGCGGCGCCGCCGACGACGTTACGTTCGCGCGCGCCTCGCTGAGCCGCCGCTCGCGGTCCGTGATCGCGCGACGCCAGCGCCGCGCGCCGCCGCCGAGCGCTGCCCGCGCGCGCTGTCCTTACCGTGCCGTGCGCGTGCGCAGCCTGGCCGATTCGCGTCCGCCCGTCGCTGCGGCCGTGCGGCCAGCGCCGGGCCCAGCCAGCTTGCCTTGCGAGCAGCCCAAGCTCGTGTCGCCGCGTCGCGTGAGTTCCTTTGAGCCGAGCTTGTCGTTTCTATTGTTGTTTAGACATTTTAGATGCCGATTATTGTTGGTTTGCTAGGTTCCCGCCGCTAGCTCGGGATTGTTCCGCAGACTTAGGATTTGTGTGTAGAAGCCTCCCGACCAAGGTAAGGATTTCTTACCGGAGTTGTGTGGGCCTGCGGTATATTTGTGATTGTTGTTTTGTATGCTGTGTATGATTACTAGCATGTTTAGCCCTAGGTGCTCGCTCAATTCTCGATGGCATGAACTCTTGTATTGTTTCTCATGTTAGCCCATGCTAGGTTGTTCCATTCTCGCATGTTCGATATCTGTCTTGCTTCGTAGTATCATGCTAGGTTCCTTGTATCTGTTGAGCACGTATTGGATCGCATTGATTGAATCGTTATTATTGTTAAGGTTTAGAATCGGGTAGATAGCATCATCCGGCCCGATGCATAAAGTATCTTGCATCTATGGCAAGGACGATTGAGACAGATTCTCCGTCCTTGGACCCCGTGGAGGGATTAGCTATCCCAACCGGTAGGCCCCGCAATCTTGGGTGAGGGTGGTAGTCTAAGCGATGCCCCAACGGTCGGGATGATGACTTGGCAATGCCTAGTCCCCGGCGGCCGCGACGTCTTGGCGTGTTCGGCGGAGAGCCCTGATTGCCACCGTTAAGGTAAGGACGGCTTCTCGGTGTAAGCCTACCATGACCCGTTCCTTAGCCTCAGTGCGGTGGTACAGCCGACATAGTTCACGTGTCCGTGTCTCACACCCCTATGTCGTGACACCGATCCAGAGATTTAGTTAGGCGTGGTATCCGGATATGGGCAGCTTGCCACTAGACCGGCACCCCCATAGTTCTGTAGAAGCACGCGGTGCATCGTTACGCTCATTCTACCGATGGAGAGCTCCTTGGGATCTTGAGCGATGCACCCTTTCGTATCGCCGCAGGAGGCGGCCGAGGCCGGGACTTGTTCCCGTATAGCGCGTATAGTGTGTTGTGGTATTTCGGACTAAGACCCCGAGTTGGCATCCGAGGTCCAAGTGTGGACTTAGCTATGTGCTCCGCTCTGTGTTTGTACTCATAGCTTGCATACATTCTTCTAGATGATCATGTATATCGTATTGTACCCCGGTTGAGGATTCTTCTTTGGGTAATTCGTTACTCACCCTTATTCTCGTGGTTTTCCACGGGTAATCAAGGCGGGAGACAGGATGGTGAAGGAGGAGCCGTGATCATGGAATCTCTTTGTCATCTCACGATTATTTTATTTTATCATGACTCTTGACTTTTGTTATTTCCCCGAATGCATGTAGACGGGCACAGAGTCCCGAGGATGTTTTCTTGCGTTTTATGGATTCCAAAGATATTTGTACTTGTGGATTGTTTTAATGGTTTAAATAAATCTCTCGATCGAGTATGCTTTTAGAAATGTATGTTTTGGTTGTTGAATGTTTCTGTTTTTACTTGGGATCCTAAATGTATTTTTCATAATGTCGTTTATTTTCACTACATGCATTGGGGTAAAGGCCCATTTAGAGCCCCTTTGGGTCGGGTCTTTACAGATGCCGTGCCACTGGTCCAAGGCGCGTCACCCGGCGGCGCTCTGCGCGCCTGTCGCGATCCGCGCGCGCGCCTGGCCAGCGCCCGTCCCTCGCCGCGCTACACATGCTGCCAGCCAAGCCAGCGCCAGCGCCAGCGCCAGCGCTAAACCGCACTGAGCGGCCCCAAAATCGCCCCCTTGCTGCGAGACCCCGTGCCTTCTCGGTTGGTAATTCCCGAACCTATCCCTTTTAGATTTTTAAGTTGTTGGTCTCTTTGTATATTTATTTAGGATGCTTTTAAAATGCTTAGGTTGCTCGGTTTCGCTATAAAGCTCGAGGGTCATTATTTGATTGTGAAGGTTATTTCTCGCTGCCGTTTGTAAGGATTCCTTACCGTGGTTGTGTGGACCTGCGATGCTTTCTTGAATGTGCCTTATATGCATGTTTACTTTTATGGACATGATTAGTGGATAGGGATGACTTGTGATTGCATTCCCGCTAGCATGTTTGCTTGTTTGTACATGTTAGTGTCATGCTAGGATTGTTCTTCCGGCATGCTTGAGATTCCCGCTTTAAGTTCGTAGTATCATGCTAGGTTATGTATGATTGATGATGATTATGTATGTTTAGCCAGAATCGTTTACTCTATACTCTAGCTAGTGTGTTAGGGTGTCATCATCTAGAGGTTGAGAGCGGACATAACGCACCTTGTCCCCACCGGTCGGGAGTAGAGCGAAGCATAACGTACATTGCTTCCTTCCTGCAAACCGATGTGGATTTAGCTACCACATCGGCATAAGTCTAGTTTGTAGCTCGCTAGAGCGGAACCCCGCCAACGGAGCAAGCCCGCCTTGGCCGGTTCTTAGCTTCGTGTCGGTGGTACAGCCGCACAGATGAGTGCCGAGGGCCTCGTGACCATCGTGTTCGGTGACACCGCTTTCCGAGTCTTAGGCATGCGTACCTGGCCCGCGTAGTTTGTACTTAGGCCCCCACATTTACGCCGGTTGCAGCAGCATGCGGTGTGCGCGCACACGCGTTAGTCGCCGGTTCGGAGAGCTCCCCCGGGCTAATGTTCGTGAGTACACCAGTTCCTTCCTGTTTAGAGCCAGACTTCGGGTACTCTCCCGATAGTCCAGATTTATAGTGAGGGTAAGAGGCCCTTGAGGACACCCATTGGGATTGGCTTTTGAGCTGATCATATGGTCGAGGGAGAAAGACCCTCGAGGGTGTCGGACATCTTTGGGATCGGTTTTTGAGCTGATCAATTGGCCGAGGGAGAAAGACCCTCGGAGATGTCCCGGGATTGGTTATGAGAGCCAATCATTAGGCCGGAAGTAGGAGACTTCCGAGGATTCCAGATTCTGCCTTGTAAGCTCGTTGAGCTATGATCTGTGTTGGTAACTGTTTGCATGTATACTAGGGTGCTAGATGATTGAAGTATCGTATTGTACCCCGGTTGGGGATTCTTCACGAGCATGTTTATACTCACCCTTATTTCTATGGTTTTCCACTGTGTAACTTGGGACAAAGACCGGACGGCTAGCGGAGGGAGCTGATTGATCATGGGAGCCGCCGACACTCTGTCTTTATTGTTTGCATATTTGTTCATCATGTAGATGGACAGGAGTCCTAGGGAAACATTATTAAAAGTTGTTTGAACCTGTTTTGAATGTTTTATATATAAGCGCTGCCAGCTTGTTTTACTTCGTTTGTTTTTCTTAAACAAAATCGTTGATTATGTTTTAAGCATTCCCGTTTCTAAATGTTTTGAAAGGTTTTAAATATGAGCACTAAACCGCTTGATGAAGTATTTTAACTTGCATGCTGAGTGAGAACCTAGGTTTAGGACCGTATTTTGGGTCGGGTTCTTACAGTTGGTATGAGAGCACAGAGTCATAGATTCTCAGAGACTAACTCGCTTTGCAGGTGTTGTTGCCCCCATGATCATCGGTGACTCACACCGTCAGTTTGTCTCGAGTTCATTAAGCTAAGGGTTTTATTTTACAATATCGCATCTAGTATACATGTGTTACCCTTGTTTGGCGGTGAGAGCCCAGCGTGGGCTAGGTTTTATGCTTTGTGCGATCGCCAGTGTGTCGATCGCACCTGCAGGAGGAGGTAGAGCTTAGACTCCGTGAGGCCATTTGTGGCCCAGTTGTGGTTCTCCCCTAGTGAGAGGGTGGAGGTGCTCGTGCAGATCGCTAGTGCGTGGATCGCACTCTGAGGAGCAGGACGCTTGGCATGTCCGACCGAGGAGTTGGACCGTTTGTATGGATGTTGAGAGTTGGCCCTGGCAGTTGAGTTGCCTAGAGGAGGGGGTAGAGGCTAGCACGCCTCAGAGTGAGACTCCTTGAGCAGAGTGTGCTCCAGCCATGAGGGAATTGATGGCAGGTCTTTTAGCTAACAGAGAGCGGAGACCTGAGCGCAGATTTGTAGCGCGTAGTGAGGAGTCTTGGGCATAGATAGCCCAGCTGGTAGAGTTTATTTAGGAGACACCCCTCCTTGTAGTTCCAGTAGCCCCGGAGGTTCCCGGGAGGGCTTGATCAGCAGGTTTATGCTGATAAGATAGTTGGCGTTAATCGAGCCGCCGAGTTTGGCAAGTGGAAGCTCTGTGAGAGTGGATGTTGTGAGACCCATCGCTAGCAAAAGCAAGGTGGTTGGCCGGGGATCGAGTTTATCATCCAAGTGTTGTGATGACTGGTGTTCAAAGGCCGATGACCGGATGTTTAGAGGTCAAGGCGCGCTCTCGGGTGTTGTTTGATGCAAAGCGGTGTGGTGGTGGAAGTCCCTCGTGAGAGGCAGATCAGCCAGAGAGTCTCCACCACCACCCGGTCGAATTCGCCACCGCCAAGTTAGTAGCTTTTGAGGAAGATGTAGAGACATCTTGTCCTCCCGCAAGTCCGCAATCGTTTTGCAACGTTCTTTTAGTACCCTCGTAGCAGAGGGTAGTGTGGAGTTTGCTTGTCGTGACCTAATCCGTCCGTGGTTTCCAGTGGCTATTAGTGAGAAGCACCTTCGTTAGCATGTTCCGTGTGTGGAGCTAGGTGTCGCCACCCGAGGGTTGGCCTCGAGTATTCGTTGAGCATCGAGTGGGATGCAGGAGTGGGCCCCGGCTTGTCCGTTAGGACGTGAGGTCGAGAGTAGTCTACTCGATTCTTGAGATTCTTGTGTTGAGTGCCATTGCCCCGCCACCGGAGTGTGACCTTCCCTACCCTCAGAGTGGCTTAAAGCCCGTAAAGGGATGTTTGTGTTGTAAAGGAAGTAGTGCTGTTGGCACCAAGCTTTGAGAGGAGGCCTAGATTCGGGCCGGTTGGCACTTTCTCGTGCGAGGTGGTTCCAGGACCCGCCGGAGTTTAGCATCCCCACTAGTCCTGCACTCCATTCATGAGATTTCACCTATTTGGGTTGCATAAGAGATCTAGCTCGGTGGTAGCTAGAGAACTACAAGTTTGAGGTCGCTCGAGGGATAAGTAGGAGCTTTCCATGGTCACCGAGAGTTGGGTACAAAGGATGTCAGAGGTTGGTGAGGGCTAAGCGCGTCCCGAGTTATCGCGCTTGTGTGTGAGCTTGTGAGCCAGCTTGTTGGTAGTGTGTTTCGACTACCCTTGGAGTTACCCTAATATGAGTAGGGTTGGCATCGATGATGCGTGGTTGATCCAAATGTTAGAGCCATGAGTTGGATGGTTGAGTGGAGCATTTAGTGGGCACATTGGTATGAGGTATGTCGATTGGTGTAGTTAAGCTCTAGTAAGAGTGAGTCGACCAATGTGGCATTCCGTGGTGAGTTGACCCCGAGTGGATTGAACTCTTGTTGCTCCTTTGCTAGAAGTGGTTCTATTGGGAGGCAAATGTTGCCTTGTGTGAGAATTCTTGTTGGTTTGGATCTTAAGGAACCAAGTTGGAGCCAGACACGCCAATGTACTTTTGTGTAGCTCGTTCCGTGGTGTATTTTTCAAGAACCACGAGGGGTTTTGGGTTGTGAAACCATTGCTCGATTCCGAGGAGTTAGGACTTTAGTTCTTGGCAAGTGCCCTAACTTGGTTGAGAGGCTACCGTGCCAGAGTCGGGTTGTTGCGTAGGAAAGTTATGCTAGTTGGCCCTTGGCCCGGTAGAGGCATTTCTTGTTGGTCGACGGTTGGTGTTGGGATTGAAACCGAACAAGGGCGATGGTAGCATAATCGCGTAGTTTCCGCCGCCATGGCTAAGAGAGTTGTTCGGATCCTTACCATGGATAGAAGCTACATTGTGGCTGATGCTTTGAGCAAGAGGAAGTTTGGGTCTTCCAGCTTGTTCCCTTCAGTGGATAGCGACTTGCCGACAGGCCGCGATCTAGGGGTCGGGATCAGCGCCGATCGCAGTTAGAGCTCAGATCGCCGCCAGGCGCCAGCGATCGGCTCATTGCATCAAGTGTGGTAAGGCGCTGGATTGTGTGGAGCATCGCCCGTGCTTGCTACTGAGATGTGGCAAGGAAGAGCTTTTGGCAAAGACAGTTGAGATGTTGTAGGAGATGTGCTCGTGTAGCTTGTTGTCGGGATTAGACCGCTTGACGGACAGGTGTGTGTCGGAGGGAGATCGGAGGAACCCTAATTTGAGGAGAGCCTCACCAGAGCTCAGTCAGACCCAGGCAGTGTTCCTCGGTTGAGTTGCTGGATGCTTGTAGGCGGTTGACAAGCTAGAGTTGTTCTTAGTAGCCTCCGCGTTGGTTTTTTTTGAATTCTTAGCAAGGTGGTGCTTGGCGTTGGCCAAGGTTTGGTTCCTTTGCTGTTTTCTAGGGCTAGCTTGGTTCGACCAAGCTGGCGTCGCCTGAGGACTTGTTCCTAGTCAGGTAGTTTTGGGAGTTGGCCACCCCCTCAGCGGTTGAGTAGTACCGCTAGTGCTTAGTTGGTGGTTCAAGCGATTGAGGAATCCTTGGACGTTTCTTCTGAGAGAGTTGGTGGTTGCTACCGTTGAGTTTGAGCAAGACAGCGAGCGTGTGTGAATTCACCGTCCTTCTAAGTCCGCTTGCTAGGAAATCGTTCTCAGAGGAGGAGTCACTTAGTTCCCGAGATGTGTAGTTGATCGAGTAGCGCAATGGTCAGCCTAGCGAGAGTGTCCCCTGCGTCTGTTTGTTAGCAAGTGGAAAGTTGTTTGTTCCCGCGAGGGCTAAGGCCACCAGTTCAAAGGCTTGAGTTGTTGGCGGAAGGTTGTTGGATCTTTGGAGCTTGTAGACCCCCCTTAGTTCTTTGGTAGTTGAGTTGCACCGTGGATGCCAGGCCTCGAGTTTTAACTTTTGAGGTAGTCTTGCCGACTCGTGTGGTTCAGGATCCGCAAGCTTGTGGTCGTCGCTATCCTTATTCCTCGCGATGTTTCGTGGGTGGAGTTTCTGGATTGGAAGAAGAGTTAGGTCTAAGCTATAAGAAGGAAGTCCTTGGAGCAAACAGATGGGCTTAAGAGTTGAGTGGCGGCTTGAGGCGAGCTTTGCTCGTTATGAGCTTGGTTTGAGTTTCGCTAAGCAAGCCTTTCTCGGGCTTTTCTTTTTAGTCGTTGTGCATTCGCAGATTGGCATTCTAGCCGAGCCACGCTTGAGTGAGTTGGCACAGAGGTGCCGTGGCATTGGGTGGTAAAGCCCTCGAGTTTCGATCCTCCGGCTATCGTGTTGCTAGTAGCCACGTAATGTTATATTTCTTCACGCTTGAGGTTTCCGTGAGAGGAATGTTGTTTGTTTTCTGTCGGGCGATGTTCACCTAGGCCGTTTAGTTTCTTAAACCCAGGAGGTTCAGTTGTTTGGTCAAGATGGTGAAGGGTCGAGGTCGTTTGATAACAAGCTATGAGCATTCAGAGAAATTACGCCGAGCGTGGCGTTGAGTTTTAGAGCTTGTGACCCGTCCACGAGTTTGTTGAGAGTAGCGCCGAGAGAGGCGTTCCGAGTTGGGTTAGCAGGATAAGTGAGCCCTAGAGTCGTGAGACCGTTTGAGAGTTGGTGCGAGTCGAGGGTGTGACTCACCGACTAGCTATCGCATGATTTCTTCAAGCTCAAGTGTTAGTTCGGGTTTTGGTTGAGATAGTTTGTGGCGGACTCGGTATCTTTTGAGCTTGAGACTTTGGGAAACCAAGAGGGTTCGGTTTCAAGAAGGATTTGTGTTGTCTTAACCGGAGCTTGGTTGGTTAAGAATCGGTGGAGTTTTCCTAGAGTTGTTTTTCGTCTTAGGACTTTCGAGGACGAAAGTCTTAAAAGGAGGGAGTATTGTAACGGCCCGGGCTTTTCTATTTCTGTTACCTGGTGATTTGGGTCATTATTCGGATGTTCGGATGGGCCGTTAGAGCTATTTTAACCCTTAGGGGTATTTTAGTCTTTTTGCCCCCGGTCAGGGTTTTGAGGATTTTCAAGATTTCAGGGCCATTCCCGCCCTTGTCGAAGCTTAATGGTTGTTGGTTGCAAGACCCGAGAGGTTTGGGCAAGTTGTTTGGAAGTTTGGAGGTGTTTTAGAAAATGGCAAAATTAATTGTAATTTTGGTGCTTCCATTGGTTTTGAGCCCTTGCCCTAAATGGTCTTGGAAGTTCAGTAGGAAAAGAGATTTTTATTTTTAAAATAAGTTTGCTTCGGCCGGGTTTGGAAAGAGGAAGCTTTGGGAAGGGATTTTAGACCTATTTAATTAGGGAAAAAAGGAAAGAAAATCCCTTCTCCCCTTGTTTTGCAATCTCTCTCTCTCTCTCTCTCTCTCTCTCTCCTAGCCGACCTCACCAAGAAACCCTAGCCGCCCTAGCCGCACTCCACGCTCAGCCGCTTCGGCCCAGCGCACCAGCGGCCCAACAGACAGCCAGCAAGAGCAGCAGCGTCATTGGCCCGCTCAGCGCAGCGCACCAGTCGCCCAGACGCCCGCGACCAGCCGCCAGACGCGCCGCACCGACCGACCAGATAGGGTCGCCCAGACGCGCCGCGCCGTCCCGACCAAAGCCGCGCCGCTGCGCACCGCGCACAGACGCTGTCGCCCGCGCGCGCGCCAAAGACCGCCCGCGTCTCAAGGTGTTCGTGCACTCGTCCCCGTCGCCCGCCGGCGCACTGCGCGCCTAACGCGATCGTGCGCGCCAGCGCCAGCGGGCCGTCCCTGCCTCCGCGCCACAGCCGAGCTCGACGCCCGGCCGCCCAGCCAGCACTCAAAGAGCGCCCAAAATCGCTTCTTGTCGCGAGACCCCGTGGTTTTCTCGGTTGGTAACTCCGAACCTATCCCTTTAGATTTTTTAAGGCTGGCTGTCTGATATTTATTTAGGATGCTTTTAAAATGCTTAGGTTGCTCGGTTTCGCTTTAAAGCTCGAGGGTCATTATTTGATTGTGAAGGTTATTTTCGCTCGTTTCGTGTAAGGATTCCTTACCGTGGTTGTGTGGACCTCGCGATGCTTTCTTGAATGTGCCTTATATGCATGTTTACTTTTATGGACATGATTAGTGGATAGGACAAACTTGTGATTGCATTCCCCGCTAGCATGTTTGCTTGTTTGTACATGTTAGTGTCATGCTAGGATTGTTCTTCCAAGCATGCTTGAGATTCCCGCTTTAAGTTCGTAGTATCATGCTAGGTTATGTATGATTGATGATGATTATGTATGTTTAGCCAGGAATCGTTTACTCTATACTCTAGCTAGTGTGTTAGGGTTGTCATCATCTAGAGGCCGAGAGCGGACATAACGCACCTTGTCCCCACCGGTCGGGAGTAGAGCGAAGCATAACGTACATTGCTTCCCCCGGCAGCACCGATGTGGATTTAGCTACCACATCGGCATAAGTCTAGTTTGTAGCTCGCTAGAGCGGAACCCCGCCAACGGTGCAAGCCCGCCTTGGCCGGTTCTTAGCTTCGTGTCGGTGGTACAGCCGCATGGATGAGTGCCGAGGGCCTCGCACTCATCGTGTTCGTGTGACACCGCTTTCCGAGTCTTAGGCATGCGCACGGCCCGCGTGAGTTTGTACTTAGGCCCCACATTTACGCCGGTTGCAAAGAAAGATGCGGTGTGCGCGCACACGCGTTAGTCGCCGATTCCGAGAGCTCCCGGGCTAATGTTCGTGAGTACACCAGTTCCTTCCTCGTTTAGAGCCGACTTCTTGGGTACTCTCCCGATAGTCCAGATTTATAGCGAGGGTAAGAGGCCCTTGAGGACACCCATTGGGATTGGCTTTTGAGTGATCATATGGTCGAGGGAGAAAGACCTCGAGGGTGTCGGACATCTTTGGGATCGGTTTTTGAGTGATCAATTGGCCGAGGAGAAAGACCTCGGAGATGTCCTGGGATTGGTTATGAGAGCCAATCATTAGGCCGGAAGTAGGAGACTTCCGAGGATTCCAAATTCTGCCTTGTAAGCTCGTTGAGCTATGATCTGTGTTGGTAACTGTTTGCATGTATACTAGGGTGCTAGATGATTGAAGTATCGTATTGTACCGGTTGGCTAGATTCTTACCGAGCATGTTTATACTCACCCTTATTTCTATGGTTTTCCACTGTGTAACTTGGGACAAAGACCAGGACGGCTATCGGAGGGAGCCGATTGATCATGGAGCCGCCGGCACTCTGTCTTTATTGTTTGCATATTTGTTCAGCATGTAGATGGACAGGAGTCCTAGGGGAAACATTATTAAAAGTTGTTTGAACCGTTTTGAATGTTTTATATATAAACTGGCCAGGCTTGTTTTACTTCGTTTGTTTTTCTTAAACAAAACTGTTGATTATGTTTTAAGCATTCCCCGTTTCTAAATGTTTTGAAAGGTTTTAAATATGAGCACTAAACCGCTTGATGAAGTATTTTAACTTGCATGCTGAGTGAGAACCTAGGTTTAGGACCGTATTTTGGGTCGGGTTCTTACACATTTACCTAGCATGATACTACGAGCTTAAGCAGGAATCATAAGCATGCTGGCAGAACAAACCTAGCATGGCACTAACATGTAAAATCAGGCAAACATGCTAGCAAGAATTCTATCAAACAGCTCTATCTCTAACATGCTCAAAACAGTCAGCAAACATACAAGGCATAATCATGAAAATATCGCAGGGCCCACACAACTCCGGTAAGAAATCCTTACCTGGTCGGAAGGCAACAACACACAATAAAATTAACTGCGATCGAACCCGAGCAACCTATAGCGAGCCAAACAAACACATCAATAATCATAAAATAGCCCTAAATACAATAAAATAACAACAGGGCTCGGCTCGGGAGCAACTCACGAGGCGCGACTGACACGGGAACGAGCCGGCTGCACGAGTGAGGCAGCTAAAGGGGCTGGCTGGGCGCGGTGGGGCTCAGGTGGCTCGCTGGGGCGCTGGGCTGCTCGCAGACAATCGCGCGGGCGGCACAAAGCCCGCGGGCGCTAGTTCGGCTAGGCGCTGGCGCGCGGCGCGGCTCGGCACGGGGATGGCATGCGGGCACGAGCGACACGACGCGACGGCTCGGCACTGGGCGACACGGGCGCGGACGAGACGAGCGACACTGTGCGGCCGGGCTGGGTGAGCTCGGGCTGGCGACGCGACCTGGCAGGCGAGGGCGACACGGACCAGGGCGAGGGCGCGCGACACGGCACAGTGCAGGGCGACTCGAGCGTGGACAGACACGAGTTGGGCGAGGCTCGGGCTGGCGATGGCGCTGCGCGGGCGAGGGGCTGGGCTGGCGACCTGGGCGACGCGGGTTGGCTGGGCTACTCGGGCTGGCTGTGTTGGGCGACCAAAGGGGCTGCTCGGCTAGGGGGCTCGGGGAGAGAGAGAGAGAGAGAGAGAGAGAGAGAGAGAAAAAAATGGATTTTGAAAAGAAAATAAAAGAAAATGGGAAAATAAAAGAAAAATGGGAATAAAAGGAAATAAATGGGATTTTATCCATAAAATCCATCCGTATCCACTTTTATCCAAATCAAAACCTTTAAATCCCATTTCCTGGCTTCCTCCTTCCAGACCCGACCGAAGCAATCTATTCCAATAAATAAAACTGACTTAAATCCAACTCCCAAAGCAACACTAAGGGCCCGAGCTCGAATCCCAAAGGAAACACCCAACAACCAACACTTTGCCAAAGCCCAAACCACAACCGAGCATCCAACCGATTAGCCCAAACATCTCGGGACTCGCAGCCAACAATAAAAAAGCCTCGACAAAGGCAGGAGCTACCTCGAAGCCTTAAAAACCACAAATCCTGCCCGGAGAGCCAAAAGACCAAAATACCCCCAAGGGGCAAAACGACTTAACGACCCAACCAAACAACTGAATCTTGACCCAAAGAGACCTCGAAAACTAGAATAGGAAACTGGGCTGTTACAAGTAGCCAGTTGGACTTAAGAGTTGAGTGGTAGTTTGGAGGCGAGCTTTGCTCGTTATAAGCTTGGGTTGAGTTCTGCTGTGCAAGCTGTAACGGCCCAGTTTTCTATTCCAGTTCTCGAGGTGCCTGCCTGGATTGATGGTTCGGTTGGGCCGTTAGAGCTGCTTTTGACCCTTAGGGGTATTTTGGTCTTTTGCTCCCGGGCAGGATTTGTGGATTTTCGTGGCTTCGAGGCAGCTCCCGCTTTGTTGAGGCTTGTATGTTGGTGGCTGCGAGTCCCGAGATGTTTGGGGTACTCGTTTGGGAGTTCGGTTGTGATTTGGGTTTTGGGCAAAGTGATCGTTGTTTGGGTGTTTCCTTTGGGATTCGAGCCCAGGCCCTTAGAGTGATTTGGGAGTTTGTTTAAGTGAGAGTTATTGTTTGGAAAAGGTTGCTTCAGCCGGGTCTCGTAGGAGGAAGCCGGGAAATGGGATTTAAGGACTTTAAGGCTTGTTTTAATTAGGAAAAAGGGAAGAAAAATCAAGAAAGTCCCTTTCCCCTTGTTTTGCAATCTCTCTCTCTCTCTCTCTCTCTCTCTCTCTCTCTCTCTCTCTCCTAGCCAACCTCACCAAGAAAACTGTAAAGACCCGACCCAAAAGGGGCTCTAAATGGGCCTTTACCCCAATGCATGTAGTGAAAATAAAAGACATTATGAAAAATACATTTGATTCCAAGTAAAAACAGAAACATTCAACAACCAAAACATACATTTCTAAAAGCACACTGATCGAGATTTATTTAAACCATTAAAACAATCCACAAGTACCAATATGCTTGGAATCCATAAAACGTAAGAAAACATCCCGGGGCTCTGTGCCCGTCTACATGCATTCAGGGAAATAATAAAAAGTGAAGAGTCATGATAATTAAAATAAAACAATCGAGATGACAAAGAGTTCCATGATCATAGCTCCTCCTTCACCATCCTGTCTCCCGCTTGATTACGTGTGGAAAACCACAGAATAAGGGTGAGTAACGAATTACCCAAGAAGAATCCCCAACCGGGGGTACAATACGATATACATGATCATCTAGAAGAATGTATGCAAGCTATGAGAACAAACACAGAGCGGAGCACATAGCTAAGTCCACACTTGGACCTCGGATGCCATCTCGTGGTCTTAGTCCGGAAAAATACCACAACACACTAAACGCACTATACGGAAACAAGTCCCGGCCTCACCGCCTCATCGTCGATCACGAAAGGTGCACTCGCTCAAGATCCCGAGGAGCTCTCGATCGGCGCTGTAATGAGCGTAAGCGCGCACCGCATGCTACCGCAAACTCGGGGGTGCCGGGTCTAGTGGCAAGCCGCCCGTGTTCACCACCATGCCTAACTAAATCTCCGGATCGGTGTCACCGACATAGGGGTGTGAGACTCGACACGTGAACTATGTCACTGCACCACCGCACCGAGGCTAAGGAACCGGTCGTGGTAGGCTTACACCAGAAGCGGTCCTTGCCCTAACAGTGGCAATCAAGGGCTACTGGCCGAACACGCCGAGGACGTGTCGATCGCCGGGACGAGGCAATGCCAAGTCATCATCCCGACCGTTGGGGCATTTAACACCGCCACCCTCACCCAAGATTTGCGGGGCCTACGGTTGGGATAGCTAATCCTCACGGGGTCCAAGGACGGAGAATCTGTCTCGAACGTCCTTGCCATAGATGCAAGATACTTTATGCATCGGGCCCGGATGATTCTATCTACTTCAATTCTAAACCTTAACAATAATAACGATTCAATCAATGCAGTCCAATACGTGCTCATCGGATACAAAGAACCTAGCATGATACTACGAAGCAAGAACAGATATCGAACATGCTAGAATAGAACAACCTAGCATGGGCTAACATGAGAAACAATACAAGAGTTCATGCCATCAGAATTTAACAGAGCACCTAGGCTAAACATGCTAGTAATCATACACAGCATACAAAACAACAATCACAAATATACCGCAGGTCCACACAACCCCTGTGAAGAAATCCTTACCTTGGTCGGAAGACTTTTACACACAAATCCTAAGTCGCGGAACAATCCCGAGCTAGCGAGCGGGAACCTAGCAAACCAACAATAATCGCATCTAAAATATCTAAACAACAATAGAACAGCAAGCTCGGCTCGGGAACTCACGCGCGCGCGACGACACGAGCTTGGGGTCGCTGGCAAGTCGCTCTCGGCAAGGTCGGGCGCTGGCGCGCTACCGGGCACGGCAGGACACGCTACCGGGCGGGCGAGCGTCCGACGGCGCGCGCGGCGCTGGCGTTCGGGCGAAGGCGCGCTGGCGCCGGGCGCGGCGATGCGGACACGGGCGAGCAACTCGGCAGAACGCGCGCGCGGGCGAACGCTCGAGCGGGAAGGCGCGGGCAAGCAGCTTCGGCAAGCGGACACGGCGAGGGCGCGGCGAGCGATCGGCCGGACGCGCTGGCGCCTGGCGAGGACCTCTGGCGCGGCGAGCGATCGGGCGATCCGCCGGCTGGGCGAACGGCGAGGCCTCTTTGGGACAGGTGCGGGCGTCTGGCAGGCTGGCTCGACCGATCCGGGCGCGCGGACAGTGGTCGGCTCGACCGATCCGGGCGTGCGATGTGGCTGGCTCGACCGATCCGGGCGTCTGCGAGCTGGGTGGGATGATGGTCGCTTCCTCCTCGGGCCGCACACACACACACACACACACAACCCCTTTTTCTTACATTCGCCAACAAACACCCAAATGAGAAGATGAAGAAGACGAAGACTTACCCGGAATGATGATGATCGAACCCAAGGAGATGCAAGGATGAAGAACTCGGCAAGGCTATGGAGATGGAGAGCTTGGGCGGCCAAGAGGTGTTTTTGGAGAATAAGATGGAATAACCTAATTCTATTTCATTTAACCAAATGCACCAAAACTCCAAACTCCAAGGTTAACTAAGATGTGATGCAGAAAGAGCAACAAGAGCACCTAATGGCTCATTTGGCACACCTCTCTACAAGCTTCCAGAGACCCGGGTTCAAACCCCACTGCAAAGACAATTTCCTTTATTTTTACTTTTGCATCAAACCTTGCTCAAACCAAACCTCAAACTCCTCCAAAAACCTACATAAAACCATCCAATAATTTTAGTAGCCTGGAAAAGACACAAACGACCCTCGACGGCCCGACCAAATTACCAAATTACCCCTAGGGCATACGGAAGACCGGGAAGAAAACACTGGTCTGGTCGTTACAATATTCCCTCCTTTTATGACTTTTGTCCTCGAAAGTCCTTAAGACAAAACAACTCAGGGTAATGCAACCTCATCATCTCGTCTTCCCGCTCCCAAGTGGCTTCCTCGTAACCCCGATTCTTCCACCGAACCTTTACTAAACGAATCTCGCGACACGCAACGTCTTGGTCTCAAAGGCAAGGATCCTCACCGGCTTCTCCTCAAAGTTCAAATCCTCATTCACCGCAAAGGCTCAAAGTCCACAATGTGCGACGGGTCCGGCACATACCGCCTCAACATCGATACATGAAAAACACTATGCATGCACTGATAGTGACGGAGGTAGGGCTAACCGGTAAGCAACTCGCCAATCCTCTCTAGGATCTCAAATGGACCAACAAAACGGGGACTCAACTTCCCACGCTTACCAAACCTCGTAACACCTCGCATCGGAGCAACCTTAAGGAACACATGTCGACCAACCTCAAACTCCAAATCTCGACGTCGAACATCGGCGTAACTCTTTCTCGCTCGCCTGAGTGTCAACATACGAGCTCTAATCTTCTCAGACCGCACCATTGGTCAACCGCAGAACTCGGGACCCAAAACTCGTCTATCACCAACCTCTTCCTGCAACACGGGGACCGATAACGCTTACCATACAATGCCTCAAATGGAGCCATCCGAATCGCCGATCGTAATCTGTTGTTGTAGGCAAACTCCATCAAGTATGATATCTGGTCCCAATCGCTCGGGAAATCCAACACACAAGCCCTCAACATATCTCGAGAATCGATTCACTCTCTCACCGACCATCCGTCCGAGGGTGAAAAGTGTGTCTTAAATCGCACTGCGTGCCCAAACCCTACGGAGCGCTCTCAGTAAACGAAGTGAACCGCGAGTCACGATCGGACACAATCCTCACCGGTACACCATGATAACGGATGATCTGCTCCAAAATACCGCGCGCCATCGCTCCACGGTATAAGTGTCTCTACCGGGAATGAAGTGTGCGCTCTTGGTCAAACGGTCGACTATCACCCAAACCGAGAGAACTTCCTGAGTCCTTGGCAAACCGGATATAAAGTCCATAGAGATCTCTTCCCATTTCCACTGGGTACACTCGATGCTGGTCGCAACAAACCGGTGGCCTCTGCTCGGGTGCCTTCACTTGCGACAAGTGAGACACCTACCGACAAACTCGCCACATCTCTCTTCATCCCCATCCACCGTAAGGTCCGCTTAAGGTCTGATACATCTTGGTACCCCGGGTGCCAAGCAAAAAGGGGAATCAGGCCTCAGAGAGCAACTCGGCTCGCAAACTCGCAATGTCCGGAACACACAACCGGCCTCTATAAGTCAACCCACATGCTCGTGAATACACAAAGTCAAAGTCACCGTCAAGATCGACTCACAACCAATCTCTTAAGTGCGGGTCACCTAACCTGGCTGTCTATAATCCATTGCCGAATCGACGGGTGAATACCAATCGAAGCTACCCTGGCGGTAACCTCTCCCAACAACATCGCAACCTCGCCCGCTCGAACTCTCTCTCGCAAACTGGCTGGGAACTCAACAACGCCGCAGAGTGCGACGTCTTTCTCGCTCAAAGCATCGGCCACTACATTGGCTTTACCGGATGGTACAAAATCTCGCATGATCATAATCCTTTACCAACTCTAACCATCTCTCTCGCCTCATATTCAACTCCTTCGAGTAAACAGATACTTGAGGCTCTGGTGATCGGTAAACATCTCGAATCCGCTCACCATACAGGTAATGCCTCCAAATCTTCAAAGCAAACACCACCTGCCGCCAACTCCATATCATGAGTCGGGTAGTTCTGCTCATACGGCCCGGTGACGGGAAGCATAGGCAATGACCTTCCCGTGCCGCATCAACACACAACCTAAACCAAACTTGGAAGCATCACTTTGAGACCACGAAACCACTGTCCCTCTCCGGATCGCCAACACAGTCGTGTGAAGTCAAACTACGCTTGAGCTCGCAAAGCTCTCATCACACTGCCTTTGTCCCAAACAAACTCGACACCCTTCCTCGCCGACGAGTGAGGGGTGAGGCTAAAGCGAGAAAAGTTCTTGACGAACCGACGGTAGTAACTCGCCAAACCAGTAAAGTCGCGAATCTCGGCAAGAATCGAAGTCGGCTTGGCCCATGAACTCACGGCCTCAATCTTCGCGGGGTCCACGGCTATACCATCTCTCGAAACCACGTGGCCTAGGAAGGCCACCGCTCCAACCAGAATCACATTTGGAAAACTTCGCATAAAGTGGTTTTCCTCAAAGCCGCCAATACTCGTCTCAAATGCTCGCATGGTCTTCTTTAGACCTCGAATAAATCAGAATATCGTCAATGAACACGATGACGGTTGTCCAAAAATGATTTGAACACCCTATCCATCATGTCCATGAACGCGGTGGGGCATTGGTCAATCCAAACGACATAACCACAAACTCATAGTGACCATATATCCGACTCGAAAGTCGTCTTAGGAATGTCGGCATCCCCGATCCGCAGAATCGATGGTAACCGGATCTCGAGATCTATCTTGGAGAACACGAAGCTCCACGAAGCCGATCGAACAAATCATCGATACGGGGCAACGGATACTTATTCTTCATGTCACCTTATTAAGCTCGCGGTAATCAATACATAAGCGCATAGAACCATCCTTCTTTTTCACAAACAGAATCGGTGCTCCCACGGGGACACACTTGGACGGATGAACCCTCGGTCTAACATCTCCTTCAATCGAATCTTCGCCTTTAACTCACTGGCGCCATGCGATACGGAGCCTTCGAGATAGGGAGGGTCCCCGGCTCGAGCTCAATATTGAAGTCAACCTCTCTTTGGGGGCAACCCCAGAACTCCTCAGAAACACATCCGCGAACTCTTGCACGACCGGCACTGATCGACAGACAGCGAGGGGCGGCTCTTCCTGCACAACTTGGCTAGATAGCCCCAAGCTCCATGAGCTAGCAAACGACGAGCTTTCACGGTGACACCATCGGCGGGCAAACTCCACCTGGACTCCACGAAACTTAAAGTCGGGCCGACACGGCGGCTGAACACTACTTCTTTCCGGTGGCGGTCAATCAACGCGTGGTTAGCGCCTAACCACTCCATACCAAGAATCACATCAAAACCGCTCATAGGCGTAACTATGAGCGTAGCCACAAGCAACTCTCCGGATATCTCGATCCGGCCATCCTTAATCTTATCTCTAGCCAACATACTAACTCCCGAAGGAGTTGCAACAGATAACTCAAAACCTAGAGGCTCTAGTCTTAACTTAGCATGCTCAAGAAACAACACAGATACAAATGAATGCGTGGAACCGAGAATCAAACAAGACAAATGCGCAGATGATCTAAAACAAGAAGCGCACTCGCCACAGCGGCATCATCAGACGCTCGGCCTCCGACGGGTTGTAGCAAACACTCGACTCGCCGGCTGCGCATTGGCCGAGCCGAGCCGCCATGTTGGTGATCACAAAACGGGCCATGTGACCCTCTCTACCACAACGGAAGCACAATCTAGGTCCAGCCGACAAGCTCGGCGTGGACTTTCCCACAAGTAGCACAAGCGGAAATCGCCTGGGTCCTCTCGCTGTCGGGCTGGAAACGGACTGGAGCTCTCCACGATCTCTGCTTCGAATCGCCCTTGGCGGGCGCTCGCCGCCGCCCCGAAAAGTCAAACTTCCTCTTCTCGCCTCTACAACCGCTGGGACAGACGCTGGACAGAGCGGCAACAACCCGCCAGCAGGATACTTCCCATTATAGATCGTGGCTAGCTGGACACCCTAGCATAAGTGTCGTGGGCACGAGCCCGACATCCCGGGAAACACCCGCCTCAATCCGGATATGAACTTCCGAATCTTCACCCGGGGTGGCAATCAATCGAGGAGCAAAATATCCATACTCCGAGAACTTGCGCTCATATTCTCAATGGAATCGTAACCCCGCTTCAGTTCTCGGAAGAGCTCCACCATCTTCTCCCGAGCCTCATCATCGATGAACTTTACCTTGAACTCGGCCTTGAAGAACTCCCAAGTAGCGGGTGGAGACCCGGTGGTCTCTCGCTCAAGGTGGACTCCCACCACCATCTCATTTGTGCCTCCTAGCACATGAGCCGCACATCTCGGCCTCGAATATCGGGGCACACCATGATCGTGAAGGTGTACTCCAAATGGGCAATCCACTGGCCGCCGCTAACGCATCACCGGTGGCATCAAACTTCAAAGCTTCCACTTCACAAAATCCTTCACCACCTACCCAATTCCTCGGCACCTCTCGCCATATCCGCCTCGGGGGCTACTTGCTCTGTGGAGCTGGAGGTGCTATCGAGCTCACTTTGAACCAATCGAAGTCACCGCTCGATCTGGGCTCGGGACTCTTCCCGCGCACGCCTAACAAGGCACAGGGTCTCTCGCCCTCTGGTCACTCAACATGCCGACCATAAAAGCCCTCATAGACTCAAGCAAACTCGCTCCGGGGAGCGATCTCACGGCGCTCGGTCGCCTCAACGCCCGCTCTAGGCGTAACAGAGGAGCTGGCGGTGGAATGCCATCGGTGTCGGCTTGGGACGATGTCCCCGTAAGTATCGATCCGATCCCGATACCCCGACCGCTCTCGAACCTCCTCTCCCTGCACGGGTGATCTGGCAGCATCTTTGGCGATCTACATCCAAACCAACAACGAATCAAAACTCGTCTGTCACCATTCCACAACACCAAACAAGGCATACACTAGATGATAGGTATTGTAAATTCTTAACCCTTTTTCCTTTCTAAAACAATAAATCTAGGCGCACTGATGACTGTCAGAGTGCCGATGATCATGGAAAACGACCTACAACAAAAGGTCAGTCTACAGAATCTATGACTCGAGCTCGATACCAATCGTAAAGACCCGACCCAAAAGGGGCTCTAAATGGGCCTTTACCCCAATGCATGTAGTGAAAATAAAAGACATTATGAAAAATACATTTCGGATTCCAAGTAAAAACAGAAACATTCAACAACCAAAACATACATTTCTAAAAGCACACTCACGATCGTGAGATTTATTTAAACCATTAAAACAATCCACAAGTACCAATATGCTGGAATCCATAAAACGTAAGAAAACATCCTGGGGCTCTGTGCCCGTCTACATGCATTCAGGGGAAACAATAAAAAGTGAAGAGTCATGATAATTAAAATAAAACAATCAGAGATGACAGCAGTTTCCATGATCATAGCTCCTCCTTCACCATCCTGTCTCCCGCTTGATTTACTCGTGGAAAACCACAGAATAAGGGTGAGTAACGAATTACCCAAAGAAGAATCCCCAGCGGGGGTACAATACGATATACATGATCATCTAGAAGAATGTATGCAAGCTATGAGAACAAACACAGAGCGGAGCACATAGCTAAGTCCACACTTGGACCTCGGATGCCATCTCGTGGTCTTAGTCAGGAAAAATACCACAACACACTAAACGCACTATACGGAAACAAGTCCCGGCCTCACCGCTGTCATCGCCGATACGAAAGGTGCACTCGCTCAAGATCCCGAGGAGCTCTCCATCGCCGGCGCTGTAATGAGCGTAAGCGCGCACCGCATGCTACCGCAAACTCGGGGGTGCCGGTCTAGTGGCAAGCCGCCCGTGTTCACCACCATGCCTAACTAAATCTCTCGGATCGGTGTCACCGACATAGGGGTGTGAGACCGACACGTGAACTATGTCACTGTACCACCGCACCGAGGCTAAGGAACCGGCCGTGGTAGGCTTACACCAGAAGCGGTCCTTGCCCTAACAGTGGCAATCAAGGGCTACGGCCGAACACGCCGAGGACGTGTCGATCGCCGGGACGAGGCAATGCCAAGTCATCATCCCGACCGTTGGGGCATTTAACGACCGCCACCCTCACCCAAGATTGCGGGGCCTACCGGTTGGGATAGCTAATCCCTCACGGGGTCCAAGGACGGAGAACTCGTCTCGAACGTCCTTGCCATAGATGCAAGATACTTTATGCATCGGGCCGGATGATTCTATCTACCTCAATTCTAAACCTTAACAATAATAACGATTCAATCAATGCGGTCCAATACGTGCTCATCGGATACAAAGAACCTAGCATGATACTACGAAGCAAGAACAGATATCGAACATGCTAGAATAGAACAACCTAGCATGGGCTAACATGAGAAACAATACAAGAGTTCATGCCATCAGAATTGAACAGAGCACCTAGGCTAAACATGCTAGTAATCATACACAGCATACAAAACAACAATCACAAATATACCGCAGAGGTCCACACAACCCGGTGAAGAAATCCTTACCTTGGTCGGAAGACTTTACACACAAATCCTAAGTCTGCGGAACAATCCCGAGCTAGCGAGCGGGAACCTAGCAAACCAACAATAATCAAGATCTAAAATATCTAAACAACAATAGAACAGCAAGCTCGGCTCGGGAACTCACGCGCGCGCGACGACACGAGCTTGGGGCTGCTGGCAAGTGGCTCGGCAAGGTCGGGCGCTGGCCGCGCTGGCCGGCACGGCAGGACACGCTACCGGGCGCGCGCGCGGCCCGACGGCGCGCGCGCGCGCGCCGTGGCTCTGGCGAAGGCGCGCGCATGGCGCTGGGCGTGGCGCGAGCGCGGACACGGCGAGCAACTCTCGCAGGAACGCGCGCGCGGCGAACGTCTCGAGCGAAGGGCGCGCGCGGGCAGCGGCTCGGCAAGCGGACACGGCGAGGGCGCGGCGAAGCGATCGGCCGGACGCGCTGGCGGCGCGAGACCTCTGCGCGCGGCGAGCGATCGGGCGATCTTCCGCTGGGCGAACGGCGAGGCTGGCTGGGACAGTCGGGCGTCTGCGGCAGGCTGGCTCGACCGACCGGGCGTGCGGCGGTGGCTCGACCGACCGGGCGTGCGACGGTGTGGCGCTCGACCGATCCGGGCGCGGCGAGCTGGTGGGGATGATGGTCGCTCCTCTCGGTGGTCGCACAACACACACACACACACAACCCTTTTTCTTACATTCGCCAACAAACACCCAAATGAGAAGATGAAGAAGACGAAGACTTACCCGGAATGATGATGATCGAACCCAAGGAGATGCAAGGATGAAGAACTCGGCAAGGCTATGGAGATGGAGAGCTTGGGCGGCCAAGAGGTGTTTTTGGAGAATAAGATGGAATAACCTAATTCTATTTCATTTAACCAAATGCACCAAAACTCCAAACTCCAAGGTTAACTAAGATGTGATGCAGAAAGAGCAACAAGAGCACCTAATGGCTCATTTGGCACACCTCTCTACAAGCTTCAGAGACCCGGGTTCAAACCCACTGCAAAGACAATTTCCTTTATTTTTACTTTTGCATCAAACCTTGCTCAAACCAAACCTCAAACTCCTCCAAAAACCTACATAAAACCATCCAATAATTTTAGTAGCTGGAAAAGACACAAACGACCCTGACGGCCCGACCAAATTACCAAATTACCCCTAGGGCATACCTGGAAGACCGGGAAGAAAACCTGGGTCGTTACAAAAACCCAACCATGCCCTAGCCACCCAGCCATGCCCTAGCCGCACCAGACGCCCTGCATCGCCCAGCCCAGGTGCGCCCAGATGCGTTGCATCGTCCAGCCCATGTCGCGCCGTGCCGAGCCACCCCAGCGCCCGATCGCGTCGCCCTCGCCCTAGCCGTGCCGAGCCACCCCAGCGCCCGATCGCGTCGCCCTCGCCCTAGTCGCGCCGAGCCCAGATCTGCATCGCCCAGGCCATCTTCGTGTCGCCTTGGTCGCGCCGAGTCCAGATCGCATCGCCCTCGCCTTGGTCGCGCCGAGCCCGGATCGGCATCGCCCGTGCCGTCTCGTGCCGAAGTCGCCGCCCTCGTAGGTCGTCGTGCCTTCCCGAGCGCCCCGAGCCCGTCGTGTCGCTGCCGTCGCCGCGCGCGCGCGCGTGCGCTGCCTCCTCTGTCAAAGCGCGCCGTGTGTCGTCGCCGGTGAGCCCGGCCCGCGCCCGTGTGTTTTTTGCTTTGCTTCGCCCAAGCGCCGTGCTCGCTCCAGCGCCCCGCCGCCTGCGCCCACGTGCCCGGCGCTTTGTGCCCAGCGCTTGGCCCGGCTGCTCTTCTGCGCCCCGCTGCGCCTGTTGTGTCTTTGGTTGGCCCGAGCCTTGTGGCTTCTCGAATGGTATTTTCCCGAGTCTTTTCTTCGTTGGGCCCCGATTTTGTTGGCTGCTGTTTTATGTATTTGATTTGGGCTGCTTTATTTTATGTTTAGGTCGTTTGGGTTCGATTAGAGGCTCGAGGATCGCTTGGTTGAGTTATGATTATTTTCTGCTTGTCCCAGGTAAGGATTTCTTACCGTGGTTGTGTGGACCTGCGATATGTCTCGATTGTGCCTTGTATGTTTCTTTGATTGTTATGAGCATGATAGTGATAGGTAGCTTTGTTTGATCTCTTGCTAGCATGTTTGTTGATTTTACATGTTAGTGCCATGCTAGGTTTGTTCTCCCAGCATGCTTGTGATTCCTGTTTAAGTTGTAGTATCATGCTAGGTAAACGTGATTGATGTCGGTCATTGCTTACTAGCCAGGAATCATTGATTTAGTCGGTATTCTTGGATAAAGTAGTAGGGTTTGTCATCATCCGCAGGCCGAGAGCGGACATAACGTACTTTGTCCCCACCGGTCGGGAGTAGAGCGAAGCATAACGTACATTGCTTCCCGGCGGCCGATGTGGATGTAGCTACCACATCGGCATAAGCCTAGTTTGTAGCCCGCTAGAGCGGAACCCCGCCAGCGGTGCAAAGCGCTGCCTTGGCCGGTTCTTAGCTTCGTGTCGGTGGTACAGGCTGCGCAGATGAGTGCCGAGGGCCTCGCACTCTCGTGTTCGGTGACACCGCTTTCGAGTCTTAGGCATGCGCACTGCCCGCGTAGTTTGCCCTTAGGCCCCGCATTTACGCCGGTTGTAGAAGAGCATGCGGTGTGTGCGCAAGACACGCGTTAGTCGCCGGTCGGAGAGCTCCCGGGCTAATGTTCGTGAGTACACCAGTTCCTTCCGCTTTAGAGCGGATGCGGGTACTCTCCCGATAGTCCAGATTGTTAGCGAGGGTAAGAGGCCCTTGAGGACACCCATTGGGATTGGCTTTTGAGCTAATCAATTGGTCGAGGGAGAAAGACCCTCGAGGGTGTCGGACATCATGGGATCGGTTTTTGAGCTGATCAATTGGCCGAGGGAGAAAGACCCTCGGAGATGTTCCGGGATTGGTTATGAGAACCAATCATTAGGCCAGAAGTAGGAGACTTCCGATGATTCCGGAGGTAAGAGACTTCCGATGTCTCCAGATCTTGTGTTATGAGCTTGATCTGTGTTGATAGCTGTTTGCTTGCATATTGAGGTGCTAGATGACTGATGTATCGTATTGTACCCCGGTTGGGGATTCTTACTGAGTATGTTTATACTCACCCTTATTTATCTTTCAGGTAACTTGGGACAACACCAGGAAGGCTAGCGGAGGGAGCTGATTGATCATGGGGAACCGCCGGCACTCTGTCTTTTATTATTGCATTGTTTATTCAAAGATGTAGATGGACAGAGTCCTAGGGGAACCTTGTTTAAAACGTTGCTTAAATTGTATTGTACATTTTATTAAACACTGGCCAGGTTGTTTTACTTTGTTGGATTGTTTAAACTGGAAATTGTTGGTTCTGTTTTAAGGGCTCCCCCTTCTCATATGTTTTGAAAGGTTTTTAAATATAAGCTCTAAACCGCTTGTTATCATATTTAACTTGCATCTTTGAGTAAGATCCCGTGTTTAGGACCATGTTTTGGGTCGGGTTCTTACAGCTTGGTATCGTGAGCACGAGTCATAGATTCTGTGAGACTAACCCGCTTTGTAGGTTGTTGTTCCCATGATCATCAAGACTCCACGGCCGCTTGGTTTGTCCGAGTTCAATTAAGTTAAGGGGTAAGAATTTACAATACTTTTCTTCTAGCTTTTATGCATGTGTAGAGTTGTGGAGCGGAGACGAGCGGTGTTCGACTCGTTGTTGGTTTGGGCTTAGAGAGCCATCATGCCAACTTTTCCGCATGATCTGCGAGTAGTTTGATGAGCAAAGTGAGAGCCCGTGTGGGGGGATTTTTTGCTTTGTGTGCAGATCGCGGTGTCGATCGATCGCTTTTCGAGAGGAGGCAGAGATTAGACTCCCATAGGCCATCTGTGGCCCGCTTGTTGGTTTCTCCCCAGTGAGAGGGTGGAGGTGCCTTGTGCAGATCGCCGATATGTTGATTGCACTCAGAGGAGCGGGACGCTTGGCATGTCCGACCGAGGAGTTGGGTGATCTTGTTGATGTTGAGGCCGCGTCCCGTGGTTGTTTAGCCCTTTGGCCGAGTTGGCCCCTGGCGATTGAGTTGCCTAGAGGTGGGGGTAGAGGCTAGCACGCCGCCGAGTATGACTCCTTGAGCAGAGTGTGCTCCGGCCATGTGAGATTTGATGGCGTGTCTTTAGCTATCGAGAGCAAAGACCCAGCGCGATTTGTAGCGCGTAGCGAGGAGTCCGGGCATAGATAGCCCGGTGACAGAGTTTGTTTCAGCATTTTCCCCAAGAGCTCTCGTAGCCCCGGAGGTTCCCGGGAGGGCTTGATCAGCAGAGTTTATGCGCTTGAGTTTGTTGGCGTTGATGGAGCCGCCCAGTTTGGCAAGTGGATGCCTCAGAGAGCTTGATGTACTAGAAAGTTCTACCGCTAGTAGTAAAGCGGTTGGCTGAGTTTGAGTTTAGCATCCGTGTGTTGGGATGTCCTCATTGTTCAGAGGCCGAGGTGTACTGTTCCCGTCTTTGTTTGGTACAGTGAGTTGGTGGTGGTAGTCCCTTGAGAGAGGGGACTAGCGAGTCTCCACCAGTCGCCCGATTGATTGGCAAGTTGCCGTGTTTGTGGCTTGAGGCAGATGTAGAGACATCTATGCCCCCTTGCAAGCCTGCTGTTGTTTTGCAGCCAGTTCTCTTGTACCCTCATAGCCAGGGTGTAGTGTGGAGTTTGCTTGCCAGGGTTTTATCCATCTCTGGATTTCGGCGGGCTAGTAGAGTGGAACACTCTTTTATTTGGATGTTCCCAGTGTGGATCTAGTTGTCGCCACCCGAGGAGTTGACCTGAGCTTTTGTTGAGCATCGAGTGGGATGCAGGAGTAGGCCGTGGCAAGTCTGTTGGTCGAGATGCCAGAGTTTAGGCTGCTCGAGTATTTGGACTCCTGTGCTGAGTTCCATTGCCCCGTCACTTGGAGAGTGACTTTCCCTATTCTCAGAGGGGCATAAAGCTCGTTTGAGGCTGATTCGTGTTGTATGGATGTAGTGCCTGTTGGCACCAAGCTTTGAGAGGAGGCCTAGTTTCAGGCCTGTTGGCACTTTTGGTGCAGGTGGTGCCATGGCTGCCCAGGGTATAGCATCCCCGCTTGTCTTGTACCCCCTTTTCCTGAGGTTGCACCTGTTTGGGTTGCCTAAGAGATCTAGCTCGGTGGTAGTCAGAGGACTACAAGTTTGAGGTTTTCGAGGGAAAGTAGGAGCTGTTCAGGATCTCTGAGAGTTGGGTGTAAAGGATGCTATAGGTCTGTTAAGAGCTAGCGCGTTCGAGTTCTCGCTACCGTGTTGTGAGCCCGTGAGCCGCCTTGATGGTAGCATGATTCGGCTACCCTTTGAGTTGCCCTAGTATGGTTAGTGTTGGCATCGTGGATGCGTGGTTGATCCAGTGTTAGAGCCATGAGTTGGATGGCTGATCGGAGCGCGTTTAGTGAGCTCATTGTTTCGAGGAATGTTAGCTTGGTGTGGTTTTGCGCTTGTAAGAGTAAGTTGGCCAATGTGGCTTTTCGTGGGGAGTTGGCCCCGAGTGGGTTTGAACTCTTGTTGCTCCCTTGTTTGTTGTGGCTCTGTTTGGAGGCAAAAGTTGCCCTGTGAGAGCCCTTGTTGGCTTTGGATCTTATGAGATCAAGTTGGAGCCGTACACCCGGTGCACTTTTGCGTAGCTCGTTCCGTGGTTTATGTTTGGAAAACCACGAGAGGTTCGTGTTGAGGAGCCGTGCTCGATCTTTGAGGTGTCAAGGCTTTAGTTCTTGGCAAGTGCCCTAGCTTTGGTCGTAAGGATGCCGTGCTGCTTCTTGTCGGTTGTTGGTTAAGCAAGTTTTTCTAGTTGGTCCTTGCCTCGTTAGACTTCGCTTGAACCGAACAAGAGCAAGAGTGGCAAGCCGCGCAGATTTCGATCGTTTTGGCTAAGAAAGCTGTTCGGATCCTTACCTTGAGAAGAAGGTATGTTGAGGTTGTTGCTTTGAGTAGGAGGATGACGCCTCTGTAGCGTTTCCGGTTCCCTTGGTTTCCAAGTTGGAGTTGGCCGGCGTAGTTGAGAGATTTCGAGAGGGTTGTACCCGAGCCGGTTGTTTGTTAGATCGTTGTCGACCGTGTGTGTCGGAGGGTGATCAGAGGATCTCTAGTTGTGGAGAGCCTCTCCAGAGCTCGATTAGACCAGTGCAGTGTTCCTTGGGTGAGTTGCTTGCAGATTTGGCAGTCTAGCAAGCTAGTGCTTGTTTGGTTTTGGAGGTTAGTTGGTGCTTGGTGTTGACCAAGATTTGGTTCTCTTGATGTTTCAAGAGCTTGCTCGGTTCGAGCCGAGGACGTTGCCACGAGGATTCGTTCCTAGTCCGGTTGTTTTGGGAGTTGATTCCTCCTCGGTGGTTGAGTAAGTTCGGCTTGTTCGGATTGGTGGTCCAATCGGTTGAGTTTCCTTGCAGGTGTTGCTTCCAAGAGAGTTGGTTGAAGTTGCCCTTGGGTTTGAGCAAGTCGTGGCGTGTGTGATGTTCACGCCCTTTAGAGTTTTGCTTGCCGGGAAATCGTTCCGTTGAGGAGTCAGCGTAGCTCCTGAGTTGTGTAGTTGATCGAGTAGCGCAGGTGGTTAGCCCAATGAGAGGTCCCCGCATTGTGTTGTTAGCAAGTTTAAAAGTTGTTTGTCCCCGCAAGAGCGGTGGCCAGCCAGATTTAAGAGTTGAGCTTGAGTTGAGTTTTCTGTGAGCAAGGCCTTCTCGGGCTTTGTTTCTAGTTGTTGAGCTTTCGCAGATTGGCGAATAGTGAGCCTCGATTGAGTGTGTTGGCACAGAGGTGCCGTGGCATTGGTTGGTTAGCCTTTGGGTTTTTTCCTGCCGTTGTGTGTTGTTTGGTAGCCCCGTGAGGGTTTGGTCCTTCTTCGCGAGATTTTCCATGAGAGGAATGTTGGGTGTTTCCTTGCACGGCAATGTTCTTTTTGGCCGATTGCTAGTAGGTTTGCATGGAAAAGTTTGTGTTCGGCCGTTGTGAGGCTCCGCTTGTTGGCTTGGCCGAGTGGAGCTGTGGCTCTGGTTTTTGGCCATTTAGGGTTGGCCGTAGTGAAGTTTCACTTGTGCTAGTGGGAAAAGTTTGCCTTTTGGATCAATCGCCGATTGGTGGTTCGATTGTTTTTCGTTAAGGCTTTAGGCAAGCCTTGTGGTTATTTGGTCTCTTGTGAAGAAAGAGTAGGCCGTTTGGTTTTCGGAACCCGAGAGGTTCAGATTGTTTGGCGACTTGGCGTTGTGTTGAGGCAGTTTGTTATCAGTTGTGGGCATTCAGAGAAGTTACGCCAGTGCGTGGCGTCGAGTTTTGGAGCTTGTGCCCGGTCTGCCAGTTTGCTGAGAGTAACACCGTTGAGAGGTGTTCCGTGTTGGTTTAGTGGGGTTTTGGCTGAGCCCCAAGTTTGTAGGGCTTTTGAGATCCTTGAGCGGATTGGAGCAGTGGTTAGCTTTGCCCCGTCTTTGACAGCAGTGCAAGTTTTGTGTTCCTCGTCTCTTTGTTGAGGTAGTTTGTGGCAGTCTGGTGAGCATCGTGGCTTTGAGCCTTTGAGAACCCAAGAGGGTTTGGTTATCAGAGAAGGGCTAGTGTTGTTTTAGCCGAGAAGTTCAGTTGGCTAAGAATCAGTGGAGTTTTTATAGAGCTGTTTCGTTTTAGGACTTTCGAGGACGAAAGTCTTAAAAGGAGGGAGTATTGTAACGGCCCGATTTTCTATTCCAGTTCTCGAGGTGCTTAGGTTCGGATTGATGGTTCGGTTGGGCCGTTAGAGTTATTTTGACCCTTAGGGGTATTTTGGTCTTTTGCTCCCGGGCGGGATTTGTGGATTTTCGGGCTTGAGGCAGCTCCCGCGCTTTGTTGAGGCTTGTATGTTGGTGGCTGCGAGTCCCGAGATGTTTGGGGTACTCGTTTGGGAGTTCGGTTGTGATTTGGGTTTTGGGCAAAGTGATCGTTGTTTGGGTGTTTCCTTTGGGATTCGAGCCCAGGCCCTTAGAGTGATTTGGGAGTTTGTTTAAGTGAGAGTTATTGTTTGGAAAAGGTTGCTTCAGCCGGGTCTCGTAGGAGGAAGCCAGGAAATGGGATTTAAGGACTTTAAGGCTTGTTTTAATTATGAAAAAGGGAAGAAAAATCAAGAAAGTCCCTTTTCCCCTTGTTTTGCAATCTCTCTCTCTCTCTCTCTCTCTCCTAGCCGACCTCACCAAGAAAACCCAGCCATGCCCTAGCCACCCAGCCATGCCCTAGCCGCACCAGACGCCCTGCATCGCCCAGCCCAGGTGCGCCCAGATGCGTTGCATCGTCCAGCCCATGTCGCGCCGTGCCGAGCCACCCCAGCGCCCGATCGCGTCGCCCTCGCCCTAGCCGTGCCGAGCCACCCAGCGCCCGATCGATCGCGTCGCCCTCGCCCTAGTCGCGCCGAGCCCAGATCTCAGATCGCCCGGGCCATCTTCGTGTCGCCTTGGTCGCGCCGAGTCCAGATCGCATCGCCTAGCCTTGGTCGCGCCGAGCCCAGATCGGCATCGCCCGTGCCGTCTGTCGCCGAAGTCGCCGCCTCAGAGGTCGTCGTGCCTTCCCGAGCGCCCCGAGCCCGTCGCGTCGCGTCGCCTCGCCGCGCGCGCCGCGCGCGCGCCTCCTCTGTCAAGCGCTGCAGGTGTCGCGTCGCCGCCCGAGCTCGAGCCCGCGCTCGTGCGCTTTGCTTCGCCCGCCAGCGCCGTGCTGCGCGCGCTACCGCCGCGCGCGCCTGCGCCCTGTGCCAGCCCGCCACCGTCTGTTGTGTCTTTGGTTGGCCTGATCCTTGTGGCTTCTCGGATGGTATTTTCCCGAGTCTTTTCTTCGTTGGGCCCCGATTTTGTTGGTTTCTTTGTTTTATGTATTTGATTGAAATTTTGCTTTATTTTATGTTTAGGTCGTTTGGGTTCGATTAGAGGCTCGAGGATCGCTTGGTTGAGTTATGATTATTTTCTGCTTGTCCCAGGTAAGGATTTCTTACCGTGGTTGTGTGGACCCTGCGATATGTCTCGATTGTGCCTTGTATGTTTGCTGATTGTTATGAGCATGATAGTGATAGGTAGCTTTGTTTGATCTCTTGCTAGCATGTTTGTTGATTTTACATGTTAGTGCCATGCTAGGTTTGTTCTCCCAGCATGCTTGTGATTCCTGTTTAAGTTGTAGTATCATGCTAGGTAAACGTGATTGATGTCGGTCATTGCTTGCTAGCCAGGAATCATTGATTTAGTCGGTATTCTTGGATAGAGTAGTAGGGTTTGTCATCATCCAGAGGCTGAGAGCGGACATAACGTACTTTGTCCCCACCGGTCGGGAGTAGAGCGAAGCATAACGTACATTGCTTCCCCGGCGGCCGATGTGGATGTAGCTACCACATCGGCATAAGCCTAGTTTGTAGCCTGCTAGAGCGGAACCCTGCCAACGGTGCAAGCCTGCCGTGGCCGGTTCTTAGCTTCCAGTCGGTGGTACAGCCGCACAGATGAGTGCCGAGGGCCTCGCACCACTGCGTGTTCGGTGACACCGTTTCCGAGTCTTAGGCATGCGCACTGGCCCGCGTAGTTTGCCCTTAGGCCCCTCATTTACGCGCGGTTGCGAGAAGAGCATGCGGGTGTGCGCCAACACACGCGTTAGTCGCCGGTTCGGAGAGCTCCCCCGGGCTAATGTTCGTGAGTACACCAGTTCCTTCCAGTTTAGAGCCAGACTGCGGGTACTCTCCCGATAGTCCAGATTGTTAGCGAGGGTAAGAGGCCCTTGAGGACACCCATTGGGATTGGCTTTTGAGCTAATCAATTGGTCGAGGGAGAAAGACCCTCGAGGGTGTCGGACATCTTGGGATCGGTTTTTGAGCTGATCAATTGGCCGAGGGAGAAAGACCCTCGGAGATGTTCCGGGATTGGTTATGAGAACCAATCATTAGGCCGGAAGTAGGAGACTTCCGATGATTCCGGAGGTAAGAGACTTCCGATGTCTCCAGATCTTGTGTTATGAGCTCGTTGAGCTATGATCTGTGTTGATAGCTGTTTGCTTGCATATTTAGGTGCTAGATGACTGATGTATCGTATTGTACCCCGGTTGGGGATTCTTACTGAGTATGTTTATACTCACCCTTATTTATCTTTCAGGTAACTTGGGACAACACCAGGAGGGCTAGCGGAGGGAGCTGATTGATCATGGGGAACCGCCGGCACTCTGTCTTTTATTATTGCATTGTTTATTCAGCATGTAGATGGACAGGAGTCCTAGGGGAACCTTGTTTAAAACGTTGCTTAAATTGTATTGTACATTTTATTAAACACTGGCCAGGTTGTTTTACTTTGTTGGATTGTTTAAACTGGAAATTGTTGGTTCTGTTTTTAGGGCTCCCCCTTCTCATATGTTTTGAAAGGTTTTTAAATATAAGCTCTAAACCGCTTGTTATCATATTTAACTTGCATGCTGAGTAAGATCCCAGGTTTAGGACCATGTTTTGGGTCGGGTTCTTACACAAGCCCTTCTCGGGCTTTGTTCCTAGTTGTTGTGCGTTCGCAGTTGGCGTTATAGCAGAGCCGCATTTGAGTGAGTTGGCACAGAGGTGCCGTGGCATTGGTTGGTAAATCTGTTGAGCTGTTATCCTCAAGGTGTTGTGTTGCAAATAGCTGCGTGATGGTTTAGTCCTTGCTACCCGAGATTTCCTTGAGAGGAATGTTGGTTGTTTCCTTGCCTGGCAATGTTCTCTTAGGCCAGTTGCTGGTAGGTTTGCATTGAAAAGTTTTCGTCCGGCCGATGAGGGGCTTTAGTTGTTGGTTTGGCCGAGTGGAGCCTGTGCCTGGACCTTGTCTTTTAGAGGTGGCCGTAGCTGAAGTTTCAGCTGGTGTGAGTGTTGTTAGCCGTCTGGTGTACCAGGATCGTGCCCCTTGTCTTTGGTTCGACGATTTCTCTTTAAGATGGTTGCTTAAGTGTTGTGGACGCGTTCTAGTTGGAGAAGTTTGCCTTTAGGACCAGTCGCCAGTTGGTGATTCGATTGTATTCCGTTAAGGCTGTAGGCAAGATTTGAGGTTCGCTGGTCGCTTGTGAAGTAAGAGTAGGTCGTTTAGTTTTTTGGAACCTGGGAGGTTCAGTTGTTTGGCCAGCATGGTGTAGGGTTGAGGTTGTTTGTTAACAGTTGTGAGCTTCCAGAGGAGTTATGCCAGTGCGTGGTGTAGAGTTTTGGAGCTTGTGGCCAGTCCACGAGTTTGCTGAGAGTAGCACCGTTTGAGAGTTGGTGCGAGTTGAGGATGTGGGTTGCCGTCTAGCTTTATCGCGTCTATTTCCTTTGGAGTTTAGTGTATGCCCAGTCTTGGTTGAGATAGTTTGTGGCAGTCTGGATGGCATTGTGGCTTTGAGTTTTGAGAAACCAAGACGGTTTGGTTTTCGAAGAAGGTTAGTGTTGTCTTAGCCGAGAAGTTCAGTTGGTTAGGAATCAGTGGAGTTTTCCTAGAGCGGTTTCGTCTTAGGACTTTCGAGGACGAAAGTCTTAAAAGGAGGGAGTATTGTAACGGGCCAGTTTTCTATTCTAGTTTTCCAGGTGCCTTCGGTTCAAGATTCGGTTGTTCGGTTGGGCCGTTAGAGCTATTTTAACCCTTAGGGGTATTTTGGTCTTTTGCTCCCCGGGCAGGATTTGTGGATATTCAGGACTTCAAGGTCGCTCCTGCCTTTGTCGAGGCTTGATTGATTGTTGGTTGCAAGACCCAAGATGTTTGGGCTAGTCGTTTGGAAGTTCGGGAGTGGTTTGGGTTTTGGCAAAATTATTGTTGTTTGAGTGCTTCCATTGGGATTTGAGCCCTTGCCCTCAATGTTAATTTGGGAGTTTGTTTTAAGGGAGTTTTATTTATTGGAAAAGATTGCTTCAGCCGGGTCTCGAAGGAGGAAGCCGTGGAATGGGATTTTTGGTCTTTAAGGCTTATTTAAAATTAGATAAGGTTGGAGAAAATAAGAGAAAATCCCATTTTCCCCTTTTTGTTTCTCTCTCTCTCTCTCTCTCTCTCCCTCTCACCAAACCCGAGCCCCAAGCCCGAGCCTCAGCTCGCCCCAGCCTTAGCCGCCCAGCTCGCCCGAGCCTAGTCCTCTGCTCGCCAGTCGCCCACCCCGCTTCGCCCAATGGCAAGATCGTGCGCGTTGCACTGCCCACCACGAGCCGCTCCGCGCCAGATCGCCCAGACCCAGCGTCGCCCAGATCCTAGTCGCCCAAACCCAGCGCCGCCCAGATCCGAGTCGCCCAGACCCAGCGCCGCCTAGATCCGAGTCGCCCAGATCCATGCGCGTTCCCTGTAGCCCAGATGTGTCGCTCACGCGCCATTCCCTATGCTGAGCCGCGCCTCACGCCATCTCCCAGCCGTGCTCGCACCCGCACTCACGCGCCCTTGTCTCGCCTGCAGCTCGTTTGTGCGCAGCTCCGCGTCCCAGCCCGTGCCAGCACGCTCAGCCGCGCAGCCCTGCGCCCATCAGCGCCCAGCAACAGCCTCGTTGTGCAGCCTGCCCGTCTGCGTGTCAGCCGCGTCGCGTGAGTTGCTCCCGAGCAGAGTCCTGTTTATTTTATTATATTTAGGCGTATGGATTGTGATTATTGTTGTGTTTGTTAGGTTCTCATTAGCTTGCTCGGGTTCGATCGCAGCTTAGGTTTCTTGTGTGTAGTTGCCTTCCGACCATGTAAGGATTTCTTACCGGAGTTGTGTGGGCCCTGCGATATATTATGTGATTGCTGATTGTATGCTTGTTTATGTTTATCAACATGTTTAGTGATAGCTGCTTTGTTCTGAATTCCCGACTGGCATGATTTCCTATGTTGTTTCTCATGTTAGTCCATGCTAGGTTGTTCTGTTCTGGCATGCTCGTTATCTGTTGTTGCTTCGTAGTATCATGCTAGGTTCGTTGTATCTAATTGAGCACGTATTGGATTGTATTGGAATCTTTGCTGTATTTGTTTATAGGTTTATAGTGCAGTAGGTAGCATCATCCGGGTTGGATGCATAACGTAACCTGCATCCATGACACGGACGTAGGAGACGGTGCTCCGTCCCTGATCCCGTTAGGGTCTAGCTAACCCTAACGGCTCACCCTGCAATCTTGGGTGAGGGTGGCAGACTGTTAAATGCCCCAACGGTCGGGATGATGACTTGGCATTGCCTCGCTCCCGGCGATCGGCACGCGTCCTCGGCGTGTTCGGCCGTAGCCTTTGATTGCCACCTGTTAGGGCAAGGACGGCTTCCTGGTGTAAGCCTACCAAGACCGGTTCCTTAGCCTCAGGTGCGGTGGTTCAGGCTGACATAGTTCACGTGTCCAGGTCTCACACCCCTATGTCAGTGACACCGATCCAGAGATTAAGTTAGGCATGGTAACTGGACATGGGCAGCTTGCCACTAGACCCGGCACCCCCCATGGTCTGCAGTAGCATGCGGTGCTCGCTTACGCTCATTACAGCGCCGACCGGAGAGCTCCTCGGGATATTGAGCTAGTGCACCTTTCGTATCGACAATAGACAGGCTGAGGTCGGGACTTGTTTCTCGTATAGGGCGTATTGTGTGGTGATTATTCCGGACTAAGACCCTGAGTTGGCATCTGATGTTTATGTGTGGATTTAAGCTATGTGATCTATTCTGTGTTTATATTCATAGCTTGCATACCTTTCTGCTAGATGACCATGTATATCGTATTGTACCCCGGTTGGGGATTCTTACTAAGTAATTCGTTACTCACCCTTATTTTGTGGTTTTCCACAGGTAACCATGGTGCGAGACAGGATGGCTGGAGGAGGAGCTGTGATCATGGAAACCCCTTGTTTTGAACTATGAGTCTTGTATTTATGTATTTATGTTTTAAATGTCCTCTGAATGCATGTAGTTGGGCACGGAGCTCTAGGTTGTTTTATGAATGCTTTTCCGGATTCTAGCACTGTTGTAACTATTGGAAAGTTTTGAATGTTTGAAATAAATCTCTGATCAGAGTGAGTTTTGGAAATGTATTTGTCTTGGAATAGGTGCTTGGAAACAGGGACAGGTTTCAGGAATTTTATGTTGACTTTTTAAATGGATGTTTTTATGTTTTAGTTTTTACTTAGAATCCGAAACACCATTTTGCATATTGACTGTAGTTTTGAATGCATGCATTGAGGTAAAGACCTATTTTAGGGCCCCATTCAGGTCGGGTCTTTCCAAAAGATATGTTTGTTAGGATTCGAACCTGGAGTGCTAGGAAGTCAGGTGGGTGGTGTGGCCAGTTGAGCCACAGGAGGATCTTGTTGCTCTTTCCGCGGCAAATCTTGGTTAGCCTTGAGTTTTTGGGATTTTGGTGCATTTGATTAAATGAAAGGAAATTAGGTTTTTGGCTTTCTTCTCCATAAGCTCCTTGGCCACCTAAGCTCCCCCTCCCTAGTTCCTTGCCGAGCACCTTCTCCCCTGCTTGCCCGCTCGTCGTTCGGCGTCGACCCGCCGAGCAGCGGCGGCCAGCCGCAGCAAGCAGGTCGGAGCAGCGAGCACCAAAGCCGCCAAAGACGCCCAGACAAAGACTGTCGTGACGCCCCAGATCGCAGTTAGCCGTGACGCCCGGCCCTATCGCGGCCGCGACGCCTGTGTCGCCGTGAAAGCTGCGCGCGCCGCTCGTGTCGCGCCCAGCGCCAGCGCGCCCGTGTCGTGCCGCTCGTCCGCCCGCGTCCAGCTTGTCCGCTCTTGTGCGCTGCGCCGGCGTCTGCGTCTGCATGCGCGCGTGCAGCAGCCTGCCGCGCCATCAGCGCGCCAAGACCACGCAAAGAAGACACCAGTGTCGTGCGCACGGCGCGTCCGTCGTGTGTCGCCCGTGCCTCGTGAGTTGCTCCCAAGCCGAGCCTTGTTTATTTTATTATATTTAGGCCTATGGATTGTTATTATTATTGTGCTTGGTAGGTTCTCATTGGTAGGTTCTCATTAGGATTCTTGTGTGTAGTTGCCTTCCGGCCAGGTAAGGATTCCTTACAGGGGTTGTGTGGACCCTGCGAATACTTGATAGCATGTTGATCTTTGTAATTGTATGAGTTTCTAGTGGATAGGATTCATGCCTGCTCTTGATTTCATGTTTGTGTTATGCTTATGTTCTGTTAGTTCCATGCTAGGGTTTTCCTGTCCTGGCATATCTATGTTTCCCGTTGTATTCTATTAGTACCATGTTAGGGTTTTCCTATTCTGGCATATCCTTGTCCTGTTATATTCTGTTAGTTCCATGCTAGGGATAGGCAGGAGATTTATAGTGTAGAAGACTGTAGGGGTAATTTGTTTAGGTACCGCTTGGGTAAACCCCCGATGGGCACCAATGCGGTGCCAGTGTAGGTAAGTCCCCGATGGGCACTGCACTGTTCCCTTATGTGTAAGCCCCTGATGGGCATCATAAGGTTGTTGGAGAGTGTAAGACCCCGATGGTCGTCTTTGTGAGTTAGCTGGAGTAAAACACCGATGGGCATCCTAGATGTGTAAGACCCTGTTGGGTAGCATTGACGGCTAGAGGTGTAAGACCCTGATGGGCATCCTAGATGTGTAAGACCCCGATGGGCGTCTCTGTGAGTTAGCTGGAGTAATACCCGATGGGCATCCTAGATGTGTAAGACCCTGTTGGGCAGCATTGACGGCTATAAGTGTAAGACCCCGATGGGCATCCTAGATGTGTAAGACCTCGATGGGCATCATTGATTGGAGGTGTAAGACCCCGATGGGCATCCTAGATGTGTAAGACCTCGAGGGGCATCATTGATTGGAGGTGTAAGACCCCGATGTGCATCCTAGATGTGTAAGACCCCGATGGGCATCCTTGTGTATAAGTCCCCGATGGGCATCACTGAGCCCTAGGTTGTGTAAGACCTCGAAGGGCATCCAAGTGTAGAACCTAGGATAGGCTGTAGATGTAAGCCCTTAAATAGGCTCGCTCTAGAAGTAGCTCATAGCCTAAACCAACCGTTTGCTCTAAGTCATTGTATGGTTGCATGTCGGTGTGCTAAATGAGATGTTTTCGTATTGTACCCCGGTTGGGGATTCTTACTGAGTAACTCGTTGCTCACCCTTATTTTGTGGTTTTCCACAGGTAACCATGGTGCGAGACAGGATGGCTGGAGGAGGAGCTGTGATCATGGAAACCCGTTGTGTCGAACTCTGAGTCTTGTATTTATGTTTCTATATGTTTTAAATGTCCCCCGAATGCATGTAGTTGGGCACGGAGCCCTTAGGTTGTTTTCTGGTTGTTGCCTGGATTCTGACACTGATGTAAACCATTTTCTTGATTTGAATGTGAATGAAATCTCTGATAAGAGTACGTTTAAAATTCTTTTTAGCTTCGAACAGGTGCTTGGAAACAGGGACAGGTTCCAGGATGTTTTGTGTTGTTTTGAATGGATGTTTTATTTTATTTTGTTTTAATCAGAATCTGGGATTCAACTTGCATATTTTTTTCTAAGTTTTCAAGCATGCAATGAGATAAAGGCCTATTTTAGGAGCCCATTCGGGTCGGGTCTTTACAGAGATGCCCATCGGGGTCTTACTCCAGCTAGGATCACAGAGATGCCCATCGGGGACTTACATATAAAGTCAGCAATGTAGTGCCCATCGGGGACTTACATACACTAGCAACGCACTGGTGCCCATCGGGGACTTACCCAAGCGGAACCTAACTAACAACCTGTAACAGCCCGGTTTTCAGCTAAATGTAAAATAAGGTTTTTTTTATATTTTAATTTTTGAAAGGTGTTGTTGGGAGGACTCGAACCCTTAGCCTCAAGGAAGGAAGGGAGTTTGGACTTAATTAAGGAAACATAAATGCGTTGGCCAGGGCTCGAAGGGGGGAAGCCTTGGGAAGGGAATTTGAGATTCCCGAAGCCTATTTAATTTAGGGAAGGAAGGAAAAGGAAAAAAAAGAAGAAAGAGCTCCACTCGCAAACCCTCACCCCTCTCCCCACACCCTCGCCGCCGCTGCCGCCAGACGCCGCCCATCGCCCGGCCGCGCGCTCGCTCGCGACCACCGGCCTAGGCGCCGAAAGCAGCCTTGCGGCCAGCCCGCAGCTTTCGCGCCTTGCTGTCGTCGCGACGACTGCACCGCCCACTGTGGCGCGTCGCCGCGACCGCACGACAGCGCCCAGTGCCGTCACGTCTGCATCACCGCGCCCCAACGCACAGGCCGAGTCGTCCGTCTGCGTCATTTCGTTCGCCCGCGCGCCTTCTCCGTAGCCTAGGTCGCGCGCTCACTGCCCCGCCATCCCGTTGCCTTGTCACGCGCCCGCCCCAACTGTCTGCTCGTCTTACCGCGCGCTCGAGCCAGCATCAGCGCCAGCGCCCCTACCGCACCAGCAGCGCCCACTCCTGTCCTTGTTGCCGAGACGCGTGTCTTCTCGGTTGGTAAATTCTATAGCCTTTCCCCTTTAAGACTTAAAACGGCTGGCTGCTGTTTATTTATTTAGGATATTCTATTGTATGCCTAGGTCGCTCGGGTTCGCTTAAAAGCTCAAGGGTTGTTAGTAGATTCGTGATAGTTACTTTCAACTCGTTTCCAGGTAAGGATTTCTTACCCGGGGTTGTGTGGACCCTGCGAATACTTGATAGCATATTGATTATTGTAACTGTATGAGTTTCTAGTGGATAGGCTTCATGCTTGCTTTTGATTCATGTTCGTGTTATGTTTGCGTTCCGTTAGTTCCATGCTAGGGTTCTCCTATCCTAACATATCCATGCTTTATGTTGTATTCTATTAGTTCCATGCTAGGTTCTTCCATCCTGGCATATCCATGTTTTCCATTGAATGTTGTTAGATCCATGTTAGGTTTAGACAGGTGATGTATAGTGTAGAGGATTGTAGGGGTAACTAGTGTAGGTCCCGCTCGGGTACGACCCCGATGGACATCCGGAGGTGTAAGACCCTGATGGGCATCCTAGGTGTATAAGACCCCGATGGGAATCACTGAGTTGGAGGTGTAAGACCCCGATGGGCATCCTAGGTGTATAAGACCCCGATGGGCATCATTGAGTTGGAGGTGTAAGACCCCGATGGGCATCCTAGGTGTATAAGACCCCGATGGGCATCACTGAGTTGGAGGTGTAAGACCCCGATGGGCATCGTAGGTGTATAAGACCCCGATGGGCATCACTGACTTGGAGGTGTAAGACCCCGATGGGCATCCTAGGTGTATAAGACCCCGATGGGCATCACTGAGTTGGAGGTGTAAGACCCCGATGGGCATCCTAGGTGTATAAGACCCCGATGGGCATCACTGAGTTGGAGGTGTAAGACCCTGATGGGCATCCTAGGTGAGTAAGTCCCCGATGGGCATCACTGAGTTGGAGGTGTAAGACCCCGATGGGCATCCTAGGTGTGTAAGTCCCCGATGGGCAGCACTGAGTCCTAGGTTGTGTATGGCCCGAAGGGCATCCAGGTGTAGAACCTAGGGTAGTTTATAGCTGTAAGCCTTCGAATAGGCAAGCTCCAGGAGGGGCGTATGGTTTAACCCAACTGTTTGCTCCAAGTCGTTGTATGGTTGCATGTGCTTGTGCTAAATGAGATGTTTTCGTATTTTACCCCGGTTGGGGATTCTTACTGAGTAACTTGTTGCTCACCCTTATTTTCTGTGGTTTTCCACCAAGTAACTTGGGACAGAGGCTGGATGGCTAGGAGGAGGCTGCTGGATGATCATGGATAGCTGACTCTGAGATTGCACATTCTTTTACTGTTTTTATGAATTAGCATGTAGTGGGACTTGAGTCCCTAGGAAAACATTCAAAAAAACTATTTTATGTTCTCATACCGTTCCCTTTGATTCGTTTTAAGAAAGTACTAATCAGTCACTTACTTGTTGGTTTTATTTATTGGAATTACGGTTTTTGTTTTAAATGTGTTGACTGCAAAGATTTAAATTTGGAATTCTGAATGACGTTTTACATTCTTAATCATGCATGCTAAGTAAGGACCTAGGTTAGAGACCGTTTCTTGGGTCGGGTCCTTACACAATCCCTATAGTCTCTTACCTTATACATTACCTGTCTATCCCTAGCACGAACTAACAGAAACGAACAGGAAACATGAATATACCAGAATAAGAAAACCCTAGCATGGAACTAACAGAATACGAATAGAACACAAACATGCCATCAAGAAGAAACATGAATCCTATTCACAAGGAATCTCATACAGTCACAAGGTATGATATGCTAACAAGTATTCGCAGGGTCCACACAACCCCAGTAAGAAATCCTTACCTGGAATCAAGTAGAAAATAACTACCACAATCGATAAGCGACCCTCGAGATTCTAAGTTAACCCGAGCAACCTAAGCAATCAATAAAATCAACCTAATTAAACAAAAAACAGCTAACATCTTAGGGTCCAAAAGAATAAAGGCTCGGGAAAACCAACCGAGAAGGCACTAGGGCTTGGCACCAAGCTATCTCGACAAGGCAGGCTCACGACAAGGCTGCATGCGGCAACGAGTGGCTGGCAGGCTGCGGCAAGCGGCGGGGATGACGGGGCTGTTGTGCGCTGGCGCACGGGTGCAAGGGAGAAGTGAGCAGGCTCTCGGCGGCAAGGGCAAGCAGGACGTGTGGCTGGGGTGGACAAGCGTGCAGACGCAGACGGCGCTGGGGCGCGGGCGTGAAAATGCAGACGGCGCTGGGGCGCGGGCGTGCAAATGCGGACGGCGCTGGGGCGCGGGCGTGCAGAAGCGGGTGCTGGCTGCGCGCGGACGGGCGACGGCGACTCGGGCGCCCAGGCGCGCAGATGTGGACGAGCTCGAGCTGGGAAGGCACGCGGGCTGGGCGCGCTGGCTGTGCACGCGGGCTATGCGTTGCTGGGGCTGCGATCGGCGAAGGGCTGATGCACGGCGTGTGGGAGACACGGCAAGGCTCTAGCGGCATTCGTTGGGCATGTCGACGGCCTGCAACTTGTCTCGGCTAGGGTAGAAACACACACACACACACACACAAAAATTCTCGGTGGTCAAGGCTCGGTCAAATAAATTGCCAAAGGAAAAGGAAAGGAAAAAGAAGAAGGAGCAAACCTACCTCTCAGTTCTTGATTCTTGGAGAGAAGGTCAAGAGAGCTGGAGAATTCGGCAAGGAGGGGAGCTTGAGCGTGCGACAAAGGAAAACAGAAGGAAAAATACGGTTCTTTCCTATTTAAAATAGGATTAGGTTTGGCAATTCCCTTCCCTGGGCTTTCCCCCTTCGAGTCCCAGCTGGAGCAATCTTTTTCTCCTAAAATAAACTCATTTAAATCCATGCCTCCAAAATCTTTTAGGTCAAGGGTTCGAATCCCCCAAGGAGCACCTTTTAACATTCCTATTTTGCACTTGACCAAAAAATCTCCAGAAACCCTAATAAATCCAACTGCTCCTGGAAACACGTTTTAAAAAACCTTATTTTACAATTAACAAAAACCCGGGCCGTTACAGTTTAACTAAGAGCGCACACTTCATTCCCGGTAGAGACACTTATACTGTGGAGAAGTGGGTGAGTTGTTCTTGGAACAGATTATCTGTTACCATTGTGTGCCGATGAGGATTGTGTCGGACCGAGATTCGCGGTTCACTTCTCGTTTCTAGAGAGCGCTCCAGAAAGGTTTAGGCACCGAGTGCGAAAGATGACTTTTCACCCTCGAGATGATGGTCGACCGAGAGGGTGAACCAGATTCTTGAGGATATGCTGAGAGCCTGCGTGTTAGATTTCCCGAGTAGTTGGGACCAGTATCTATATCTGATGGAGTTTGCTTATAATAACAGTTATCAGTTGACGATCCACATGGCTCCGTTCGAGGCTTTGTATGGTAAGCGTTGCTGGTCTCCTATGTTCTGGGAAGAGGTTGGTGATAGACAGGTTATGGGTCCTGAGTTGCTATAGTTGACCAACAATGCAGTGCAGAAGATTAGAGCTCGTATGTTAACAACTCAGAGCAGGCAGAAAAGTTACGCCGATGTGCGGCGTTGAGACTTGGAGTTTGTGGTTGGTCAGCACGTGTTGTTAAAGGTTGCACCGATGCGTGGTGTGCTGAGGTTTGGTAAGCGAGGGAAGTTGAGTCTCCATTTTGTTGGTCCGTTTTAGATTCTTGAGAGGATTGGCAGAGTTGCATATCAGTTAGCCTAACCCCCATCGTTGTCAGCAGTGCACAGTGTTTTTCACGTATCGATGTTGAGGCAGTACGTGCCAGACCCGTCGCACATCGTAGGCTTTGAGCCTTTGCAGCTGAATGAGGATTTGAGCTTCGAGGAGAAGCCAGTGAGGATTCTTGCATTTGAGATTAAGAAGTTGCGTAATTGAGAGATCTGTCTAGTAAAGGTTTAGTGGAGGAGTCAGAGTTCTGAGAAAGCTACTTGGGAGCGAGGGGCGAGATGAGATTGCACTATCCTGAGCTGTTTCAGTCTTAAGGACTATTGGGGTCGAAAGTCATAAAAAGGAGGGAATATTGTAACGGCCCAGGTTTTCATCCCGGTCTTCCAAGTATGTCCCAAGGGTATTTTGGTAATTTGGTCTGGCCGTGAGGGCCATTTCTGTCTTTCTCAGCTGTTTATATTCTTGGATGTTCAAATATAGTGTTTGGTTGCATTTTTGTTGAGTTTAGGTGTTGAGAGTTGCAAAAATAAAAATATGGGAGATAGCAGTGAGGTTCTGCCAGTCAAGCTTCAGGTAGATATTGATACTCATTCCGCAGGTTATCTTGGTTTGCTTTGGTTTTCAGGATTTAAGTGAGTTTGATTAAAAAGAAAAGAAATAGGTTTTTCTCTTTTCCTCCTTCCCAAATCCCCTTGCCGCATTCCACTTCTCCAAACTCTCTCTTGCCGTGCATTTTCCTCCCCAGAGCATCGATCGATCGTCTCGGGTAAGTGTTTCATTGTGCCTCGATTTCTTCTTCTTGCTGTTGTCGCCGATCCTTTGGCTAAGGTGTTGTGTTTGTCTTTTGGTTGCTGGTTGTGTGTTGGTTCCAGTGAGAGCGCCCTTCTTTGCCGCCAAGACACTATCGGGTGGAGTCGCAGTGGCGCTGCGTCATGACCCACCGAAAACAGCCTTGTCGTCGTCGCCGCCGCCCGACCTGCAGGTGCCCAAATACTGATCGCAACCCCTATAGCGATCGCCCGCCAGCCCTTCTGTAAAGCCCCGACCCGAATGGGGTCCTAAACTAGGCCTTTACCTCAATGCATGCTTTAAAACTTAGAAAAATAATATGCAAGGTTGTATGCCAGATTCTGATTAAAACAAAAAGATTTAAACATCCATTCAAAACAACAAAACAATGTCTTGGAACCTGTCCCTGTTTCCAAGTACTTGTTCCAAGCTAAATACAATTTAAAACGTACTCTTATCAGAGATTTAATTCAACATTCAAATCCAAAAATGGTTTACATCAGTGTCAGAATCCGGAAAACAACCCGAAAACAACCTAAGGGCTCCGTGCCCAACTACATGCATTCATAGGACATTTAAAACATAAAAAAATAAATAAAAGACTCAGAGTTCGAAACAACGGGTTTCCATGATCATAGGTCCTCCTTCAGCCATCCTGTCTCGCACCATGTTTACCTGTGGAAAACCACAAAATAAGGGTGAGTAACGAATTACTCAGTAAGAATCCCCAACCGGGGTACAATACGATATAACTGGTCATCTAGCAGAAAGGTATGCAAGCTATGAATATAAACACAGAAGAGAGCACATAGCTCAAATCTAAACATAAACCTCGGATGCCATCTCAGGGTCTTACTCCAAAACATCTACCACGCGATACGATCCTATACGAGAAACTAGTCTCGGCCTCAGTGTAACAGCCCGGTTTTCAGCTAAATGTAAAATAAGGTTTCCTTTTATATTTTTTTTTTAGTTTGGGAGGAGCTGTTGGAAGGACTCGAACCCTTGGCCTAAAAAGGGGTTTGGAAGCTTGGGTTTAAATAAGGAAAATAAACGCGTCAGTCGGGGCTCGAAGGGGAGTCTTGGGAAGGTCATATGAGATTCCCAAGTCTATTTAAGTTAAGGAAGGGAATTATATTTAAAGAAAAAGGAAAGAGAAAATAAGGACAAAAGAAAGAACCCAAAACCCTAGACTTCTCCTTCACCCTCGCCCAAGCCGCCGCACGCCCTGCAGCTCCGCCCCACACCGCCGCCGTGCTCCGCCCCACGCCGCCGCCCAACGCCCTGCTGCTTCGCCCCACGCCATCGCACGCCTGCGACCATCGCCGCACCGCAAAACCATCGCCGATCGCCGAGCCGCGTCGGCGAGCAGCCGGCTTCGCCGGCCGCCGCGACTCCTGCTCCGCCCGATGCCGCTCGCTGCCGCCGCTTAGCCTCGCCGCTCTTGCCCCAGCGCACGGTCGTGTAGTAGCCTCCGCGCGCCGCAAGACGAGCAGCGGACTCAGCGCCCGACCGCGTCACTCACGCTCGCCGCGCGCGCCGTCAGCCGTGTCGCTCGTTCGCGCGCCCGACCCTCGCGGCCAGTCGCCGCGACGCCGCCGCTGCCCGTCGAACGCCTTGGCGGCGTGTAAGAACTCGACCCAAAATACGGTCCTAAACTTAGGTTCTCACCGCGCATCTTTGGCGAGGCGGTGTCCGTCGGCCGCCAGGACAAGCGGTAGGCGGTGGCGCGAGCAGGGAAGGGCGCTGGCGTTAGGTTGCGCGTGGATCGCGCGACGAGGGAGCAAAGCCTTGGGCGGTGAGCGACGCGGATGAGCGGCATGGGCACGTAACGCTGGGTGCCGCAGCGAGCGAACACGCTGGTCGGGAGCGCGGCGAGGCGGCTGGGCGGCAACAGCGAGCGTAGCGCGCGCGCGCGTCTCGGGCGGTCTCAGTGCGAACGGCGCGCGCGTCGTCTGGGCGAGGCAAGGCGATCGGGCGCGCTGGGCATGGGCGCGATGCAGGCGTCTGGGCGCGCTGGGGCGCGAGCGGCCGCTGGGCGACACAGGGTTGGTGCGATCTGGGCATGGCTGGCGCGGTGCAGGCCGGTGCGGGTGGCTCGACAGGATGTGCGATCTGGTGCGATCTGGGCATGGCGGTGGGCTTAGCGGCTAGGGTTTGGGTTCTTGGTGAGGTCGGCTAGAGAGAGAGAGAGAGAGAGAGAAAATCTTGCCAAAACAAGGGGAAGAGGATTTTCTTGATTTTTCCTTCTTTTTCCTAATTTAAAAGGCCTAAAATCCCTTCCCAAAGCATCCACTTTCAAAACCCGGCCCAAGCAAACTTACTTAAAAATAAAACTCTCATTTCCTACAAACTCTCAAAGACCATTTAGGCAAGGGCTCAAATCCCAATGGAAGCACCAAAAATTATAAATAATTTTGCCATTTTAAAAATACTTCCAAACTTCCAAACAACTTGCCCAAACCTCTCGGGTCTTGCAACCAACAACCATTAAGCTTCGACAAAGGCGGGAATGACCACGGAATCTGAAAATCCACAAAACCACGACCAGGGGCAAAAGACCAAAATACCCCTAAGGGTTAAAAGCGACTCTAACGGCCCATCCGAACATCCGAATAATGACCCGAAATCACCAGGTAACCGAAATAGAAAATCGGGGCGTTACACGCTAGCGCGCCAGCGTGTCGGCTCGCCTGCTGCGTGCGTGCGAGCAGCGCCAGCGCCAGTGCCAGCGCCGGCGCCCACATTGCCCGAGAGCGCCCGTCCCTTGCGCGCTTTGCTGCGAGACGTGTGCCTTCTCGGTTAGTAAAATTCGTGCCTCCACCCTTTGGACTTCCTGATTTTAGATGTTGTTTATTAATTAGGATGTTTTATTACTTGTTTAGGTTGCTCGAGTTCGTTTAAAAGCTCGAGGGTCGTTATTTGATTCGGGATAATTAACCTCCACTTATTTCCAGGTAAGGATTCTTACCCGGGGTTGTGTGGACCCTGCGAATAGTTGATAGCACGTTGATTACTGTAATTATATGAGTTTCTAGAGATAGTTTTCATGTTTTCTTTTGATTCATGTTCGTGACATGTTTACATCCCGTTAGTTCCATGTTAGGTTTTCCTATCTTGATAGAGCCATGCAGCCTATTATATGCTGCTAGATCCAAGTTACGGTTAGATGTGTGATGTATACTATAGAGGGCCGTAGAGGTAACTAGTTTGGGGTCCCGCTCGGGCAAGACCCGATGGACATCTGGAGGTGTAAGGCCCTACGGGCATCCTAGGTGTGTAAGGCCCACTGGGCATCACTGAATTTGTAGGTGTAAGGCCCTACGGGCATCCTAGGTGTGTAAGGCCCTTTGGGCATCACCGAGTGCGGAGGTGTAAGGCCCTACGGGCATCCTAGGTGTGTAAGGCCCCTTTGGGCATCACCGAGTGCGGAGGTGTAAGGCCCTACGGGCATCCTAGGTGTGTAAGGCCCACTGGGCATCACTGAGTCCTAGATTGTGTAAGGCCCGAAGGGCATCCAAGCGTAGGACCTAGGAGAGGCTGTTGATGGAAGCCCTTGAATAGGCTCGCCCTAGAAGTAGCTCATAGCCTAAGCCAGCCGTTCGTGCTCTAAGTCTTTGTATGGTTGCTGTCAGTGTGCTAAATGAGATGATTTCGTATTGTACCCGATTGGGGATTCTTCTTGAGTAACTTGTTGCTCACCCTTATTTCTCGTGGCTTTCCACGGGTAACTTGGGACAGAGGGTGGATGGCTAGCAGAAGCGGCTCGATGATCATGGATAGTCATGAATTGACCCAGTTTTTCTTCCGGTCTTCCGGGTATGCCCTAGGGGTAATTTGGTAATTTGGTCAGCCGTCATGGTCGTTTGTGTCTTTTCCGGCTACTAAAATTATTGGATGGTTTTATGTAGGTTTTGGAGGGGTTTGAGGTTTGGTTTGAGCAAGGTTAGATGCAAAAGTAAAAATTAAGGGATTTGTCTTTGCAGTAGGGGGTTTGAACCGGGTCTCTGGGAAGCTTGTAGAGATGTGTGCCAATTGAGCCATTAGGTGCTCTTGTTACTCTTTTCTGCATCACATCTTAGTTAACCTTGGATTTTGGAGTTTTGGTGCATTTGGTTAAATGAAATAGAATTAGGTTTATTCCATCTTCTTCTCCAAAACTCCTCTTGGCCGCACAAGCTCTCCCTCTCCATTGCCTTGCCGAATTCTTCTTCCCTTGCATCTCCTTGGGTTCGATCATCATCATTCCGGGTAAGTCTTCATCCTCTTCATCTCCTCATTTGGTTTTTGATGCTGGCCGAAGGTAAGATGTAGAGTGTGTGTGTGTTTGTGTTGGTTGCAGCCAGCCGAGAGGAGCAGCCATCATCGCCGACCAGCTCGCGACGCCAGATCTGTCGAAGCGACCTGCCGCCGACGCCGATTCGCCTAGCGACCTTGCCGTTCGTCCAAAGAAGACAGACGCCTCGCTGTCGCGACGCCCGTCCGGCCGGTCGATCGACGCCGGATCGCGCCAAAGCAACAGCAGCCCAGATCGTCGTTCGTCTCGCCGCCCGATCGCTCGCGACGCCGGGAGGTCTCGCCGATGCGCGCGCGCGTCGGCCGCGTCTGCGTCGCCATCGCACGCCCTCGCCGTGTCCGCTTGCGGCCGCCCTCGCCGCGCCGCGCAGCCGCGCTGCGTCTGCGTCGCCGTCGCACGACGCGCCGCGCGCGCTTTCGCCAGAGCGTTCGCCGCGCGCGCCTCCTGCGAAGCTGCTCGCGCGTGTCGCATCGCGCGCCGCGCCGCGCGCCGCCGCCAGACGCTCGCTCGCGCGCGCGCGTCCTCGCTGCGTGCTGCCCCGCGCGCGGCCGGCGCCAGCCCAGCTTGCTGCGGCTCCAAGCTCGTGTCGTCGTCGTGCGCGTGAGTTCCCCGAGCCGAGCTTGTCGTTTCTATTGTTGTTTAGACATTTTAGATGCCGATTATTGTTGGTTTGCTAGGTTCCCGCTCGCTAGCTCGGGATTGTTCCGCATGACTTAGGATTTTGTGTGTAGAAGCCTCCACCAAGGTAAGGATTTCTTACAGGAGTTGTGTGGGCCTGCGGTATATTTGTGATTGTTGTTTTGTATGCTGTGTATGATTACTAGCATGTTTAGCCTTAGGTGCTCTGTTCAATTCTGATGGCATGAACTCTTGTATTGTTTCTCATGTTAGCCCATGCTAGGTTGTTCCATCTCGGCATGTTCGATATATCATCTTGCTTCGTAGTATCATGCTAGGTTCCTTGTATCTGTTGAGCACGTATTGGGTGCATTGGTGAATCGTTATTATTGTTAAGGTTTAGAATTGGGTAGATAGCATCATCCGGCCCGATGCATAAAGTATCTTGCATCTATGGCAAGGACGATTGAGACAGTTCTCCGTCCTTGGACCCCGTGAGGATTAGCTATCCCAACCGGTAGGCCCCGCAATCTTGGGTGAGGGTGGTAGTCTAAGCGATGCCCCAACGGTCGGGATGATGACTTGGCAATGCCTAGTCCGGCGGCCGGCACGTCCTCGGCGTGTTCGGCGTAGAGCCCTTGATTGCCACTGTTAAGGTAAGGACGGCGGCCGTGGTGTAAGCCTACCATGACCCGATCCTTAGCCTCAGTGCGGTGGTACAGCCGACATAGTTCACGTGTCGAGTCTCACACCCCTATGTCGGTGACACCGATCCGGAGATTTAGTTAGGCGTGGTATCCGGATATGGGCGCTTGCCACTAGACCGGCACCCCATAGTCTCTGTAGAAGCACGCGGTGCATCCTTATGCTCATTCTGGCGCCGCGATGGAGAGCTCCTTGGGATCTTGAGCAGTGCACCTTTTTCGTATCGTCGAGGCGGCCGAGGCGGGACTTGTTCCCGTATAGCGCGTATAGTGTGTTGTGGTATTCCGGACTAAGACCACGAGTTGGCATCCGAGGTCCAAGTGTGGACTTAGCTATGTGCTCCGCTGTGTTTGTACTCGTAGCTTGCATACATTCTTCTAGATGATCATGTATATCGTATTGTACCCCGGTTGGGGATTCTTACTGGGTAATTCGTTACTCACCCTTATTACGTGGTTTTCCACGAGTAATCAAAGAGCGGGAGACCGGATGGTGAAGGAGGAGCTGTGATCATGGAATCCTGCTTTGTCATCTCGATTATTTTATTTTATCATGACTCTTGACTTTTGTTATTTCCCCTGAATGCATGTAGACGCGCACACGAGTCCCGGGATGTTTTCTTACGTTTTATGGATTCCAGCATATTTGTACTTGTGGATTGTTTTAATGGTTTAAATAAATCTACGATCAGTATGCTTTTAGAAATGTATGTTTTGGTTGTTGAATGTTTCTGTTTTTACTTGGGATCCGAAATGTATTTTTCATAATGTCGTTTATTTTCACTACATGCATTGGGGTAAAGGCCCATTTAGAGCCCCTTTTGGGTCGGGTCTTTCTGATTGGTATCGAGCTCGAGTCATAGATTCGTAGACCCGACCTTTTTGTTGTAGGTCGTTTTTCCATGATCATCGGCACTCGAGCGGTCATCAGTACGCCTAAGTTTACTATTTGTTGTTGAAAAAGGGTTAAGAATTTACAATACCTATCATCTAGTGTATGCCTTGTTTGGTGTTGTGGAGTGGTGACAGCGAGTTTTGATTCGTTGTTGGTTTGGATGTAGATCGCCAAAGATGCGATCCATCCGTCTGGGAGAGGAGGTTCGAGAGCGGTCGAGGTATCGGGATCGGATCGACATCGCAGAGGACATCGTCCCAAGCCGACATCGATGGCATTCCACCAGCAGGCTCCTCTGTTACGCCTAGAGCGGGCGTTGAGGCGATCGAAGGCCGTGAGGCGCTCTGGAGAGCAGAGTTCTTCGAGTCTATGAGGGCTTTTATGGTCGAGCATGTTGAGTGACCGGAGGGCGAGAGACCCGTGCCTTATTGGGCGTGGGAAGAGTCCCGAGCCCGGATCGAGCGGTGACTCGATTGGTTGTGAGCAGAGAGCTCAAGAGCACCTCCGGCTCCTCGAGAGCAAGTAGCCCCAGAGGCGGATATGGCGGAGGGCGCCGAGGAATTGGGTAGGTGGTGAAGGATTTTGTGAAGTGGAAGCTCGAGAAGTTTGATGCCACCGGTGATGCGCTAGCGCGGCCGGGTGTGGATTGCCCATCTGGAGTACACCTTCCCGATCATGGTGTGCCCCGATATTCAGAGGCCGAGGTGTGCGGCTCATGTGCTAGGAGGCACGGCGAGATGGTGGTGGGAGTCCACCTTGAGCGAGAGACCGGTGGGTCTCCACCCGCTACTTGGGAGTTCTTCAAGGTGAGTTCAAGGTAAAGTTCATCGGTGATGAGGCTCAAGAGAAGATGGTGGAGCTCTTCCGGAACACAAGCGAGGTTACGATTCCATTGAGGATTATGAGCGCAAGTTCTCAAAGTATGGATATTTTGCTCCTCGATTGATTGCCACCCGGAGTCAAGATTCGGAAGTTCATATCTGGATTGAGGCGGTGTTTCCCGAGATGTCGGGCTCGGGCCCCGACACTTATGCTAGGGCTGTCGATTGGCCACGATCTATAATGGGAAGTATCCTGCTTTGGCGGGTGGTTGCCGCTCTGTTCGGCGTCTGTTCAGTGCAGTGGGCGTAAGAGAAAGTTTGAGTTTAGGGGTGGCGGCGGCGTCGCCAAGGGCGATTCAAAACCGGGATCGGCGATAGGGCCCCGATCCGTTTTCGGCCTCGCCGGCGAGGCGGTCCGAGCGAGTTCTCGCTTGTGCTTCTTGCGGGAGGACCCACACCGGAGCTTGCGATGACGAGGCCCCGAGTGTGTTTTCGTTGTGGTAAAGAGGACATATGATCCGTTTTGTCCTCGGCCGGCTATGGCGGCTCGACCACCAGCAGCCGGCGGTCGAGTGTTTGCTACGACCGTCAGAGGCCGAGCGTCACGGATGATGCTGTGGCGAGTGCACGCTTCTTGTTTTAGATCATCTGCGCATTTGTCTTGTTTGATTACGGTCCTACGCATTCATTTGTATCGTGTTTTTTGTGAGCATGCTAAGTTGAGACTAGAGCCTCTAGGTTTTGAGTTATCTGTTGCAACTCCTTCGGGAGTTAGTATGTTAGCTAGAGATAAAATTAAGGATGGCCGGATCGAGATATCCAGGAGAGTTGCTTGTAGCCACACTCATAGTTACGCCTATGAGTGGTTTTGATGTGATTCTTGGTATGCGGTGGTTAGTTGCTAACCACGCGCGTTGATTGACCGCCACCAGGAAAGAAGTAGTGTTCGAGGCCGCGGTCGGACCGACTTTAAGTTTCGTGGAGTCCGAGGTGGAGTTTGCCCGCCGATGGTGTCGGTGAAAGCTCGTCGTTTGCTAGCTCATGGAGCTTGGGGCTATTTAGCCAAGTTGTGCAGGAAGAGCGCGCCTCATTTCTGCATTGATCAGTGCCGGTGCGTGCGTGGAGTTTGCGGACGTGTTTCACGAGGAGTTACAGGGTTGCCCAGAAGAGAGAGGTTGACTTCACAATTGAGCTCGAGCAGGGGACCCTCCCTATCTCGAAGGCTCCGTATCGTATGGCGCCAGTGATTAAAGGCGAAGATTCGATTGCGGGGAGATGTTAGATCGAGGGTTCATCCGTCCGAGTGTGTCCCGTGGGGAGCACACGATTCTGTTTGTGAAAAAGAAGGATGGTTCTATGCGCTTATGTATTGATTACCGCGAGCTTAATAAGGTGTGATGAAGAATAAGTATCTGTTGCCCCGTATCGACTATTTGTTCGATCGGCTTGAGGAGCTACGTGTTCTCCAAGATAGATCGAGATCCGGTTACCATCGGTTGCGTATCGGGGATGCCGACATTCCTAAGACGACTTTGAGTCTAGATATGGTCACTATGAGTTTGTGGTCATGTCGTTTGGATTGACCAATGCCCACCAAGCGTTCATGGACATGATGGATAGGGTGTTCAAATCATTTTTGGACGGCCGTCATCGTGTTCATTGACGATATTCGATTTATTCGAGGTCTAAGGAAGACCATGCATGCGAGCATTTGAGGCGAGTATTGGCGGCTTTGAGGGAAAACCGGCTTTATGCGAAGTTTTCCAAATGTGATTCTGGTTGGAGCGGTGGCCTTCCTAGGCCACGTGGTTTCGAGAGATGGTATAGTCGTGGACCCCGCGAAGATTGAGGCCGTGAGTTCTTGGGCCAAGCCGACTTGATTGCCGAGATTCGCGGCTTTTCAGGTTTGGCGAGTTACTACCGTCGGTTCGTCAAGGACTTTTACGCTTTAGCCTCGCCCCTCACTCGTCGGCGAGGAAGGGTGTCGAGTTCGTTTGGGGCAAAGAGTGTGATGAGAGCTTTGCGCGAGCTCAAGCGCGATTTGACCCGGCACGATGTTGGCGATCCGGAGGGGACGAGTGGTTTCGTGGTCTCTGATGATGCTTCCAAGTTTGGATTAGGTTGTGTGTTGATGCAACACGGGAAGGTCATTGCCTATGCTTCCCGTCACCAAGCCGTATGAGCGAGAACTACCCGACTCATGATATGGAGTTGGCAAAGATGGTGTTTGCAATCAAGATTTGGAGGCATTACCGTATGGTGGCGGATTGAGATGTTTACCGATCACCGAGCCTCAAGTATCTGTTTACTCGGAAGGAGTTGAATATGAGCGAGAGGAGATGGTTAGAGTTGGTAAAGGATTATGATCTGCGAGATTTTGTACCATCCGGGTAAAGCCAATGTAGTGGCCGATGCTTTGAGTAGAAAAGACGTCGCACTCTGCGGCGTTGTTGAGTTCAGCCCAGTTTGCGGAGAGAGTTCGAGCGGGCGAGGTCGCGATGTTGTTGGGTGAGGTTACCGCTGCGGTAGCTAGCTCGATTGGTATTGACCGTCGATTAAGCGTGGATTATAGACGGCCCGGTTAGGTGACCCGCACTTAAGAGATTGGTTGATAGAGTTAGTGTTAGCGGTGACTTTGACTTTTTATATTCACGACATGTGGGTTGACTTATAGAGGCGGTTGTGTGTTCCGGACATTGCGAGTTTGCGAGCGAGTTGCTCTCGGAGGCCACATTCCCCCTTTTGCTTGGCACCCGGGGTACCAAGATGTATCGAGACCTTAGCGGACCTTACGGTGGATGGGAATGAAGAGAGATGTGGCGAGTTTGTCGGTAGGTGTCTCACTTGTCGGCAAGTGAAGGCACCCGAGCAGGAGGCCGGTGGTTTGTTGCACCACCGAGTGTGCCCGAGTGGAAATGGGACGAGATCTCCATGGACTTTATCTCTGGTTTGCCAAGGACTCAGAGGAAGTTCTCTCGATTTGGGTGATAGTCGACCGTTTGACCAAGAGCGCACACTTCATTCTCGGTAGAGACACTTACACCGTGGAGCAAGGCGCGATTGTTTTGGAGCAGATCATCCGTTATCATGGTGTGCCGGTAAGGATTGTGTCCGATCGTGACTCGCGGTTCACTTTTCGTTTTCGGAGAGCGCTCCGAGAGGGATTGGGCACTGAGTGCGATTCAAAGATGACTTTTCACCCTCAAGCGGATGGTCGACCGAGAGAGTGAATCGATTCTCGAGGATATGTTGAGGGCTTGTGTGTTGGATTTCCCAGCGATTGGGACCGATATCATACTTGATGGAGTTTGCCTATAACCGCGATTACGATCGGCGATTCGGATGGCTCCATTCGAGGCATTGTATGGTAAGCGTTATCGGTCCCCGTGTTCGGGAAGAGGTCGGTGATAGACGAGTTTTGGGTCCGATTCTTCTGCAGATTGACCAATGGTGCAAGTCTGCGAGAAGATTAGAGCTCGTATGTTTGTATTTCAGCAGCAGAAGAGTTCGCCGATGTTCGGCGTCGAGATTTGGAGTTTGAGGTTGGTCGGCATGTGTTCCTTAAGGTTGCTCCAATGCGAGGTGTTACGAGGTTTGGTAAGCGTGGGAAGTTGAGTCCCCGTTTTGTTGGTCCATTTGAGATCCTAGAGAGGATTGGCGAGTTGCTTACCACCGGTTAGCCCTACCTCCGTCCCTATCGTGGTGCATAGTGTTTTTCATGTATCGATGTTGAGGCGGTATGTGCGGACCGTCGCACATTGTGGACTTTGAGCCTTTGCGGTGAATGAGGATTTGAACTTCGAGGAGAAGCGGTGAGGATCCTTGCCTTTGAGACCAAGAAGTTGCGTAATCGCGAGATTCGTTTAGTAAAGGTTCGATGGAAGAGTCGGGGTTACGAGGAAGCCACTTGGGAGCGGGAAGGCGAGATGAGATTGCATTACCTGAGTGTTTTACTGTCTTAAGGACTTTCGAGGACGAAAGTCATAAAAGGAGGAATATTGTAACGACCGAGTTTTTCTTCCCGGTCTTCGGGTATGCCCTAGGGGTAATTTGGTAATTTGGTGGGCCGTCATGGTCGTTTGTGTCTTTTCCGGCTACTAAAATTATTGGATGGTTTTATGTAGGTTTTGGAGGGGTTTGAGGTTTGGTTTGAGCAAGGTTAGATGCAAAAGTAAAAATTAAGGGATTTGTCTTTGCAGTAGGGGTTTGAACCAGGTCTCTGGGAAGCTTGTAGAGATGTGTGCCAATTGAGCCATTAGGTGCTCTTGTTACTCTTTCTCGCATCACATCTTAGTTAACCTTGGATTTTGGAGTTTTGGTGCATTTGGTTAAATGAAATAGAATTAGGTTTATTCCATCTTCTTCTCCAAAACTCCTCTTGGCGCACAAGCTCTCTCCTCTCCATTGCCTTGCCGAATTCTTCTTCCCTTGCATCTCCTTGGGTTCGATCATCATCATTAGGGTAAGTCTTCATCCTCTTCATCTCCTCATTTGGTTTTTGATCTTTGGTAGAAGGTAAGATGTAGAGTGTGTGTGTGTTTGTGTTGGTTGCGGCCCGGAGAGGAAGCGACCATCATCGCCGACCGGCTCGCCACGCCCGGATCTGTCGGCGAGCCGGCCCGACGCCGCCCGGTCGCCTAGCGGCCTTGCCGTTCGTCGGCCCGGCCAAAGATCGCCCGCTCGCCGTCGCGACGTCCGGCCGGTCGGATCGCCGCGCCGGATCGCGCCCGGCAACAGCGGCCCAGATCGTCGTTCGTCCTCGCCCGTCGCTCGCCACGCCGAGAGTCCTCGCCAGCGCGCGCGCGCGTCCAGCCGCGTCTGCGTCGCCCGCATCGCACGCCCTCGCCGTGTCCGCTTGCCGAGCCGCTGCTCGCCAGCGCCGCTTGGCCGCGTCTGCGTCGCTGTCGCACTCCAGCGCGCGCGCCTTTGCCCGAGACGTTCGCCGCGCGCGCGTCCTGCCGAGCCGCTCGCGCGTGTCCGCACTCGCCACGCCGGCGCCCGCGCGCCGCCGCCCGAGCGCTTGCGCCGCGCCATGCGTCCCCGTCTTGCGTGCGGTGCAGCGGCCAGCGCCAGCCAGCTGCAGCGGCTCCAAGCTCGTGTCGTCATGCGCGTGAGTTCCCTTGAGCCGAGCTTGTTGTTCTATTGTTGTTTAGACATTTAAGATCTTGATTATTGTTGGTTTGCTAGGTTCCCGCTTTCGCTAGCTCGGGATTGTTCATGACTTAGGATTTTGTGTGTAGAAGCCTCCCGACCAAGGTAAGGATTTCTTACCGGAGTTGTGTGGGCCTGCGGTATATTTGTGATTGTTGTTTTGTATGCTGTGTATGATTACTAGCATGTTTAGCCTTAGGTGCTCTGTTTCAATTCTGATGGCATGAACTCTTGTATTGTTTCTCATGTTAGCCCATGCTAGGTTGTTCCATTACGGCATGTTCGATATCTGTCTTGCTTCGTAGTATCATGCTAGGTTCCTTGTATCTCATTGAGCACGTATTGGGTGCATTGGTGAATCGTTATTATTGTTAAGGTTTAGAATTCGTGTAGATAGCATCATCAGGGCCCGATGCATAAAGTATCTTGCATCTATGGCAAGGGCGATTGAGACAGATTCTCGTCCTTGGACCCCGTGAGGGATTAGCTATCCCAACCGGTAGGCCACGCAATCTTGGGTGAGGGTGGTAGTCTAAGCGATGCCCCAGCGGTCGGGATGATGACTTGGCAATGCCTAGTCCCGGCGGGCCGCACGTCCTCGGCGTGTTCGGCGGTAGCCCTTGATTGCCACTGTTAAGGTAAGGGCGGCTTCTGGTGTAAGCCTACCATGACCCGATCCTTAGCCTCAGTGCGGTGGTACGGTGACATAGTTCACGTGTCCAGTCTCACACCCCTATGTCGGTGACACCGATCCGGAGATTTAGTTAGGCGTGGTATCCGGATATGGGCGACTTGCCACTGACCCGGCACCACCCATAGTCTGTAGAAGCTGCGCGGTGCATCCTTACGCTCATTACAGCGCGCCGTGGAGAGCTCCTTGGGATCTTGAGCAGTTCACCTTTTCGTATCGTCGATGGCGGTGAGGCCGGGACTTGTTCCGTATAGCGCGTATAGTGTGTTGTGGTATTTCGGACTAAGACCACGAGTTGGCATCCGAGGTCCAAGTGTGGACTTAGCTATGTGCTCCGCTCTGTGTTTGTACTCGTAGCTTGCATACATTCTTCTAGATGATCATGTATATCGTATTGTACCCCGGTTGGGGATTCTTCTTGGTAATTCGTTACTCACCCTTATTACGTGGTTTTCCACGGGTAATCAAGCGGGAGACCAGGATGGTGAAGGAGAGCTGTGATCATGGAATCCTGCTTGTCATCTCGATTATTTTATTTTATCATGACTCTTGACTTTTGTTATTTCCCCTGAATGCATGTAGGCGGGCACGAGTCCCGAGGATGTTTTCTTACGTTTTATGGATTCCAGCATATTTGTACTTGTGGATTGTTTTAATGGTTTAAATAAATCTACGATCGAGTATGCTTTTAGAAATGTATGTTTTGGTTGTTTGAATGTTTCTGTTTTACTTGGGATCCGAAATGTATTTTTCATAATGTCGTTTATTTTCACTACATGCATTGGGGTAAAGGCCCATTTAGAGCCCCTTTTGGGTCGGGTCTTTACAATAGCTGACTCTGGGTCGCACGTTTCTTTAAATGTTTTCCTTAATGATTTAGCATGTAGTGGGACTTGGGTCCCTAGGAAAAAGCACTCAAACTATTTTATGTTCTCGTCACCGTTTTCCTTTGAATTGTTTTAAGAAATCTTGATCGAGTCATTTACTGTTTTATTTAATTGAAATCATGGTTTTGTTTTAAAAGTGTTTACTGCAAAGGTTTAAACTTCTGACTCTGAATGATGTTTATATTCTTAATCATGCATGCTAAGTATGGACTTTAGGTTAGAGACCGTTTCTTGGGTCGGGTCCTTACACTCAGCCTGTCTACTATCGATACGAAAGGTGCACTGAACTCAAGATCCCGAGGAGCTCTCCGATCGTATTTGTAATGGCGTGTCGCGCGCACCGCATCTGCTTTGCAAACCGAGAAGTGCCGGGTCTAGTGGCAAGCCGCCACGGTCGATACTCATGCCTAACTAATCTCTAGATCGGTGTCAGCGACATAGGGTGTGAGACCTGGACACGTGAACTATGTCAGCCTGCACCACCGCACCTAAGGCTAAGAAACTGGTCGTGGTAGGCTTACACCAGGAAACGGTCCTTGCCCTATCAGGTGGAAATCAAGGACTACGAAACCACCTGTCCGACTCCGGGATCGCTAACACTGGTGCTGAAGTCAAACTACGCTTGAGCCTGGCAAAGCTCTCGTCACACTTACTGTCCCAAACAGAACTCGACACCCTTCCTCGTCGCCGGACAAGTGAGGCGAGGCTATCTTGAGAAAAGTCTTAACGAACCGAAGCGGTAGTAACACGCAAACCCAAAAAGCTGCGAATCTTGGCAACTGAAGTCGGCTTGGCCCACGAACTCACGACCTCAATCTTCACGGGGTCCACGGTTATACCATCCTTCGAAACCACGTGACCTAGGAAGGCCACCTGCTCCAACAATTTGGAAAACTTCGCATAAAGCTGGTTTTCCCTCAAAGCTGTCAACACTCTCCTCAAATGCTCTATATGGTCCTCCTTAGTCCTCGAATAGATCAGAATATCGTCAATGAACACGATGACGAAGATGTCCAAAAATGATTTGAACACCCTATCCATCATGTCCATAAACGCTGCTGGGGAGTTAGTCAATCCGAACGCATGACCACAAACTCATAGTGACCATATCTGGACCTGAAAGCTGTCTTAGGAATGTTGTAACGGCCCCGTTTTCCTTCCCGGTTAATAGCAAAATTAATTGGGAATTAATTGGATCCTTTGGGATTTGAACCCTTGCCCTAGATGGTGGAATTGGAGTTTTAAATAAGAATTTGAACTAAAAAGAGAAAAGAATTTCTTTAAGGGGGTCCCATGAGAAAAATCCTTGGGAAGGGAATTTTAGGTTTCCTAACCCTATTTAAAATAAGGAAGAGAAGGAAAAATCAAGAAACCCCTATTTTTCCCCTTGTTGGCCGTCTCTCTCTCTCTCTCTCTCTCTCTCTCTCTCTCTCTTTCTCTCTCTCTCTCTCTCTCTCTCTCTCTCCTAAAACCCAGTAAGCGGCCCTAGCCACACCATCGAACCACCCACCGAGCCACCCGGCCCGCGCGCACCGTCCATCGCACCACAATTGCCGCCTGGCCCCTACGCGCACGAGACCACACGCCCAGGCCACCCGCCTGACCGCCCGGCCTACGCCGCCCGGCCACCGCCGCCGCTGCCGGCGAAGCCCCACCGTCGCACACCCATCGCGTCGCGCGCTCGCGCGACGCCCGGCCGTCGCTGCGGCTAAATCACGCCTAGCGAGTTGAGCGTTCGCGCGCGACGCCAACCCAGCCCGAAAGCGCTTCGCTCGCGCGTCGCCCCGCGCGGCGAATGCGCGTTGCCGTGCGCGCCGCACTGCCTGGCCCGCTGCGTCTGCCCGCACGCCCAGCGCCGGCGCGCTGCCTCGCCAGCGCCAGCGTCCTTCCGCCTTGCCGCGCGCCGAGCCCAGTGCCCGGCTCACTGCCACAGCGGCGGTGCCCGGCCACCGCTTGCTGCCAGAGCTCGTGTCCTCTCGGTTGGTAATTCTCGAGCCTTTTCCCTTTCGTTTTTAAAGGCTGACTTTGTTCTGCTGTATATTTACTTAGGATGCTTTACTTATGCCTAGGTTGCTCGAGTTAAGTAATAAGCTCGAGGTCTTTTTGGTTGTAATAGCCATTCTCCACTTGTTTCAGGTAAGGATTCCTTACCAGTGGTTGTGTGGACCTGCGATGCTTTCTTGAATGTGCCTTATATGCATGTTTACTTTTATGGACATGATTAGTGGATAGGAATGACTTGTGATTGCATTCCTGCTAGCATGTTTGCTTGTTTGTACATGTTAGTGCCATGCTAGGATTGTTCTTCGGCATGCTTGAGATTCTGCTTTAAGTTCGTAGTATCATGCTAGGTTATGTATGATTGATGATGATTATGTATGTTTAGCGGAATCGTTTACTCTATACTCTAGCTAGTGTGTTAGAAATTTGTCATCATCTAGAGGAGAGCGGACATAACGTACCTTGTCCCCACCGGTCGGGAGTAAGCGAAGCATAACGTACATTGCTCCCAAGCGGTAGATGTGGATGTAGCTACCACATCGGCATAAGCCTAGTTGTAGCTGCTAGAGCGGAACCACGCTTAGCGGTGCAAGCTGCCTTGGCGGTTCTTAGCGCCAGTCGGTGAGTACAGTGCCGCAGATGAGTGTCGAGGGCCTCGCACTCTCGTGTTGGTGACACCGTTTAGGAGTCTTAGGCATGCGTGCACTGGGCGCGTAGTTTGCCCTTAGGCCCCGCATTTCGCGGTTGCGAGAAGAGCATGCGGTGTCTGCGCTGCGCTTTAGTCGCCGGTTCGGAGAGCTCCCGGGCTAATGTTCGTGAGTACACAGTTCCTTCTGTTTAGAGCGGACTTGGGTACTCTCGATAGTCAGTTATAAGCGAGGGTAAGGGGCCCTTGAGGACACCCATTGGGATTGGCTTTTGGTGATCATATGGTCGAGGAGAAAGACCCTCGAGGGTGTCGGACATCTTTGGGATCGGTTTTTGAGGTGATCAATTGGCGAGGAGAAAGACCCTCGGAGATGTCGGGATTGGTTATGAGAGCCAATCATTAGGCGGAAGTAGGAGACTTAGAGGATTCAGTCTGCCTTGTAAGCTCGTTGAGCTATGATGCGTGTTAGTAGCTTGTTTGCATGTATACTAGGGTGCTAGATGATTGAAGTATCGTATTGTACCCGGTTGAGGATTCTTCTTGAGTATGTTTATACTCACCCTTATTTCTGTGGTTTTCCACGGGTAACAGGGCGGACACCGGGGCGGCTAGCGGAGGAGGCGATTGATCATGGGAGCCATGGCACTCTGTCTTTATTGTTTGCATATTTGTTCGGCATGTAGATGGACATGAGTCTAGGGAAACATTATAAAAGTTGTTTGAAGCTATTTTGAATGTTTTTATATATCTTGGCTTGAGCTTGTTTTACGCCGTTGGTTTTCTTAAACAAAGTTGTTGATTATGTTTTAAGCATTCCCGTTCTAAATGTTTTGAAAGGTTTTAAATATGAGCACTAAACCGCTCGGTGAAATATTTAACTTGCATCTTTGAGTGAGAACCTAGGTTTAGGGCCGTATTTTGGGTCGGGTTCTTACGGTTGGTATCGAGCACGAGTCATAGATTACGTAGACTAACTGCTGCTGCGGTTGTTGCCCCATGATCATCGGTACTCATGGCCGTCGAGTTTATGCGAGTTCATTAAGCTAAGGGTTTTATTTTACAATCTTTGCATCTAGTATACATGTGTTACCCTTGTTTGGCGGTGAGAGCCCAGCGTGGGCTAGGTTTTATGCTTTGTGCGGATCGCGGTGTGTCGATTGCACCCGAGAGGAGAGTAGAGCTTAGACTCCGTGAGGCCATTTGTGGCCCGATTGTGGTTCTCCCCTAGTGAGAGGGTGGAGGTGCTCGTGCGGATCGCTAGTGCGTGGATCGCACTATGAGGAGCATGGCGCTTGGCATGTCCGGCCGAGGAGTTGGACCGTTTGTATGGATGTTGAGGGCGCGTCGGGGTTGTTTAGCCCGTTGGCGGTTGGCCTGGCGGTTGAGTTGCCTAGAGGAGGGTAGAGGCTAGCACGCCTCAGTGAGACTCCTTGAGCGAGTGTGCTCGACCATGAGGAGTTGATGGCGAGTCTTTTAGCTAATGAGAGCGGAGACCAGCGCGATTTGTAGCGCGTAGTGAGAGTCTTGGGCATAGATAGCCCGGTGGTAGAGTTTATTTAGGAGACACCCCTCCTTGCAGTTCCAGTAGCCGGAGGTTTCGGGAGGGCTTGATCGGCGAGTTTATCTTTGATAAGATAGTTGGCGTTGATCGAGCATTTGAGTTTGGCAAGTGGAAGCTTTGTAGAAAAGTGGATGTTTTGAGACCCTTGCTAGTAGCAAGGTGGTTGGCGAGGATCGAGTGTATCATCAAGTGTTGGGATGACTGTTGTTGAGAGGCGATGACTGATGTTACGAGGTTGTGGCGTGCCGTTCTTGTGTTGTTTGATGCGGCGGTGTGGTGGTGGAAGTCCCCTGTGAGAGGCGGACGGTGAGTCTCCACCGACCACCGGTCGATTGGCAATTTGCCAAGTTAGTAGCTTTTGAGGAAGATGTAGAGACATCTTGTCCTCCTGCAAGCCTCTGATCGTTTCTGCGGCTAGTTCTTTTAGTACCCTCGTAGCCGGGGTAGTGTGGAGTTGCTTATCGAGGACTTAATCCGTTCGTGGTTTTGGTGGCTATTAGAGAGAAGCACCTTACATTAGCATGTTCGGTGTGGAGCTAGGTCTTTGCCACCCGAGGGTTGGCTTTGAGTATTCGTTGAGCATCGAGTGGGATGCGGGAGTGGGCCTTGGCATGCATTGGGCGTGATGTCGAGGAGAGTAGTCTACTCGATTCTTGAGACTCTTGTGTTGAGTGCCATTGCCTGTCACACAGGTGTGACCTTCCCTACCCTCGAGTGGCTTGAAGCCGTAAAGGGATGTTTGTGTTGTAAAGGAAGTAGTGCTGTTGGCACCAAGCTTTGAGAGGAGGCCTAGATTCGGGCCGGTTGGCACTTTTTGTGCAGGTGGTTCGAGGACCACCGGAGTTTAGCATCCCTACTAGTCTGTACCCATTCATGAGATTTCACCTATTTGGGTTGCATAAGAGATCTAGCTCGGTGGTAGCTAGAGAACTACAAGTTTGAGAGTCGTTCGAGGATAAGTAGGAGCCTTTCGAGGTCCGAGAGTTGGGTACAAAGGATCTTTGTTGGTTGTTAAGGGCTAAGCGCGTCAGAGATCTCGCGCTTTGTGTTGTGGGCTTGTGAGCGGTTGGATGGTAGTGTGATTCGATTACCTGGGTTACCCCTAATATGGGTAGGGTTGGCATCGATGATGCGTGGTTGATCCTTTATTAGAGCCATGAGTTGGATGGTTGATCGGAACACGTTTAGTGGACCATCGGTAGGAGGTAAGTTAGCTTGGTGTGGCTATGCTCTTGTAAGAGTGAGTCGACCAGCGTGGCATTAAAGTGGTGAGTTGACCACTGAGTGGGTTGAACTCTTGTTGCTCCTTTGCTAGAAGTGGCTCTATTGGGAGGCAAAAGTTGCCTTGTGTGAGAATACTTGTTGGTTTGGATCTTAAGGAACCAAGTTGGGGTATACACGCCAATGTACTTTTGTGTAGCTCGTTAAAGTGGTGTATTTTTCAAGAACCACGAGGGTTTGGGTTGTGAAACCGGTGCTCGATTACGAGGAGTTAGGACTTTAGTTCTTGGCAAGTGCCCTTGGGTTGAGAGGCTACGTGCCGTGGCGGGGTTGTGCGTAGGAAAGTTATGCTAGTTGGCCCTTGGCACAGGTAGAGAGCATTTCTTGTTGATCGATGGTTGGAGTTGATTGGAGGCCCGAACAAGGCGATGGTAGCATAATCGCGTAATTTCGGCGCCATGGCTAAGAGAGTTGTTCGGATCCTTACCTGGATAGAAGCTACGATGTGGTGATGCTTTGAGCAAGAGGAAGTTTGGGTCTTCGGTTGTTCCTTTCGGTGGATAGCGAACTCGTCGATAGGGCGATCTAGAAAGTCGCGATCGCCCGGCCATGAGTTGGAGCTCGAGATCGTCGGCGCGGCGAGGCGAGCGGCCGGCTCATTGCATCAAGTGTGGTAAGGCACTCTTAGGATTGTGTGGAGCATCGCGCGTGCTTGCTACTGAGATGTGGCAAGGAAGAGCTTTGCGGCATAGTTGAGATCTTTGGAGGAGATGTGCTCGTGTAGTCGGTCGGTATCTGTTAGACCGTTTGACAACGATTGTGTGTCGGAGGGCGTCGGTGGAACCCTAAGTTGTGGAGAGCCTCACGAGCTCGGTCGGACCAAAGCGGTGTTCCTCGGTTAAGTTCTTTGGATGCTTGTTGTCGGTTAACAAGCTAGAGTTGTTCTTAGTAACCTCCACGTTGATTTTGAGAATTCTTAGCGAGGTGGTGCTTTTCGTTGGCCAAGGTTTGGTTCCTTTCTTTGTTTTCTAGGGCTAGCTTGGTTCGACCAAGTTGGCGTCGCTGAGGACTTGTTCCTAGTCGGGTAGTTTTGGGAGTTGGCCTCCCCTCGGTGGTTGAGTAAGTACAGCTAGTGCTTAGTTGGTGGTTCAAGCAATTGAGGAACCCTTGGATGTTTCCTCAGAAGAGTTGGTGGTTATTCTTTGTTGAGTTTGAGCAAGGCGGCGGCGTGTGTGAAATTCATTTGTCCTTCGGAAGTCCGCTTGCTAGGAAATCGTTCTGTAAAGGAAGAGTCGGACAGCTCTGAGTTGTGTAGTTGATCGGAGTAAGCGCGGTGGTCGACCTAGCGAGAGTGTCCTGCGTCTGTTTGATAGCAAGCGGAAAGTGTTTGTTCCGCGGGGAAAGCCGGCCAGTTCGGGGCTTGAGTTGTTGGCGGAAGGTTGTTGGATCTTTGGAGTTTGTGGAACCCCTTAGTTCTTGGGTAGTTGAGTTGCAGTGGATGCGGCCTCGAGTTTTAACTTTTGCGGTAGTCTTGCCGACTCGTGTGGTTCAAGATCCATGCAAGCTTGTGGTCGTCGCTATCCTTATTCCTCGCGATGTTTCGTGGGTGGAGTTTACGGATTGGAAGAAGAGTTAGGTCTAAGCTATAAGGAGGAAGTCCTTGGAGGCGGCCGGATGGGCTTAAGAGTTGAGTGGCGGCTTGGAGGCGAGCTTTGCTCGTTATGAGCTTAGTTTGAGTTTACGCTAAGCAAGCCTTTCTCGGGCTTTTCTTTTAGTCCTTGTGCATTCGCGATTGGCATTTTAGTGAGCCACGGTTGAGTGAGTTGCACGCAGAGGTGCCGTGGCATTGGGTGGTAAAGCCCTTGAGTTTCGATCCTCCGGCTATCGCGTTGCTAGTAGCCACGTAATGTTTTATTCCTTCTTTGCTCGAGGTTTTAGTGAGAGGAATGTTGTTTGTTTTCTGTGCGGCGATGTTCACCTAGGCGGTGGCTGATCGGATTGCATTGGAAAGTTTTTGTCGGCCGTTGAGGGCTCGGCTTATTAGTTTGGTGGGTGGAGCTGTTCTCGGACCACTGTCGTTCGGGGTGGCGAAGTGAAGTATCGGCTAGTGTGTGTAGTGGTAGCCGTTTGGTGAACGAGAAAAGTGCCCTTGGCTTTGGTGCTTCGATTTCTCGTAAGATGGTTGCTTTAGTGTTGTGGGCGCATGCTAGTTGGAGAAGGTTGCCTAGGATCAGTCACGGTTGGTGGTTGAATTGGATTTCGTTAAGGTTAAGGATTGTAGGCTCGGTGGGGTTCGCGAGTCTCTTGCGAAGTATGAGTAAATTTGTTTAGTTTCTTAAACACAGGAGGTTCGGTTGTTTGAGTCGGCATGGTGAAGGGTCGAAATTTGTTTGATAATGACTATGAGCATTCGGAGAGAGATTCTGCCGGGGCGTGGCGTTGAGTTTTAGAGCTTGTGACCCGTTCACGAGTTTCTTTGAGAAGTAGCACCGTAGAGAGGCGTTAGAGTTGGGTTAGCATGGATAAGTGAGCCCTAGAGTCGTAAGACCGTTTGAGAGTTAGTGCGAGTCGGAGGATGTGGCTCACCGACTAGTTATCGCATGTTTTCTTGAGCTCGGTGTTAGTTCGATTTTGGTTGAGATAGTTCGTAGCGGACTCGGCGTCTGTTGGGCTTGGAGCCTTTGGGAACCCAAGAGGATCGGTTTCAAAGAAGGATTTGTGTTGTGTCTTTTGAGGAGCTTGGTTGGTTAAGAACCGGTGGAGTTTTCTAGAGTTGTTTTCGTCTTAGGACTTTCGGGGACGAAAGTCTTTTAAGGGAGTATTATGCTTGGCCCCGTTTTCCTTCGGTTAATAGCAAAATTAATTGGGAATTAATTGGATCCTTTGGGATTTGAACCCTTGCCTAGATGGTGGAATTGGAGTTTTAAATAAGAATTTGAACTAAAAGAGAAAAGAATTTCTTTAGTAGGGTCATGAGAAAAATCCTTGGGAAGGAATTTTAGGTTTCCTAACCTATTTAAAATAAGGAAGAGAAGGAAAAATCAAGAAACCCTATTTTTCCCCTTGTTGGCCGTCTCTCTCTCTCTCTCTCTCTCTCTCTCTCTCTCTCTCTCTCTCTCTCTCCTAAAACCCAGTAAGCGACCCTAGCCACACCATCGAACCACCCACCAGAGCCACCCGGCCCGCACGCCGCCGTCCATCGCACCACACACGCGCCCACGGCCCCTGCGCGCACGAGACCACACCGGCCAGAGCCACCCGCGCGCGCGACCGCCCGACCTACGCCGCCCGGCCACCGCCGCTGCTGGCAGAAGCCCCAGCCGTCGCACACCCATCAGCGTCGCGCCGCTCGGCGGCGCCCGACCCGTCGCTGCGGCTAAATCACGCCCGATAGATTGAGCGTTCGCCGCGCGCCAACCCAGCGAGCCCGCTTCGCTCGCGCGTCGCCCCGCGGCGAGCGCGTTGCCGTGCGCGCGCACTGCACCACGGCGCTCGTCTGCCCACGCCCGCGCGCGGCGCTGCCTCGCCAGCGCCAGCGTCCTTACCGCTTTGCGCGCGCGCGAGCCGAGTGCCCGGCTCCCTCCGCACCAGCGGTGCCCCGGCACTGCCCGCTGCTGCGAGAGCTCGTGTCCTCTCGGTTGGTAATTCTCGAGCCTTTTCCCTTTCGTTTTTTTAAGCTCTTTGGTGGCTGCTTTGTATATTTACTTAGGATGCTTTACTTATGCCTAGGTTGCTCGAGTTAGTAATAAGCTCGAGGTCTTTTTGGTTGTAATAGCCATTCTCCACTTGTTTCGGTAAGGATTCCTTACAGTGGTTGTGTGGACCTGCGATGCTTTCTTGAATGTGCCTTATATGCATGTTTACTTTTATGAACATGATTAGTGGATAGGATGACTTGTGATTGCATTCTGCTAGCATGTTTGCTTGTTTGTACATGTTAGTGCCATGCTAGGATTGTTCTTCGGCATGCTTGAGATTCTGCTTTAAGTTCGTAGTATCATGCTAGGTTATGTATGATTGATGATGATTATGTATGTTTAGCTTGGGAATCGTTTACTCTATCTCTAGCTAGTGTGTTAGAAATTTGTCATCATCTAGAGGTGAGAGCGGACATAACGTACCTTGTCCCCACCGGTCGGGAGTAGAGCGAAGCATAGCGTACATTGCTCCCCCAGAAGCGGCCGATGTGGATGTAGCTACCACATCGGCATAAGCCTAGTTTGTAGCTGCTAGAGCGGAACCCCCTTAGCGGTGCAAGCTTTGCCTTGGCGGTTCTTAGCCAGTCGGTGGTGCAGTTTGCTGCGGATGAGTCTTGAGGGCCTCGCACTCACGTGTTCGGTGACACCGTTTCGAGTCTTAGGCATGCGTGCACAGCCCGCGTGGTTGCCCTTAGGCCCCGCATTTCGCCGGTTGCGAGAAGAGCATGCGGTGTGCGCGCCCACGCTTTAGTCGCCCGGTTCGGAGAGCTCCCCGGGCTAATGTTCGTGAGTACACAGTTCCTTCAGTTTAGAGCGGACTTGGGTACTCTCCGATAGTCAGTTATAAGCGAGGGTAAGGGGCCCTTGAGGACACCCATTGGGATTGGCTTTTGGTGATCATATGGTCGAGGAGAAAGACCCTCGAGGGTGTCGGACATCTTTGGGATCGGTTTTTGGTGATCAATTGGCGAGGAGAAAGACCCTCGGAGATGTCGGGATTGGTTATGAGAGCCAATCATTAGGCGGAAGTAGGAGACTTCCGAGGATTCAGATCTGCCTTGTAAGCTCGTTGAGCTATGATGCATGTTAGTGCTTGTTTGCATGTATACTAGGGTGCTAGATGATTGAAGTATCGTATTGTACCCGGTTGGGGATTCTTCACGAGTATGTTTATACTCACCCTTATTTCTGTGGTTTTCCACGGGTAACTTGGGGCAAGCAGGGACGGCTAAGCGGAGGGGCGATTGATCATGGGAGCCGCCGGCACTCTGTCTTTATTGTTTGCATATTTGTTCGGCATGTAGATGGACATGAGTCCTAGAAACATTATAAAGAGTTGTTTGAAGCTATTTTGAATGTTTTTATATATCTTGCGAGCTTGTTTTACTTCGTTGGTTTTCTTAAACAAAGTTGTTGATTATGTTTTAAGCATTCCCCGTTCTAAATGTTTTGAAAGGTTTTAAATATGAGCACTAAACCGCTCGGTGAAATATTTAACTTGCATGCTGAGTGAGAACCTAGGTTTAGGACCGTATTTTGGGTCGGGTTCTTACAAATGTCGACATCCCCGATCCGCAACTGATGGTAACTAGACCTCAGATCTATCTTGGAGAACACGGAAGCTCCCTGAAGCTGGTCGAACAAATCGTCAATACGGGGCAACTGGTACTTATTCTTCACGGTAACCTTATTAAGCTCGCGATAATCAATACATAAGAGCATCGAACCATCCTTCTTCTTTACAAACAGAACTGGTGCTCCCCACGAGGACACACTCGGACGGATGAACCCTCGATCTAGCATCTCCTGCAACTGATCCTTCAGTTCCTTCAACTCTTCTAGCGCCATACGATACGAAGCCTTCGAGATAGGGAGGGTCCCTGGCTCGAGCTCAATTTAAGTCAACCTCTCTCTTCGGGGTAACCCCGATAACTCTCGAGAAACACATCCACAAACTCTGTCACGGCCCGGTGCACGATAACTTGATCGGCGAGGCGGCTCTCCCCAGACAACTTGGATAGGTAGCCCCAAGCTCCACGAGCTAACAAACGTCGAGCTTTCACAGCTGACACCATCGACGGGCATACTCCACCCTGGACTCCACGAAACTTAAAGTTGGGGTGACCCGGGGGCCTAAACACTACTTCTTTCGATGGCGGTCAATCAACGTGTGGTTAGTGACTAACCACTCCATACCAAGAATCACATCGAAACCGCTCATAGGCGGGGACTATGGCGTAGCAATAAGCAACTCTCGGATATCTCGATCCCTCCATCCTTAACCTTATCTCTAGCTAACATACTAACTCCCTAAGGAGTTGCAACGAAAAACTCGAATCCTAGAGGCTCTAATCTCAAACTAGCATGCTCGCCAAACATAATGAGATACAAGCGAATGTGTAAAAAGGGGCTCTAAATGGGCCTTTACCCCAATGCATGTAGTGAAAATAAAAGACATTATGAAAAATACATTTGGAGATTCCAAGTAAAAAAGCGAAACATTCAACAACCAAAACATACATTTCTAAAGCACACTCACGATGGAGATTTATTTAAACCATTAAAACAATCCACAAGTACCAATATCTTTGGAATCCATAAAGCGTAAGAAAACATCAGGGGGCTCTGTGCGTCTACATGCATTCGGAAATAATAAAAAGTGAAGAGTCATGATAATTAAAATAAAACAATCGAGAGATGATGGCGGAGTTCCATGATCATAGCTCCTCCTTGACCATCCTGTCTCGCCTTGATTACTGTGGAAAACCACGAGAATAAGGGTGAGTAACGAATTACCAGTAAGAATCCCCAGCAGGGGTACAATCGATATACATGATCATCTAGAAGAATGTATGCAAGCTATGAGTACAAACACGAGGCGGAGCACATAGCTAAGTCCACACTTGGACCTCGGATGCCATCTCGGGGTCTTAGTCAGGAAAATACCACAACACACTAAGCGCACTATCACGGGAACAAGTCCGGCCTCGGCACATCTCTGCATCGTCTGAAAGGGTGCGGCTCAAGATCGAGGAGCTCTCGATCGTGTTGTAATAATGGCGTAGCGCGCGCACCGCATGCTCTTTGCAAACTGCGAAGTGCGGGTCTAGTGGCAAAATTTGCCCGAGTTGATCACCATGCCTAACTAAATCTACGGATCGGTGTCAGCGACATAGGGTGTGAGACACGGACACGTGAACTATGTCGGCTGTACCACACACTTTGAGGCTAAAGAGCCGGTCGTGGTAGGCTTACACGAAGCGGTCCTTGCCCTAACGGTGGCAATCAAGGGCTACGGCCGAACACTGGCGAGGGCGTGTCATTTGCGAGGGGCGAGGCAATGCCAAGTCATCATCCCGGCCGTTGGGGCATTTAACGATCTGCCACCCTCACCCAAGATTGCGGGGCCTACAGGTTGGGATAGCTAATCCCTCACGGGGTCAAGGGCGGAGAAGCTGTCTCGAGCGTCCTTGCCATAGATCAAGATACTTTATGCATCGGGCGGATGATTCTATCTACCTCAATTCTAAACCTTAACAATAATAACGATTCAATCAATGCGGTCCAATACGTGCTCATCGGATACAAAGAACCTAGCATGATACTACGAAGCAAGCGGATATCGAACATGCTAGAATAGAACAACCTAGCATGGGCTAACATGAGAAACAATACAAGAGTTCATGCGATCGAGGAATTGAGCGAGCACCTAGGCTAAACATGCTAGTAAACATACGGGCATACAAAACAACAATCACAAATATACGCGAGTCCACACAACCCCGGTAAGAAATCCTTACCTTGGTGGAAGACTTTTACACACAAATCCTAAGGCTGCGGAACAATCCAGGAGCTAGCGGCGGGAACCTAGCAAACCAACAATAATCGGCATCTAAAATATCTAAACAACAATAGAAACGACAAGCTCGGCTCAAAGGAACTCACGCGGTAGCGGCGACCACGAGCTTGAAAGCTGCTTTGTAGCTCGGCAGAAATTTGGCAGGCTGGCGCAGCAGGCCTGCTTGCTTTGCTGGCCTGTGCTGCCAGCATGCTGCTTGTATTGCGCCGGCTGGCGTGACTGCAGCGCGTGCGGCTGCTGTCACAGCCAGCAGCGCGCGTGTGGCAGCGTCTGGCAGCGCTGCCAGCGAGCGGCAGCCAGCAGCGCGAGCAGCGAGCGCTTCAGCGAGCGAGAAGCAGCGTCTGAGCAAGCGCGAAGGCGAGCAGCGGCTTGGCGCGAGCTCGGCAAGCGGACCGGCGAGCGCGGCGTCGGCGTCAGCGCGGTGTGGGCGTCTGGGCGGCTGGCGAGACCTCTGGCGTCGCGGCGTCGGGCGATCTCTTCTTTGGCGAGCGAAATTTCTTGGGGCAGTCTGCAGGCGTCGCGGCGGGGCGCAGCTCGGCCGATCTGGGCGTCTGGCAGGGTGCTCGCTCGTCCGATCTGCGGCGTCGGCTGCGGCGTGGCTCGGCCGTCTGGGCGTCTGGTGGGTGGGGATGATCATGTGCTCCTCTCTCTTGGTGTTCCTCTCACACACACACACACACACAACCCCTTTTTCTTACATTCGGCCAACAAACACCCAAATGAGAAGATGAAGAAGGCGAAGACTTACCGGAATGATGATGATCAGACCCAAGGAGATGCAAGGATGAAGAACTCGGCAAGGCTATGGAGATGGAGAGCTTGGGCGGCCAAGAGGTGTTTTGGAGAATAAGATGGAATAACCTAATTCTATTTCATTTAACCAAATGCACCAAAACTCCAAAATCAAGGTTAACTAAGATGTGATGCGAGAAAGAGCAACAAGAGCACCTAATGGCTCAATTGGCACACCTCTCTACAAGCTTCCCGGAGACCGGGTTCAAACATTTGTGGCACAATTTCCTTTATTTTTACTTTTGCATCAAACCTTGCTCAAACCAAACCTCAAACTCCTCCAAAAACCTACATAAAACCATCCAATAATTTTAGTATTTGGAAAAGACACAAGCGACCATGGTGGCCGAGACCAAATTACCAAATTACCCCTAGGGCATACGGAAGGCGGGAAGAAAAACACAGGTCGTTACAATATTCCCTCCTTTTTATGACTTTCGTCCTCGAAAGTCCTTAAAACAGCTTGACTCGAGGGTAATGCAACCTCATCTCGTCTTCCGCTCCCAAGTGGCTTCCTCAGAACCCGATTCTTCCCTTTGAACCTTTACCAAGCGAATCTCGCGATTACATAGCGTCTTGGTCTCAAAGGCAAGGATCCTCGCGGCTTCTCCTCGAAGTTCAAATCCTCATTCGGTGCAAAGGCTCAAAGTCCACAATGTGCGGCGGGTCGGCACATCTTGCCTCAACATCGATACATGAAAAACACTATGCCTGCGATAGTAGCGGAGGTAGGGCTAGCAGGTAAGCAACTCTGCCAATCCTCTCTAGGATCTCAAATGGACCAACAAAGCGGGGACTCAACTTCCCACGCTTGCAAACCTCAAAACACCTCGCATCGGAGCAACCTTAAGGAACACATTTGACCAACCTCAAACTCCAAATCTCGGCGCCGAACATCGGCGTAACTCTCTGCACTGCTCACTGAAGTTTGTCAACATCACGAGCTCTAATCTTACTGCTTTGCACCATTGGTCAAGCTGCGATAACTCGGGACCAAAACTGTCTATCACCAACCTCTTCCCGAACACGGGGGGGCAAACAAGCGCTTACCATACAATGCCTCGAATGGAGCCATCAGAATCGTCATTGGTAAGCTGTTGTTATAGGCAAACTCCATCAGAAATCTGAATCTTTGGTCCCAAGCTGCTGGGAAATCCAACACACAAGCCCTCAACATATCCTCGAGAATCGATTCACTCTCTCGGTCGACCATCCGTGCGAGGGTGAAAAAACATCTTTGGCGCACTCTGTGCCCAAACCCATACGGGCGCTCTCGAAGCGAGAAGTGAACCGCGAGTCACGATCGGACACAATCTCTCGGCACACCATGATAGCGGATGATCTGCTCCAAAAGCAATTTGCGCCCCTTTGTTCCCACGGTATAAGTGTCTCTCAGGGAATGAAGTGTGCGCTCTTGATCAAGCGAGTCGACTATCACCCAAATCGAGAGAACTTCCTCGGAGTCCTTGGCAAACCGGATATAAAGTCCATAGAGATCTCTTCCCATTTCCTTTGGGGTACACTCGATCATTTTGCAACAAACCGGTGGCCTCTGCACAGGTGCCTTCACTGGCGACAAGTGAGACAGGGTGACAAACTCTGCCACATCTCTCTTCATCCCCATCCACGGAAAAATGCGCAAGGTCTGATACATCTTGGTACCCAGGGGTGCCAAGCAAAGAAGGCTGTGGGCCTCAGGAGCAACTCGGCTCGCAAACTGCAATGTCGGACACACTGGCGGCCTCTATAAGTCAACCTTTATGCGGTGAATATACAAAGTCAAAGTCACGTCGTCGGCACTAACTCATCAACCAATCTCTTAAGTGCGGGGTCACCCAGCTGGTACATCTATAATCCATTTGCCAGAATCGGCGGTGAGCAGTCAAGTGAGCTACCACTGGCGGTAACCTCTCCCAACAACAACACTGCAACCTCGGCCGCTCGAACTCTCTCTGCAAGCGGGTGGGAACTCAACAACGCCATGAGTGCGGCGTCTTTCTGCTCAAAGCATCGGCCACTACATTGGCTTTACCGGATGGTACAAAATCTCATGATCATAATCCTTTACCAACTCTAACCATCTCCTCTGCCTCATATTCAACTCCTTACGAGTAAGCAGATACTTGAGGCTCACGGTGATCGGTAAACATCGAATCCGCTCACCATACGGTAATGCCTCCAAATCTTGATTGCAAACACCACTGCTTTGCCAACTCCATATCATGAGTCGGGTAGTTACTGCTCATACGGCTTGGTGGCGGGAAGCATAGGCAATGACCTTCCGTCTTTGCATCAACACACAACCTAATCCAAACTTGGAAGCATCACTTTGTAGACCACGAAACCACTGTCCCCTCGGGGAATTTGCCAACAGTCTTTGAAGTCAAACTACGCTTGCAGGCACAGCAAAGCTCTCATCACCTCTTTGTCCCAAACAAACTCGACACCCTTCCTCGTCGGGCGAGTGAGGCGAGGCTAAAGCGAGAAAAGTCTTGTGAGCAAGCGGTAGTAACACTGCCAAACCAGGAAGGCTGCGAATCTCGGCAGCTGAAGTCGGCTTGGCCCATGAACTCACGGCCTCAATCTTCGCGGGGTCCACGGCTATACCATCTCTCGAAACCACGTGGCCTAGGAAGGCCACTGCTCCAACAGAAATCACATTTGGAAAACCGCGCATAAAAGTGGTTTTCCCTCAAAGTGCCAATACTCGTCTCAAATGCTCTGCATGGTCTTCTTTAGACCTCGAATAAATCGAGAATATCGTCAATGAACACGATGTGAAAATTTGTCCAAAAATGATTTGAACACCCTATCCATCATGTCCATGAGAGCGGTGGGGCATTGGTCAATCAAGCGACATAACCACAAACTCATAGTGACCATATCTGGACACAGAAAATTTGTCTTAGGAATGTCGGCATCACGATCATGGGCCGATGGTAGCCGGATCTCGAGATCTATCTTGGAGAACAGAAGCTCACTGAAGGTGATCGAACAAATCATCGATCACGGGGCAGCGGATACTTATTCTTCACTTTGTCACCTTATTAAGCTCGCGGTAATCAATACATAAGCGCATAGAACCATCCTTCTTTTTCACAAGCAGGGAGTGGTGCTCCCCACGGGGACACACTTGGGCGGATGAACCCTCGGTCTAACATCTCCTGCTGGCTGAATCTTGGTTCCTTTAACTCGTGGCGCCATGCGTCTGGGGGCCTTCGAGATAGGGAGGGTCACGGCTCGAGCTCAATAATGAAGTCAACCTCTCTCTTTGGGGGGGCCCGGTAACTCCTCGGGAAACACATCGCGAACTCTTGCGGCCGGCTTTGATCAGCAGAGGCGGCGAGGCGGCTCTTCCCGAACAACTTGGCTAGATAGCCCCAAGCTCCATGAGCTAGCAAGCAGCGAGCTTTCACGGTGACACCATCGGCGGGCAAACTCCACCACTGGACTCCACGAAACTTAAAAGCTGGGCCGCACTGGCGGCTGAACACTACTTCTTTCGGTGGCGGTCAATCAGCGCGTGGTTAGCGACTAACCACTCCATACCAGAATCACATCAAAACCGCTCATAGGCGGAACTATGGCGTAGCCTAACAACTCTCGGATATCTCGTCAGGCCATCTTAATCTTATCTCTAGCCAACATACTAACTCCGAAGGAGTTGCAGCAGATAACTCAAAACCTAGAGGCTCTAGTCTTAACTTAGCATGCTCGACCAAACAACACGGATACAAATGAATCGTGGAACGAGAATCAAACAAGACAAATGCGCGGTGATCTAAAACAAGAAGCGTACACCTTGCGGCGGCATCAAATGCGCTCGGCCTCTGACGGGTCGTAGCAAACACTCGACCTGCTGCTTATATAATTTGAAGTTTGCCATAGTTGGTGATCACAAAAAGCGGGCCATGTGCCCCTCTCTACCTAGCGGAAGCACAATCTAGGTCGGTGACAAGCTCGGCGTGGACTTTCCCAAAGTAGCACAAGGCGAAGCGCACAGGTCCTCCTGCTGTGTCGAGTGAAGCGGTGGAGCTCTCTCGTGATCTGTGCAGAAAGCGCCCTTGGCGGTGGTGGCGCCGCCCTCGAAAATCAAACTTCCTCTTACGCCCCCATTTCTTTGGGACGGGGCCCCGAGAGCGAGGCGGCAACAACCCGCTCGGCGGGATACTTCCCATTATAGATCGTGGCTAAGCTGGGCTGACCCTAGCATAAGTGTCGGGGGCACGAGCCACGACATCTGGGAAACACCTGCCTCAATCCGGATATGAACTTAGAATCTTGACTCGGGGTGGCAATCAGCGAGGAGCAAAATATCCATACTCGAGAACTTGCGCTCATATTCCTCAATGGAATCGGAACCACTTGCCGGGTTACGGAAGAGCTCCACCATCTTCTCCTGAGCCTCATCAGCGATGAACTTTACCTTGAACTCGGCCTTGAAGAACTCCCAAGTAGCGGGTGGAGACCCGGTGGTCTCTCGCTCAAGGTGGACTCCACCACCATCTCATTGTGCCTCCTAGCACATGAGCGCACATCTCGGCCTCTGAATATCGGGGCACACCATGATCGGGAAGGTGTACTCCAAATGGGCAATCCACATTTGCCTAGCTACGCATCACCGGTGGCATCAAACTTCTCGGGCTTCCACTTCACAAAATCCTTGACCACCTACCCAATTCCTCGGCACCCTGCTGCCATATACGCCTCTGGGGCTACTTGCTCTGTGGAGGTGGAGGTGCTCTTGAGCTCTCTTTGAACCAATCGAGTCATTTGCTCGTCTGGGCTCGGGACTCTTCCATTGCTTGGCGCCAACAAGGCACAGGTCTACGCCCTCTGGTCACTCAACATGCGACCATAAAAGCCCTCATAGACTCGGCAAACTCTGCTCCGGGAAGCGATCTCCGCGGCGCTTCGATCGCCTCAGCGCCCGCTCTAGGCGTAGCGGAGGAGGCTCTTTGGTGGAATGCCATCGATGTCGGCTTGGGGCGATGTCCTGCGATGTCGAGATCCGATCACGATACCTCGACACGCTCTCGAACCTCCTCTCGATGCGGGTGGTAGCATCTTTGGCGATCTACATCCAAACCAACAACGAATCAAAACACACTGTCACCATTCCACAACACCAAACAAGGCATACACTAGATGATAGGTATTGTAAATTCTTAACCCTTTTCCTTTCTAAAACAATAAATCTAGGCGTACTGATGGTAGCCAGATCTTGATGATCATGGAAAGCGACCTACAACAAAAGGTCGGTCTCTGAGAATCTATGACTACGAGCTCACGATACCAAGCTGTAAAGACCAGGCCCAAAGGGGCTCTAAATGGGCCTTTACCCCAATGCATGTAGTGAAAATAAAAGACATTATGAAAAATACATTTGGATTCCAAGTAAAAAGCGAAACATTCAACAACCAAAACATACATTTCTAAAAGCACACTCACGATCGAGAGATTTATTTAAACCATTAAAACAATCCACAAGTACCAATATCTTTGGAATCCATAAAGCGTAAGAAAACATCACGGGGCTCTGTGCGTCTACATGCATTCGGAAATAATAAAAAGTGAAGAGTCATGATAATTAAAATAAAACAATCGAGAGATGATGGCGGGTTCCATGATCATAGCTCCTCCTTGACCATCTGTCTCGCCTTGATTACTGTGGAAAACCACGAGAATAAGGGTGAGTAACGAATTACCAGTAAGAATCCCCAGCAGGGGTACAATCGATATACATGATCATCTAGAAGAATGTATGCAAGCTATGAGTACAAACACGAGGCGGAGCACATAGCTAAGTCCACACTTGGACCTCGGATGCCATCTCGGGGTCTTAGTCAGGAAAATACCACAACACACTAAGCGCACTATCACGGGAACAAGTCGGCCTCGGCTGTCTCTCTGCATCGTCGAAAGGTGTGCGGCTCAAGATCGAGGAGCTCTCGATCGGTATTTGTAATGGCGTAGCGCCGCGCGCGCGCATGCTCACGCAAACTGCGGGAAGTGCGGGTCTAGTGGCAAATTGCCGAGTTGATCACCATGCCTAACTAAATCTACTGGATCGGTGTCAGCGACATAGGGGTGTGAGACACGGACACGTGAACTATGTCGGCTGTACCACCACACTTTGAGGCTAAAGGCCGTCGTGGTAGGCTTACACACGAAGCGGTCCTTGCCCTAACGGTGGCAATCAAGGGCTACGGCCGAACTGGCGGGGCGTGTCATTTGCAGGGGCGAGGCAATGCCAAGTCATCATCCGGCCGTTGGGGCATTTAACGATCTGCCACCCTCACCCAAGATTGCGGGGCCTACAGGGTTGGGATAGCTAATCCCTCACGGGGTCAGGGCGGAGAAGCTGTCTCGAGCGTCCTTGCCATAGATACAAGATACTTTATGCATCGGGCGGATGATTCTATCTACCTCAATTCTAAACCTTAACAATAATAACGATTCAATCAATGCGGTCAATACGTGCTCATCGGATACAAAGAACCTAGCATGATACTACGAAGCGAAGCGGATATCGAACATGCTAGAATAGAACAACCTAGCATGGGCTAACATGAGAAACAATACAAGAGTTCATGCGATCGGGAATTGAGCGAGCACCTAGGCTAAACATGCTAGTAAACATACGGGCATACAAAACAACAATCACAAATATATGCATGAGTCCACACAACCCGGTAAGAAATCCTTACCTTGGTGGAAGACTTTTACACACAAATCCTAAGGCTGCGGAACAATCCAGAGCTAGCGGCGGGAACCTAGCAAACCAACAATAATCGGCATCTAAAATATCTAAACAACAATAGAGCGACAAGCTCGGCTCAAAGGGAACTCACTGCGGCGCGGCGACCACGAGCTTAGAGGCTGCAGCGGCAAAGGCAGCTCAGCGGCAAAGGCGGCATTGGTGTGCTTGTGCCGTGTGCTGTGGCAGCTGCAAGCGCGCATGCTGAGTTGCTTGCTTGTCAGCCAGCTGCAGCGGCAGCAGGCTGAAGCTGTGTGTGTGACAAGCGTCTGCTGTGTGGCAGCGTCTGGCGGCGAAAGCTGGAGCTGCGTGGCTTGGCAGCTGGCGTCGCGATCGCGAACCGCAGAAGCAACTTCAGCGAGGCAGCAGCTGGCAAGCGTCTGGCGGCAGCAGCGCGGCAGCGGCTCGGCAAGCGGCGCCGAGCAGCGGCGTCGGCGTCAGCGGCGGCTTGGTGTGGTGGCGTGGCGCGCGAGACCTCTGGCGTCTGCGCGGTCGAGCGTGAGCGTCTTGCTTTGGGCGGCGAGGCGCGAAGTGCTGGGGCAGTCTGGCGCGTCTGCTGGCGTCGCCGTCGGCGTCGGCGGCGGCTCGGCCGTCTGGGCGTCTGGCGGGCGCTCGGCCGTCTGGGCGTCGCGGCAGTGCGGCTCAGCCGTCTGCGGCGTGCGGGTGGTGAGGATGATGGATTTGCTCCTCTCGGTGTTGTGCACAACACACACACACACAACCCCTTTTTCTTACATTCGGCCAACAAACACCCAAATGAGAAGATGAAGAAAGGCGAAGACTTACCGGAATGATGATGATCGAACCCAAGGAGATGCAAGGATGAAGAACTCGGCAAGGCTATGGAGATGGAGAGCTTGGGCGGCCAAGAGGTGTTTTGGAGAATAAGATGGAATAACCTAATTCTATTTCATTTAACCAAATGCACCAAAACTCCAAAATCCAAGGTTAACTAAGATGTGATGCGAGAAAGAGCAACAAGAGCACCTAATGGCTCAATTGGCACACCTCTCTACAAGCTTCCCGGGAGACCGGGTTCAAACCCATTTGCGGCACTAATTTCCTTTATTTTTACTTTTGCAACAAACCTTGCTCAAACCAAACCACAAACCCCTCCAAAAACCTACAAAAACCATCCAATAATTTTAGTGTATTTGGAAAAGACACAAGCGACCCATGGCGGCCCGACCAAATTACCAAATTACCCCTAGGGCATACGGAAGGCGGGAAGAAAAACACAGGTCGTTACAATATTCCCTCCTTTTTATGACTTTCGTCCTCGAAAGTCCTTAAAACAGCTTGGCTCGGGGTAATGCAACCTCATCTCGTCTTCCGCTCCCCAGTGGCTTCCTCGAGAACCAGATTCTTCCCTTTGAACCTTTACCAAGCGAATCTCGCGATTACATAGCGTCTTGGTCTCAAAGGCAAGGATCCTCTTTGGCTTCTCCTCGAAGTTCAAATCCTCATTCATTTGCAAAGGCTCAAAGTCCACAATGTGCGGCCAGGTCGGCACATCTTGCCTCAACATCGATACATGAAAACACTATGCTGCTGCGTAGTAGCGGAGGTAGGGCTAGCAGGTAAGCAACTCTGCCAATCCTCTCTAGGATCTCAAATGGACCAACAAAGCGGGGACTCAACTTCCCACGCTTGCAAACCTCAAAACACCTCGCATCGGAGCAACCTTAAGGAACACATCTTGACCAACCTCAAACTCCAAATCTCGGCGCGAACATCGGCGTAACTCTCTACTGCTCTGAAGTTTGTCAACATACGAGCTCTAATCTTACGCCTTTGCACCATTGGTCAAGCTGCGATAACTTCGGGACCCAAAACACATCTATCACCAACCTCTTCCCGAACCACGGGGGGCCAAGCAGCGCTTACCATACAATGCCTCGAATGGAGCCATGCAGATAAATCATTGGTAGCTATTGTTGTTATAGGCAAACTCCATCAGAAATCTGAATCTTTGGTCCCAGCTTGCACAGGAAATCCAACACACAAGCCCTCAACATATCCTCGAGAATCGATTCACTCTCTCGGTCGACCATCCGTGCGAGGGTGAAAAGGCATCTTTGGCGCACTCTGTGCCCAAAACCCATACGGGCGCTCTCGAAGCGAGAAGTGAGCCGCGAGTCACGATCGGACACAATCCTCACCGGCACACCATGATAGCGGATGATCTGCTCCAAAAAGCAGTGCGCCTTTGTTCCACGGTATAAGTGTCTCTCACAGGGAATGAAGTGTGCGCTCTTGATCAAGCGATCGACTATCACCCAAATCGAGAGAACTTCCTCGGAGTCCTTGGCAAACCGGATATAAAGTCCATAGAGATCTCTTCCCATTTCCCTTTGAGGGTACACTCGGTCATTTGCAACACAACCGGTGGCCTCTGCACAGGTGCCTTCACTGGCGACAAGTGAGACAGGTGACAAACTCTGCCACATCTCTCTTCATCCCCATCCACGGAAAGTGCAGCAAGGTCTGATACATCTTGGTACCCAGGGGTGCCAAGCAAAAAAAGCAGTGGGCCTCAGAGAGCAACTCGGCTCATGAGCACTGCAATGTCGGAACACTGGCCGGCCTCTATAAGTCAACCAGCATGCGGTGAATACACAAAGTCAAAGTCACCGTCGGCACTAACTCTGTCAACCAATCTCTTAAGTGCGGGGTCACCCAGTGGTACATCTATAATCCATTTGCCGAATCGGCCGGTGAGCAGTCAAGTGAGCTACCACAGCGGTAACCTCTCCCAACAACACTGCAACCTCGGCCGCTCGACTCTCTCTGCAAAGCGGGGTGGGAACTCAACAAGCGCCGCGAGTGCGGCGTCTTTCTGCTCAAAGCATCGGCCACTACATTGGCTTTACCGGATGGTACAAAATCTCATGATCATAATCCTTTACCAACTCTAACCATCTCCTCTGCCTCATATTCAACTCCTTACGAGTAAGCGGATACTTGAGGCTCACGGTGATCGGTAAACATCGAATCAGCTCACCATACGGGTAATGCCTCCAAATCTTGGTGCAAACACCACTGCTTTGCCAACTCCATATCATGAGTCGGGTAGTTACTGCTCATACGGCTTGGTGGCGGGAAGCATAGGCAATGACCTTCCGTCTTTGCATCAACACACAACCTAATCCAAACTTGGAAGCATCACTTTGTAGACCACGAAACCACTGTCCCCTCGGAATTTGCTGCCAACAGTCTTTGAAGTCAAACTACGCAGGGCTGGCAAAGCTCTCATCACACCTCTTTGTCCCAAACAAACTCGACACCCTTCCTCGTCGGGCGAGTGAGGCGAGGCTAAAGCGAGAAAAGTCCTTGTGAGCAAGCGGTAGTAACACTGCCAAACCAGAGAAAGGCTGCGAATCTCGGCGCAGCCCTGAAGTCGGCTTGGCCCATGAACTCACGGCCTCAATCTTCGCGGGGTCCACGGCTATACCATCTCTCGAAACCACGTGGCCTAGGAAGGCCACTGCTCCAACAGAAATCACATTTGGAAAACCGCATAAAGTGGTTTTCCCTCAAAGTGCCAATACTCGTCTCAAATGCTCTGCATGGTCTTCTTTAGACCTCGAATAAATCGAGAATATCGTCAATGAACACGATGGTGAAATTTGTCCAAAAATGATTTGAACACCCTATCCATCATGTCCATGTCCATGAGCGGTGGGGCATTGGTCAATCAAGCGACATAACCACAAACTCATAGTGACCATATCACGGACACTGAAAAATTGTCTTAGGAATGTCGGCATCACGATCATGGCCCGATGGTAGCAGGATCTCGGATCTATCTTGGAGAACACGAAGCTCCTGAAGGTGATCGAACAAATCATCGATCACGGGGCAGCGGATACTTATTCTTCTTTGTCACCTTATTAAGCTCGCGGTAATCAATACATAGCGCATAGAACCATCCTTCTTTTTCACAAAGCAGGCGGTGCTCCCCACGGGGACACACTTGGGCGGATGAACCCTCGGTCTAACATCTCTCCTGGCCTGAATCTTGATTCCTTTAACTCGTGGCGCCATGCGTCACGGGGCCGCCGAGATAGGGAGGGTCACGGCTCGAGCTCAATAATGAAGTCAACCTCTCTCTTTGGGGCAACCCGGTAACTCCTCGGGAAACACATCGCGAACTCTGCCACGGCCGGCTTTGATCAGCAGAGGCGCGCGGCGGCTCTTCCCGAACAACTTGGCTAGATAGCCCCAAGCTCCATGAGCTAGCAAGCGGCGAGCTTTCACGGTGACACCATCGGCGGGCAAACTCCACCTGGACTCCACGAAACTTAAAGCTGGGCGGCACTGCGCGGCTGAACACTACTTCTTTCGGTGGCGGTCAATCAGCGCGTGGTTAGCGACTAACCACTCCATACCAGAATCACATCAAAACCGCTCATAGGCGGAACTATGGCGTAGCCTAAGCAACTCTCGGATATCTCGATCAGGCCATCATAATCTTATCTCTAGCCAACATACTAACTCCAGAAGGAGTTGCTTGAGATAACTCAAAACCTAGAGGCTCTAGTCTTAACTTAGCATGCTCGACCAAACAACACGGATACAAATGAATCGTGGGGGCGAGAATCAAACAAGACAAATGCGCGGTGATCTAAAACAAGAAGCGTGCACCGCCACGGCGGCATCCGTGCGCTCGGCCTCTGACAGTCGTAGCAAACACTCGACCCTGCTGCTGTATTTTATTTTGTTTGCCATAAATTTGGTGATCACAAAAAGCAGGCCATGTGCCCCTCTCTACCACAGCGGAAGCACAATCTAGGTCGGTGACAAGCTCGGCGTGGACTTTCCCTAAGTAGCACAAGCGGGAAGCGCACAGGTCCTCCTCCTTTGTCGAGTGAAGCAATTTGGAGCTCTCGTGATCTGTGAAGCGCCCTTGGCGTGGCTGGCGCCTCCCGAAAGTCAAACTTCCTCTTACGCCCCACGCAATTTCTTTGGACGGGGGCCTTTGAGCAGGAGGCGGCAACAACCCGCTCGGCGGGATACTTCCCATTATAGATCGTGGCTAAGCTGGGCTGACCCCTAGCATAAGTGTCGGGGGCACGAGCCACGACATCACAGGAAACACCTGCCTCAATCCGGATATGAACTTAGAATCTTGACTCGGGGTGGCAATCAGCGAGGAGCAAAATATCCATACTCAGAGAACTTGCGCTCATATTCCTCAATGGAATCGAGAACCTGCCGAGGTTACGGAAGAGCTCCACCATCTTCTCTTGAGCCTCATCAGCGATGAACTTTACCTTGAACTCGGCCTTGAAGAACTCCCAAGTAGCGGGTGGAGACCCGGTGGTCTCTCGCTCAAGGTGGACTCCCACCACCATCTCATTGTGCCTCCTAGCACATGAGCGCACATCTCGGCCTCTGAATATCGGGGCACACCATGATCGGGAAGGTGTACTCCAAATGGGCAATCCACACAGCAGTGCTAGCGCGCATCACCGGTGGCATCAAACTTCTCGGGCTTCCACTTCACAAAATCCTTGACCACCTACCCAATTCCTCGGCACCCTCTGCCATATATCGCCTCTGGGGCTACTTGCTCTGTGGGGTGGAGGTGCTCTTGAGCTCTCTTTGAACCAATCGAGTGTTTGCTCGTCTGGGCTCGGGACTCTTCCATTGCTTGGCGCCAACAAGGCACAGGTCTACGCCCTCTGGTCACTCAACATGCGACCATAAAAGCCCTCATAGACTCGGCAAACTCTGCTCCGGGGAGGCGATCTCACGGCGCTTCGATCGCCTCAGCGCCCGCTCTAGGCGTAACGGGAGGAATTTCTTTGGTGGAATGCCATCGATGTCGGCTTGGGGCGATGTCCTGCGATGTCGAGATCCGATCACGATACCTCGACACGCTCTCGAACCTCCTCTCGATGCGGGTGGTAGCATCTTTGGCGATCTACATCCAAACCAACAACGAATCAAAACACACACTGTCACCATTCCACAACACCAAACAAGGCATACACTAGATGATAGGTATTGTAAATTCTTAACCCTTTTCCTTTCTAAAACAATAAATCTAGCGCGCACGATGGTGTCCAGATCTTGATGATCATGGAAAGCGACCTACAACAAAGGTCGAGTCTGAGAATCTATGACTCTACGAGCTCACGATACCAAGCTGTAAAGACCCAGGCCCAAAGGGGCTCTAAATGGGCCTTTACCCCAATGCATGTAGTGAAAATAAAAGACATTATGAAAAATACATTTGGATTCCAAGTAAAAGCGAAACATTCAACAACCAAAACATACATTTCTAAAAGCACACACGATCGGAGATTTATTTAAACCATTAAAACAATCCACAAGTACCAATATCTTTGGAATCCATAAAGCGTAAGAAAACATCACGGGGCTCTGTGCGTCTACATGCATTCGGAAATAATAAAAAGTGAAGAGTCATGATAATTAAAATAAAATAATCGGAGATGATGGCGAGGTTCCATGATCATAGCTCCTCCTTGACCATCTGTCTCGCCTTGATTACTGTGGAAAACCACGAGAATAAGGGTGAGTAACGAATTACCAGTAAGAATCCCCAGCAGGGGTACAATCGATATACATGATCATCTAGAAGAATGTATGCAAGCTATGAGTACAAACACGAGGCGGAGCACATAGCTAAGTCCACACTTGGACCTCGGATGCCATCTCGGGGTCTTAGTCAGGAAAATACCACAACACACTAAGCGCGCTATCACGGGAACAAGTCGGCCTCGGCACATCTCTGCATCGTCACGAAAGGTGCTTGGCTCAAGATCGAGGAGCTCTCGATCGGTATTTGTAATGGCGTAGCGCGCGCGCATGCTCTGCAAACTACAGAAGTGCGGGTCTAGTGGCAAAATTTGCCCGAGTTCGATCACCATGCCTAACTAAATCTACGGATCGGTGTCAGCGACATAGGGGTGTGAGACACGGACACGTGAACTATGTCGGCTGTACCACACTTTGAGGCTAAAGGCCGGTCGTGGTAGGCTTACACGAGAAGCGGTCTTGCTTGCCTAACGGTGGCAATCAGAGGCTACGGCCGAACACTGGCGAGGGGCGTGTCATTGCTGAGGGGCGAGGCAATGCCAAGTCATCATCCGGCCGTTGGGGCATTTAACGATCTGCCACCCTCACCCAAGATTGCGGGGCCTACAGGTTGGGATAGCTAATCCCTCACGGGGTCAGGGCGGGAAGCTGTCTCGAGCGTCCTTGCCATAGATGCAAGATACTTTATGCATCGGGGCGGATGATTCTATCTACCTCAATTCTAAACCTTAACAATAATAACGATTCAATCAATGCGGTCCAATACGTGCTCATCGGATACAAAGAACCTAGCATGATACTACGAAGCAGAAGCGGATATCGAACATGCTAGAATAGAACAACCTAGCATGGGCTAACATGAGAAACAATACAGAGTTCATGCGATCGAGGAATTGAGCGAGCACCTAGGCTAAACATGCTAGTAAACATACGGGCATACAAAACAACAATCACAAATATCTGCGAGTCCACACAACCCGGTAAGAAATCCTTACCTTGGTGGAAGACTTTTACACACAAATCCTAAGGCTGCGGAACAATCCAGGAGCTAGCGGCGGGAACCTAGCAAACCAACAATAATCGGCATCTAAAATATCTAAACAACAATAGAGCGACAAGCTCGGCTCAAGGGGAACTCACGCGGTAGCGGCGACCACGAGCTTGAGGCTCTTGGCAAGGCAACTGGCGCACAGCAAGGCAGCGCTGTGGTGGCTTGTGTTGGCAACCGCAGCGAGGCAGCTGTGGGCCAGTGCTTGGCCAAGCTGCAACGCGGCTGCAGCTTGACTGGCGAGCAGCGTGCGCTGCAGCGAGCGGCAGGCTTGTGCAGGCGGCGTCAGCGTCAGCGGCGCGCCAGCAGCGCGGCCTGGCGCGCGGAGCAGCGGCTTGGCGAGCAGCGTGTCAGCGCGCGCGCGAAAGCGCGGGCAGCGGCTTCGCAGCGGACCGTCGGCGGCGTCGCGCGGCGTCGGCTGGGCAGCTTTGGCTGGCGGCGAGACCTCTGGCGTCGTCGGCGGTCGGGCGATCTGGCTCTAGCTGGCGCTGGCGGCGAAGGCGGCTTCTGCAGGGGCGAGTCTGGCGTCTGGCGGTAGCTCGGCCGTCTGGGTCGGCGTCGGCGGTGGCTCGGCCGTCTGGGCGTGCGGCAACGGGTAGCTCGGCCGTCTGAGCGTCTGGTGAAAGGCGAGGATGAGTCTTCTTTGACTCCTCTCGGTGTTGCACAACACACACACACACAACCCCTTTTTCTTACATTCGGCCAACAAACACCCAAATGAGAAGATGAAGAAGCGAAGACTTACCGGAATGATGATGATCAGACCCAAGGAGATGCAAGGATGAAGAACTCGGCAAGGCTATGGAGATGGAGAGCTTGGGCGGCCAAGAGGTGTTTTGGAGAATAAGATGGAATAACCTAATTCTATTTCATTTAACCAAATGCACCAAAACTCCAAAATCCAAGGTTAACTAAGATGTGATGCGAGAAAGAGCAACAAGAGCACCTAATGGCTCAATTGGCACACCTCTCTACAAGCTTCCCGGGAGACCGGGTTCAAACCCATTTGCGGCCTAATTTCCTTTATTTTTACTTTTGCATCAAACCTTGCTCAAACCAAACCACAAACCCCTCCAAAAACCTACATAAAACCATCCAATAATTTTAGTATTTGGAAAAGACACAAGCGACCATGGCCCGACCAAATTACCAAATTACCCCTAGGGCATACGGAAGGCGGGAAGAAA